>VZTX01022522.1:319537-350125 GCA_013400915.1 Pardalotus punctatus | reverse complement strand
GGGGGCCGCGGCCAAGCCGGGGTGCGAGGCCGCCCCGAGGCGCGGTGGTGGCGGGCACGGGGCAGCTGCTCGCCCTCCTTTGTTCGCGGGCGCTCCACTCGGCTGCCGGGTCCGGCCCCCGCTCCGGTGCGGCGCTGGGCCGAGCTGGCGGGAGCACGGCTGAGCTGCCGCCTCCAACTGCCTTCCCTCAGCCCGGACCAGTCCCTGTTCCTAGGTCTTTGTGGAGTTTTTCTCTAGCTCTGACACTGCGGAGGGCTCAGCTCTTGTCAGGAGGCATTGGGCTCCCGGTTGTCATGTCGCTGGTGGAAACAGAAATGACAAAGGTAGTAGGTTGCATCTGGAATGCTGACACTAGAGCCTTAAAACTACAACGTTATTAGTATCATTTGTGGTTATCTTGCCCTACCTAGGTAATAACTTCATGTTTCTTATTACTTATTCTTTCTTATTACAACCATTTTATATAAAAAAAATTTAAATTCTCTTTACCAGTTACGTTTACATGTTGTCAGAACTATATCTGTTTGCTTTATAGGTGAAAAATCCTAAAGATGGACAGCAATGCACTACATATGTCTTCAAAGCTGCCTTGGCTAGAAGTGGAATGTAGTTTCCTGACAGATCTTCTTACAAGGAAGTTGTAAATCCTTTCTAATGGCCAACAAGAAAGAGCCTCCTTTTTTCAATAAAGATAATATGGGACCATTTCACTACAAACTTCCTTTCTATGAAACGATGGAGCTCTTCATTGAAACACTTACAGGAACCTGCTTTGAACTGCGAGTTTCCCCCTTTGAAACAGTTATTTCTGTGAAAGCTAAAATTCAAAGACTGGAAGGTACTGTTCTCTCTTATTTCAGCATATTTCCCTCTTATTTTACTTTAAAGAAGTCTTGTTTTAAAAATTATTATTGCTAAAATCGAACCAGAAATCTTAAATGTCATGTTTAGCAATATGTATAAAAACTAGGTGCCCAGTTTGTGGCTTAGGTTTAATTAAAGTTGAGTTGTTTTTCTGTTCTTACCTTTTTCTGTAAGTTCTTGGCTTAGGCTTCACTAGAATTGGTATGTTTGCTCTTCTGGTGGATTGGTTGGAGCTTTTTTCTATATACAGTTATTAAGGT
This sequence comes from Pardalotus punctatus, assembly GCA_013400915.1. Classification (NCBI taxonomy): domain Eukaryota; kingdom Metazoa; phylum Chordata; class Aves; order Passeriformes; family Pardalotidae; genus Pardalotus; species Pardalotus punctatus. The sequence goes on along the minus strand of VZTX01022522.1, from coordinate 349,001 downwards.
TAATCTTAAAAAGTCGGTGGGTTCTCTGACCCAAATTGTTGGTTAACTAATGAGGTTATAAACTTGAGGCATGCATTATGTCTATATTGTAACTGAGTATACTTTAAACTTGCTGCTATGTTTGTTGCTGATTAGGTTAGTCAGTTTATGGTTTTTTTATGATACTGCAGTCACAAGAGCAACTGCAGTGCAGGCAAATCCCAAAGGCAGCTTTAAGTTACTGATTTGAATTTTTTTTTAGGTGAGTGATCTTTTGCTGGTAGACGTCTGGCTGAGCAATGCTTTATCTTAAAGTGATAAGCTTGACACATTTTGTAAAGTGAAAACCTCCTTTAAGTTATGAGGCCAGTCCTGATGCTTATGCAAGAAGAAAAGGTGTAGGTTAGTCCCTCTTACCTCTTTTCCTCTATGGTGAGGATGACCTTGCAGGAAAGAATGTGATTCGAAATATTTAGATACACATATTTTAACAACTTTGAAGCATTGTGTCCTCTTTTTCACTTTGGAGGGGTTAAAGAACTGTATAGCTGTCGAAGCTGAGAATATCAGAGTTGCTAATTTTAAGAAAAGGAGTCTTCTTCTTCTTCCATAGTATACCTGTACATGTTTTTCATTATTCTGTCTGTGTGGAACCCATCCTCTGCTAGATGTAATATGATGCTGTAGACTGGAATCTGAGATACTCTCCTCCTCTTATGGAGATCTGCTCTAGTGGATGGAAAAAAAAACAGAGAGCTGGCACAAGTCTTAAAACACAGAAGCATTGCAACAACAGAGGGGACTATTTACTAGCAAGATGCACACAACAGAAGCTCCACCATGCAGATAACTGGAGCTTATATCCGTGTAGGTACATTAGTGCAGCTATGTGGATGGGCTTTTGTTTCCTGTGGACAAGGCTATAATTAATCACAAGTGAGAGAATGTGTCAGGATGCTCCTGGAGGCTAGAGGTGAAACAAGGAAAGGAAAGGGGTTTTTCTCCCTCTAATTAAATAGAGGAAAGATGCATAGAATGCTAACTAACAGTGAATTAAAAGATAGCACAGGCAGTAGAGTAAAGAAGAAGGCAGGCTATCTGGGCAGTATCAGTGATGGAGTGAGCTTTACTGGATACATCAAGAGATCGGTGGGAGGTGTGAAGAAGAGGGATTTGAACTTCTTGTAGTCTGAAATGTGGGACTGTGAATAGTCATACTCAGTTATACCTACAGCTCAGGAAAGTATCCTAATTTCTTATTAGAAGAACAGCTCAGTAATGAAGTTATAATACTGCTTATTTGGAATTTTGTTCACATGTCATAGTTCATAAGATAAGGTAATTATGGCTTAGATGCCTGCTGTATAGAATTAATAATAAGTAAATTTCATTAAATATGGGAGATGAGTTTGCTGGTGCCTGTCATTGGATTGTAAGAAGTCAGTTTGTCAGAAGTACTTTGATACTCCTCCATAACAGTGTTAAAATATTTGTAGTGTTCTGATTAATGATTTGTGGGAGGCAGTGTGAAAACCAGTTGATCACGTGGAGGAAACAGATATGCAATGACAAATTAATTGTATGTTGTATTTGGGGCTGCTATTGCATGTAAAATAATGATTAACAATTTTTCAGTGATAAAGTTCCTATTATGGTGCACACGTTTGAGCAATAAATCACCCAGGTGGAGCAAAAATTCAGAAGTAATTTTGTTGTGATTTCGCATGGGAAGGAGAAAGCTTACATCTGTTTCTGCTGCTGGTTTTCACTTTTTATTGTTGTATCATGTCAGCTTTTGTAGGATGTGAATCTCTTTTTTAAGCTGCCCTTCTGGCTGGAGAATGCCTCTTACAATGATGGAAGGCTACATGAGGTCCCTAGTATGTGTATTATCTTCTTTTGGATGTTGAGGATGATAGTATGTAAGCAAAGAAAAAGAGATGTTTTGAAAAAATGAGCTGAGACCTGAAAGCTCCAAGAAAAGGATCTAGAGTTGTATGAGACGTTAACAAATTGTTCAAGTTTTACTGGTGTCTCTAATTGTAAGAGGCTAATAATAAAATTAAGGTAAATTGATCTTTTCAACAACTGGAAAATCAATAGCTGTAGACAGTCTGCACCATAATAAAAAAGCATGATGTGGATGGCATGTTAGGAATTTTGTCTACTTCAGACACTGTTTCTCATTCTTGATGCCTACTAGTGGTCTGATATGGAAAGGCTTTGTTTAGACAGCTGTACTAGACATTGGTACGATACTAAGAAAGAGCCCTGTGTTTGCAGCTGTGTGTTTTCAGTGGTTTTAGTCAGTACAGAATATACATAAAAACTTAGGGATTCTAATGCATCTGAAATTTCAGTGCAGGTGTGCTCATAAATTGAAGTTATAGCAGAGCTGATGCATATTCAGGTCAGATCCAGGCATTTTTCCTCAAATATGTTCTATGTGAAGTAAGCAGGAGATTTGTTATAATGTTGACTTTGGAGTCCCTGGGGTAAATCGCTCCTAGTCTCAGATTCACTGACTGAGCCTTTTTAAATGTTTCACTTGGGAAGAAATAGCTCCTTTTGTCTCTATCGGTGGCGTAAAAGCTGGAATGCACACAGTGCTGCCAGCAGTGCTACCTACTCCATTGGTTTTACCTGTTGATCAGTGTTGATGGACATGGATAGGATGGTATCCGAGTTTCAAGGTGGCATGAACGACTGAGCTTTAACATGAGTAGTACTTAAAAAAGCAGGATTTCTTTGAAAGAGGAAGTAACAGGATTTCCCTAGTAGTCATTAATTAATCTGTTAAAAAACCACAGATAATACTTGTAAGCGTGTTTGTTGGGCAAGAGAGGATTGGGTCTCAAGGGACGAGGTGGGCTTTGGGATTTGGTGGTGGTATTATTGTTATTAGTTGTGGAAGTTAATTTGAATTCTTCAGTGTGGAGTGCTAGGGCATTCATTTACATAGTTAGCTTTAAAATAAAAAAACAATTTGGTCGTGGTTTGTTCAGTGAGTAGTTGCAACTGGATTTTATGATTTGTGTATGTGGAAACATCTGCATTTTTAGATGAAAATTTAGATGTTCTCATTTTCTCATATTATTGTAAAGGGGAAAAACAGAACTAGCTTTCAGAATACATCTTGGTTTCAAATGCTTGTGTTCAGTAGGGAATGACAGATGCAGCAAAAATTTTGTTGTTGTGTATGTGTGTACTCTCACCTCATCATGTGAGTTGTTATTTTTCTTTTATCTTTTGCTGTCATTATTTTGCTGCCTGTGTACAGCAGCTTCACCTTAAATAAAAGGAACTGGAAGAATGTCAAGCAGACTTCATATAGATGTTGTAATTTCTTTCAATATTCTGTGAATTCAGAGTATGTTATAATGATATTTATTACTATTTGCAGTAGAGAAAATAGCTGTGCTTCTGCCAGAACTGGAGTAAGTGGATTGCACAAGTGTGTAGTGAGTTTTTAACAGAACCAATCCTGCTTTTTTTCTGCTTACTACTTTTCCCCTACATCTTCTGTTTGCTTTGTCATTTGCCTGTTTACTGTGCTGATAGAGACTAGAAGTTCATGAAACGTTTTTTAAGCTTTTGTCTTGTCTGAGCTGGGAAAACATTCCTGTGAGTGCAAGACTGCCCAGAGTGGATGGCTGCCCAGAGCAGCATCTGCAAAGTGTAAAGTAAGGTCACCTTTGTCAGGAAATTTTGTCACTTGTATTCAGAAGTTCCTAGTGATTTGCTGTCATTAGTCTGCTCTGTCAGTCCCTTGGACAAATGCTGACTGCCATTAAATTACACTGCCATAGTTACTGTCATACTAGTGAAAGCTGGGGGGGTTTAACAATTAGGAGAACGGTCCTGCTGCTGTAAGTTGTGGACTTTTGCACCTCTTACTAATGTAGCCAGTTTGTGGGGGAAAATAAGTCAGCCCAGCCTCTCTGTAAACAGAGGCTCCAGCAATTTCAACGTTGAATGAAAGATAAGTGCACTGTTCGAATTTTGACACTGAAATATCTGTGGTGGTTTTTAAACATAGGAACCTTACACCCACAACATAAAATCAATGTTTTTTTCTGAAATCTACAGAGATTTCTATTTTTTTTTCCTATGTGAGACATGACCACATCAGTTTCTGTGGTGAACCTACTTAGCATGCCAAAAAGAAGAGTAGGAGAGAGAAGCTTGAGGCTGTGTGTGATATGCTGATCCAGAGACAGGATTGGGTACCTGCTTGTCCCCTCTCCTTCCCCATTTTAGTTGGTCAGATTGTCAGTGCCCCTGCAGCCATTTCAATAGGTAGTCTGCAGACTCTTCCGTCCTCCTGTAGCATCACCTGGCCAGTTTACTTCCATTTGAACATGGAGATGTAGATTATTGCCCTACTTACCTCTCAGTACTGATTTAGAGCAGGCCAGTGATGCTGTCATGTGCTGCTTACGGAGACAGTATAATGGATGGGTATCTCACAGTTCTCATTATTGTTGGCAGTTTTACATGCTGATCACATGTGTAAATGTCTCCTCAAGAAATCCTTTCTATAATCCAGAAAAGGAATAGCTGATGCATATTTTGCTGCCTCTGAAGTTATAAAGCACATACTATGTCCTCAGTGTATAAATACAGAATTCTAAGAAAGCTGTATAAAAGGGAATAAATAATAAAGATGTGTCTGTTTTAATTACAGCAGAGTATCCTCTTTTCATCTGTTCGTGTCATCCAAAATACATTGTCATTGTTGAATGTGCAAAAACATGTTTTACTCCAGTACTGCCAGCTGCAAGCCAGCCTTTTTAACAAATACTCTCTCAGTTTATCAAAGTAATTGGAAATTGCTCCTTGGAGGCTGCTGAAACCATAACAAATGCAGACAGTAATCAGATTGTTTGTAATCAGAAGAGTGCAAACAACACAGAAAACTTTACTGTAGACTCGCTGGCTATTGCCAGCTTGTTCTTTTGCTTACAGTGCAGACTTGAAACATAACGAATAACCAGCTATTAAATAGCTGGCAGTGTAGTAGCAATTATGTTAGTCCACTAAATGAATATATTCTTCTTATAAATGTCTTGTGGACTTCAGAGGATACAAGGTTCCTGTTTAGTGCAATCCAAGTGGAGTAAAGTTGTGTTAGTCATTCAGAACAGGGAAGATCTGGGTATGAGCTGTTTTGAGAAAAGGAAGTTGTCATCTTCTGTAAAGCTTAAAGAAAAACAATGACAGTTCCTCCAAACTGCACCCCCTCTTCTGCACAGGGATGTCTCCCACTTGCATGTTATATGTGCTTGGACTTTGACCAGGATCTTTTCCCCTTTTCTTCCTTGCCAGTGATGGGTGTTGGTAGCTTTGTGCCTTTCCTCTACCTAGAAAGTGGCTACTTAGCTGATCTCTTGCCACACCTTGCTAAGCATTCTTACAAGCATTCAAAAGCTTGGATGTTTTTGGAAACTGTCTGAAAGACTCTGATCTTTGTGTTCCCCTCCTGCTAGATGTATTTAGGGAAGCCTTACTGTGTAGCACTGCCACTTGCATTTCCTTTTAAGTATCTGAACATTCCATGAATAAAAATATAGGATAAGATTATTTTAATGTAACCTTTAGGAAAATACATATATAGGGTTTTTTTCTTAGTATAAGGAGCAGTGTTTGGAACTTTTTGAAAAAGTAGTTGTCTCCATAGATAAACATTTTAATTAACATTTGTCATGAATGTACAATAAGATCTTATTGGCCTAGCTTTCACTAGACAAATTGAACAACTTCTTTTTGATGCTGGAGGGAAGATTTTTTTTTTTTCAAGGGGTCTGAGGTGTCTTATCCTTTCATAACTGTCTTCATTTGTATTCTATCCAAAATTTGGAAGGTGGTAGCATTCCAGTAAAAATGTGTGAAGACCTCAAGTTGTACCAGCTTTTGCTTATTATCTTCAATGCGTATTGTATCTGTATCTAAATGAGTTGACTATGCAGGCAAGAACTGTGTAGAATTTGGATTCTATGTGTGTAGAATATGGATTTTTAATAAGGAATAAATATTAAGTATGCTTATATCCTTTTAACAAAAAAATAGCCAAATCATCCCAGAACTTGAGTTGAAAGTGAGTATTACTGGATATTAGTAATAACATTCTGATGGCCTAAAAAATGCCCAGAACAAAACATAAGTGTTTGTAGGATGAAGTTTAATTAACTGCTGTGGTACTAAACTGTACATGCCAACTTTGACGTTCCAAACCAAGCAGGCATAAAAATACATTTGCAGTTCTCACAACTGTAACAGAGCTGCCACTGGTCACCTTAGTGTGACTCTGTACTATGAGTAATACAAAACACCAGTTTGTGATTAAATTATTCAGCAGTTTTGTAGGTAGAAGTTCTATCCTCTTTTTCCTGTCAGTAGACATAAAGTTCTGAAGTTCAGATAACAGGAAAAAACCTCCCTTACTGATGACTGGTAAAAGAGCAAGTATTCAATAAGCCTGAAGCAGTTGAACACCTCTACAGACCCTCTGTTGAGCCAAAAGATTGAACTTTGTGTGTGACCTAACACCTTCTGAAAATCTTTGTTTTTAATAACTGTTTGGAGGTTGGATGTCACGGCTGAAGACTGCTCAAGTGCCTGTCCTTGTCCTTCATCCTCTCTTCTTTCTCCTGTGATCCAGTTTCAGTCCATCAGCCCCACACTCTTCAAAAATCAAAAGTCCCTAGAAGCCCTCTTGCCAACCTCCAATTTTAAGTTGTTTGTTTCTTTTTTTAGGTATTCCTGTCTCTCAGCAGCACTTAATTTGGAATAATATGGAACTGAGGGATGACTATTGTTTGAATGATTATAAGTAAGTATAGAATAAAATTACATTTCTAATTAATATTTCTAAATAGTTGTTAGCATGAGTAGAAAATGCTATAAAAATTTATTTATTGGTATTTACAGCATTTCAGAAGGCTGCACTCTGAAGTTGGTTCTGGCAATGCGAGGTGGACCTGTTAACACCAGAAGAGGTAAGTAAGTTAAAAATAGTGGTTTTTATGCAATGTCTTACACCTGTAAAGAGCTTCTCTTAGGTAAGCATTTTAGACAATCAGACTTCAGTTCCATATTAATTGGAAAAGTACTTTACAAAAATGGGGGGAATTTTATCCCATCTTCTCTTACTTAGCATATCAAGTGGACTTTGTTTACTCTTAGTTAAGTATATTTTATGTGCGGAATCATCAAGTCAGAAAATCAGCAATTCTTCAGCTGAAGAGAAAATGGTACTGGAATGTCATTATACAAATAGTTTTTCAGATATGCTTGATAAGAAGCAGGCATTGCTGCAGTCAGATGATAAACTTCATTATGTGGATCATCTGTATAGGAGTGAAAATTAAGAAATTCCCTTGATAATTTTCACTTGGGGAAAAAACTCAGCATATCATCTAGGCTAGGAATTCCCATTATAAATTGAGCTGAGCTCTCAGAGGTGATCAAAACAACAATAATAATATTTTGGTTTTATTTTGGTCTTTTTTCTCTGTAGTTCCTGTGAAAGATCCTATCAGGGAAATGGCTGAATACATGGATCCTGCTAGAGACAAGATCTGGGAGAGAGGGCCATCCAACAAACAAGTTACTTTCTTAGTATATCGAGAAGGAGATCGGTTGAATTTCTTCCGTGTGGTTGACCGGGGCGATGGCACTTTAACGCCATTATCTGAATCTTTGAGGTAAAGTTGGTTTTAATCTTTATATTGTTCTTCAAAAGTGGGCTGCTATGTAATTTCCGGCTTTATGTGTTGACTTTATCAAAAGAATATCTGACATTTGCAAGAATTATTCCCTAAGGGCTATTAAATTGTTGTAACTGAGTGGTCTAACAGCACAGTGGTGTTTTGTGGTCAGTGGTCATGCTGATGGTTCTCTTATCGCTGTGTGCATTAATACTGTGAGATAAAGCTGGTTTCAAGGCAAATCTCAACATTCCAGCCCTTTCTGAAAGGGAACATGTTGCAGGAGGGTCAAATCAATATTTTATTAGATGCTAAAAACTTGTTAGCACTTTCTCTGACATCTTAAGGCATTTGTATAGTTTTGTAAACATTTCTTTGTTCACAGAATAATTTTTTTTCCTATGGATATGACTTGATTGTGTGATTAGTCAGGAAGATAGTAGATTGGCAGTGCAAAATCCTGTGGGCTTTCTTTGTTTTTTCTTTGGGAGGGGTAGTTGGTTGGTTGGAAGAGAGGGGTGGGTTTTAGCTGTGCTTTTTGTGGGGTGGGGGTTATTTTGGTTTGGGGTATTTTGTGTATATTGGTTTTTGTCTTATTATTTTAATGTACTGAAGTAATTACCAATACAGCCAGCCTTTGGGTGTAATTAGGCCTCGGGTCAGTTACTGTTGTGGTACCAAGCTTGTGTCAATTGCAGCCAGAATCCAAGCACTGTTATCATTAGAAGGACAAGTGTGTCACTTTACCTACTACATTGTAGTAAACAGTATAGTAGTCTTTTTCCTAAAACTATCAAAATTGATAGCTATTAAAAAATATTGCATTCTGTTTTTATACCATAGCTTTTGGGTAGGTTCTTTTATCCCCTCAAGAACTTAGTATTTGTACAGCTGTGAGGAAAGGACTCCCTGTTCTGGGACCTAGCTGTGTTTTCTCCAAGGCTAAGGCTCAAGCTGTTTCAAGTAACTAGTCTTGTTTCTGTTCGCAAAGGGAAAGCAAGAGCTTTGTACTGGGTTTATGTTCAGGTTCTATTCAGAGTGATACTACTCTTAAAAATTTTTATAAGAGATTCATACTTAAAAACTACTGACTGAATGAAACATCCCAATTGAATTCCCACATTGTTATACAGAGTAGAAAGACCTAGTGTTTGATATATAAGGAAAAGATACAGATATTTTAGATCTGTGATTTTATCTTTTAGCCCCCTGTACTCTTTCAGTAAATAGCCATGTGTGGTACTCTTTGAAATAGGTTAAAACAAGCATAATTGGTAAGAACTGAGAACCTTACTGCTGCACTGGGCTAGATACATTTCTGGAAACTTGAGCAGACTGGTGTAGTTCTTGTTTTTGCTGATACCCTGCCTGTTACCACTTCATTCATATTGAACCTTCTGACTCCAATGAACATCCAAACCCATGCAGAAAGCTAGGACTGGGGATGCTATGCTATGAGTTAGTGCGACGAGGTGTCATAAGGGGCTTGAACTTTCATTTTTCAGTAGAATGGGCTTCCTAGTATCTGCCTACATGTTCAAGTTTTTGTGTGTGTGTTGATTTATTTTTTTTTCCCCGATTTAAAACTAGTGTGGACAATGGTCTGAAAGTCTTAATACTTCTACACTGAGTAATCCTACAGTATAGATTTAGTAGTAACTTAATTGAGATTGGCTAAACATTGCAAATGGGAGGAATAAACCACAATCTTTTGGCTCTTGCAAGGCAGCTGGGCAAACCTTTCAAAGCACAGCAGCACGTAGAGAAGTCAAATATATTGGGTTCAAGAAATACACTGTCAGTGGTGAAGTGAATCAGTTAGGTTGGATGTCACCTGAGTTGAAAATGTTCAGCTTGAGTTGTTTCTCTTCTAGAGTGCTTTCTATGGGAGTTCATTTATTAGTTTTTCTACTGAGGCAGATAGTAATTTGGAGTGGAAGGAAATCCTTTGAGTTTGTTGTCATGGCTGGGTCAGATTGTGGGAAATGGAAGCAGTAACAAAGGGAGGAGAGAATGGAAACAAATTAGACCTTTTTGTTTGATCTTTACAGAGGAAAGCTGTGGATCACTCTGAATACCGGTGTTTTCCATACTGACAGATGTGTTTGTATGTGTGGGTATATTGGTGACTAAGCATTTTGAAGCACTTGTTTATCAGCTTTTCTTCCATTGATGATATGTGGAACAGAATTTATTGACTGAAATTTAAAAATGAAACATTGGTTTTGGTTTTGTTTTATAGTTCTCCAGATAGTTTTATTATATCTGTGGTCAAGTTAATGGTTAAAACTTAACAAAAGTATAAATGCATACAGTGGTGATTGTCTCTGGATTAAAAGAAAAATGTTGAAGTTGTGGTGGAGGACTGGCAGACACAGGTGCCAAAAGGGTTTCAACAAGCAAATAATTTCTGAGACATGCATTTTACAAGCAAGAGTTCAGGAATGTTGACACCTACGGACAGGACAAAGTAAAATTTAAAATTTACTCCTTGTAAAAAGGACTGAAAATATAATTAATATCAAAACTCCCTGTCAAACTTATGGAATCTTACAATCACATTAAAGCAAACAATTTTTGTCACTTTTTTTTTTTTCTGTGTTTTTGGCCCCTATTTGTCAGAAAATTGAATGAAAAGCATAACAATTATTTTTGCATTAAAAAAATTCAGAAACCAACCAAACCAAGAAACCAACCAAACATGAGACATACCACTTTTCTTTTTATCCTTGCCTTGCAGGAAGGAAAGTTCAACAAATTCTTTTGACTTGGTGATATAAACCTTTGTAGAGCTAAAATTTTGAAATAATTTTTTTTAGTGTTGTGTTTTTACCAGGAAAAGTATGTATATGTAATATGCATGCTGACTGTCCCCATATGGAACTATTCAGGTTTTGGTAAGAAATGACTGGTCTGTTTTACTGACTCTTGCTTTGAATTTGCTATCTTGCTCTTCATACTGTCTCCCAGCTATGCTGCCTTTGGAATTTTGCTACATTTTAGGAAATGGATTTGGAGAGTCAGTGCAAAAAATGCTGGCTCTAAGGGCGGCAGAGTATTTCCAAGAATCAGGTGAGATGCCAGCTCTAATTAGTGGTATTTATTTTGGTACTGACTTCTTCATGACTTTTAGTTCTTCCTTGATCTCTTTTGGAGAGTAGAAACTTGAGCTAATCTACTAAGACATTTGTAAGAACACAGGGGAATTAGGGGAATTGCCTGATTGTCATGATTTCTAGATGCTGATAACCTAATGGAAGAACTAAAACACTCTTTAAAAAGTACTGCATGCAATGTTGAAAATGCATCAATTTGTAATGAATTGGACACTCCTAGTGGTTCTTTCATTTCACTCCCAAATGTTGAATGTGTGTTGCTGATTAATGCTTCATTGCTTCATAGGAAAAACAAGTTGGATGCTGATTTTATAAAACCTTGAGGTTTTGCATTCTGTTAGAAGGCAGAATGGAAGAGTGAAATGTCATGCTATAAACTTCCAGTGACTACTGACTTAAAAATATTTTGTCTCAGGACTAGCAATTCTAATCTATTTTTTTTTTTCCAAATGTGAGACTCTTTGGAATCTTTGGAAACCTAAACTGATCTTTTTTTTTCTTTTTCTTTTTTTTTCTTTTTTTTTTCTTTTTTTTTCTTTTTCTTTTTTTTATTTTGAAAAGGAGAAATAGAATATCACATCCACATGGGTGACCCCTCCATTTCCATTTATGGTGAGAACACCCCTCAGGATGGATAGAAATTTGGACTTTTCCTTCCATGCCAGTGTCTGGTTAATTGGAAAACTGATCAGCTTGTTGTCTGAGTCACACACTTAACAGCTTTGGCCATATCTTCAGGAGACATTTGTGGAACTGGATATCCCCTCTGTGGGGAAAATATATAGTGAGTGTGAACCAACTGTATATGATATAAAAACTTCCCAGAAGCGTGGCTATGTTCAGATTTCAGCAACATCACTTTGCTCTTATAAGGGATGCATATGTGGATAAATGGATTGGAAACATCTTTGCATACAGATTTACGTAATGTTTTGTCAACAGATCAACTACGGATATGACTTCCTAGTTGTGAGAATACTCTACATTGAAAACATAATTTACTTGCTTGATTAGAGCGTGAATACAAACTTTCTTTTATTTTCAGCGGTGGTTCAGTTTATAATTTATATGCTGATGATGAAGATGAGACAGAGGCATCACCTTCTGGCCAACAGATTATTGAGAATTCAATTACTATGAATAAAATGAAACTGCTCAAGGCAAAGATGGAGAACATGAATCTGAGTAAAAAGGTGAAATTGTGATTTCAATTTTTCTGGCATAAAATGGCTTGGGCTTTCCTTGTGCTGACTTTTCTAAAAAGCAGATCAGATACTCTGCTATTTTGAGAAGTGAAGTTATCAGGGGTAGATGATTTTTCAACTATTGTTTATGTAAATACTATTGTGTAAACATTCTGCTGAGGGGCATTGGCTTTCCTTGGATCTACCTGCCCCCATTCAGAGAATTCATTACTGGTCCTGGATTTACTTGCATGGGTAGGTTTTTTGGGTGAGTGGGTTTTGTGGTCTTGTTTGTTTGGGTTTTTTTTCTTCCAATACTTTAAGTAGCATTGTTTTGCAGTACTGCTCTGGTAAAAGTCAATGTTTCTCTTAAAATGAAACTTCATTAGATATACTGTAACTGAAAAGCTGATGAAGTGAAATATGGGAATGATGTATCCTTGAAGATAAAACATTACACTGGTGTTCATGTGGGACTAGGTTATTTAGATGTAAAATGGAGAGATTATACTTTCTTTCATTTTTTGTTGTTTGAGACCTGAAACTCCTCTGGATAACTTTGATGGCATTCTGGCTTCCTTTTTCTAGTTCTCTGACATGTGACCAGTATATTGAAAAGCACTTCCTGATTACAATCTTTGATTGTATTATTCAGGTGTTGGGGTGAAATCTTGATGGCTAGTAACATATGAGGGAGTAGAAAGAATGATTTGGTCTTTTCTGGCCTTAAACTGCGTGAATTCCTCAGAATATATTTTCAGTCAGGACTTTTGAGTGCAATTGGAATTCAAATACTAATCGTTGTATCTGTGTATTTTTATTTTTGGTTTGGCTTTTTTTTAATAGCCTAAGAAAACTGTCAAGGTGAAGCCTCGCCCTCCAATGACTCCTCGACCCTCTAGTGGCTCGGTGGCTGCTGCTCGTCACCGTTTTTTGAGAGTGCTCCCCCATATTGGACAGCCGTGCCTACCTCCTCCTGGGAATTTGCACCAGTCAGAATCTCCCCAAAACGCACTTTCAGCGTTGGCTACTTTGGCCACTGCTGGCGGAACAATGCCATCCACAGCTAATCACTTCCTTAAGGAAGAGGACACTTGGCAGAGCAACTCTTGGTCTCAGCCAGTCAATAGCATCAGGTTACCACCGAAAATATCTCGCGTTGAACTAGAAAATGCAAAACTGCCTACAAATAGTATTCTGACTCCTGTTTCATCCCTGCCTGCAAGTTCAGAAAAACCATCTGAAACTGTGACCTCAGCAAGTGAGGAGGATGCTGTTTTGTTCCCAAATGTAACAAATGTGGAACTGTATGGAACAGAAGAAGAACATCTACCTGAACCAGATGCTTTTGCATTTTTAACAGAAGCAAGCACTGCTGAACAGTGTAGTGAGATATATGACATAGGAAAGGTGAGCCCAGAGCTTGAACTGCCTGATGGAGACAAAGATGCTAAGGTGGTAGAGCAGCACAGGAAACCTATTGGCAAAGTGCTGAGCACTGCAGCAATGGAGACTGGTCTTCTCAGTACTCGTGAATTAAGTCCTCAGAAAAATCTGCTTTTGTCACCCCTCCGGTATTCAGCACAAGTGGCACGTCACAGTTCTCTGAAACCGCAAGCACAGCCCAGGTGCTTTGAGGCTGGTAACTTGAGATCTGCAGCCTCCCCAAATGTGCTTCGATCGCTGGAAGTACATAGTATAGCAGACTCCTCTTTTTCTAGGACCGCTAGATTTTGTAGCGTGAAAGTGGAGTCACTTGGCAAAAGACCTGATGTAATTTCTAAAGCAGAGGCTGGGGATATCACAGATGTGGCTAGCAAGGCATCCAAAGAACCTGTGAGTTCTGTAAGTAACTTAGGATTTCTGGCTTCGCTGGCCCGAAGCACAAACAGGGAAAGTTTACAGAGTTCCTGTGGGACTGACAGGTTTCGGACTTCTGGTATTGCACTACCTACAAACCTGCAGCATTTTCAAGAAGAAAGCTTTAGGAAAACTGCTCCTCCAAATGAAGCTGCTGAATATATTCTAGTGAGTATGAATGTGTCCAAAGAAATCCAAGTTCTCCTGTTTTTGTGGTACTGATGTTACAAAACTGCTCTGTGTATGTATATGTGTCTTGTCAGGAGAGGCACTTGGGGTACGTGAGGTATTTAAATCTCTGATTGTCTTAAACTGTTTTCTGAATTCCTGATGGTATTTTAACTGCCTGTTTATCTGAACAGGTCCTAGAAGTAATTTTTTGTAAAGATTAAAGTGGTTGTTTAGTTCACAACTGACATTATGAGTTATTGTAGTGATAGAATTATGAATATCTGTGTTAAAATGTCATCTGGCTTCTACTGCTCACTAATTGTCATTTATTCCAGTGTGCCCAGTGACTGGCGCCATATGTGCCAAGCTTCCACTCTAATGTACTTTGCTGTTTTGGTGTATTTTGAAGTATGGGGAAATTTATTAGTCATTTAGGGTAAGGCTTCATATTGCAGAATTTTAACCTTGTGTGCAGAAGTTGTTTTGGACTCTCTGTAGGTAGATTGATAAAACATTGATATCAAACTACCTACATTTTCATTTAATTTCCATCTGCTAGTAATTTCCTTGTGGAAATTTTTTTTTTTTTTTAGTCTGCACGTGGGCTTGGAATGAATGGAAGTATGGCTGCTGTAGGGAAAAGAGTAGGTAAGTAACTTATATAATAATTAAAGATGACTCTTTAATCTTTCCTGATATATCACACATAAAGATGATAAAAATAATTTATCTTTGTAAGGCATGTGGCTTCTAGAGTCCTTGCTGTATTACACTTCTAGAGCATGGTTAATCTTTTTTATATTTTAAGCAATTCTTAATATGCAGATGGCATCCACATCTTAAGTGGGCCATTACTGCAACTCTTTCTTAGCTTTTTTAATACTTAGTGAATCCTGCCACATCATCTGTAGATCTTAATGTGATTTTCTGTGCTGAAGTTTCCAAATTATCAGTTCTGTGAATACTTCTGAGTCTACTAAAATCAGCTGAATTTATCAGTAGCATTGCCTTTAGCACAAAGAAAAAGGGGGGAGGAAGCAATAAGGGCATGGATGCTGGAGAACACTGATACAATGCAGATTTTTCACTATTTTTTGTGCTGGTCATCATTCTTTCCACCCTAGTCTTGGTAACTGTGGAGTGCTTAATGCTTGACATTTCCTGAAAATTTATGTATTATGCGTAGATACTAATTGTTTATATGATTAATTCTCTTGGGAGGAAAGGAATTGTCTAAATTAATGCTTTTGAAGTTCTTTGACAGTGAGCTAAGAATTTTCAGCACATTTAATTTTTCTTCTATGTATTTTTGACTTGCAGTTAGCAGGTTTTCTTTTCTTTCTGTATGACCTTAGGAAGAGGTGGGTATGCATTCCAGATCTAGGTATAGAAAATGAGCTAGAAAATAGATGTTTAAATAGAAGCTGCAACAGAAAAAAATATGTAATTGTAATGTTGGAGCAAAAGCTGCTGAAAGAGTGGGTTGTGCCTTTGTTTCACAACTGTGAGTGCAGCTTTGACTTGGCAGCCAATTAGTAAACAGGTCTGTCCTTAGCTGCTCCAGAGGTGATGCCCTGAGAGCCGTGTCTGCATGATGGAGAAGCCAGCTAACACCTGAGTCATTTTGGACAGCACTACGAAGAAGACACTCCTCTGGTGTACCTCATGTCAGACAAAAGTGTATTTTCCAGAAGATACCAGACATGAGTTGGTGTGGTCATATCATGCAGGCTCTTGAGAGAGATGTGGCTGGTAATGATCTGTTGTATAACTGGCCAAAGGACAGATCACTTTTCACTGTAGTTGCTGCAGGGACTGTAAATGTGAAGACGGGTGTATTGTTTCTTCTGTTCAAGTAGGTCCACAGGGCCAGCAGTCTGTCTCTGTCTCCTTCATGAACTAGGCTAACCAGTGCTACTGAAATAGTGTGCTTTCAGATGATGAAATTGTTAGTGTGGTCAAATGTTGCCTGAAAGTTTCAATGTTAGATAGGAATGGGGTAGGAGCGGTTGGTAGTGATGACTGTGATGTGCAGTGACTGCCTGGTGCTACTATTGAGTGAAGCTTGCTGCACCTCAACTAAGGCATTACTGTTGCAATTAAAGGTGTGCTGAACTAAAAATACTTGTGAACTCATGAGATTAACTTTTGGGAAACATCCTGACAATACAGCAAGTAGAAACACTGATAGAATGTTTGAGACTATGCATTGCTCACTTCGCTGACCCAGGATGTGGGAAATATGCTTAAGCAAATTGTGGACAAAGAACTTACTTCTACAGAGGGAGGAGAGATGCCTTTTCTTTACATGATCTCCAGTTAATAAAGCAACAGCCAAGAATTACATGGCAAAAAGTAAAAATAATTTTTTTTAAATATAGAAATTTTACAGACATATGTGAAGTGCCTAATGTAGCCATATAGCTAAGCAGAGGTCTGTAGTCTAATACTATACTTTCCGTGCAATTACAGAGTACCAGCAAGATTTTAAAATGCTACAGTACTTACTTGGCAAACTAGTATACTGAATAGATTGGATGCTAGGTACTGGAATGCCCAGTTGATTCTTTGTAAAGCCATGCTGCACAATGTTTTCCCAGTGACACTGTGTGTTCATTTTGCATGTCAGAAGATCATTAAGAGATGTATTTCTTGATTTGTTCTGTAACTTCTTGCTTATGTGAACTTTTAACGGGTGTTCAAAATAACAGTTGTAAGGCCCGCATTGTCTCTTCCAAAGGTGTTCATAGGCTTGAGGTGTGTTCCCTGTTTTGGCTTTCAGGGTTTATTTTTCCCCTCTCTTTAGGCTTTGGGGTTCCCACTTGAAGTATCCTAAGAAATGCAAAACTAATCTGGGTTTCAAAAGATAACATTTAACTAGTTTGTGAATAAGTTAAAATGTCTTTGCTGTCTTTCTACTTCTGAAAGCAGGTGAAGCAACCCATCTTCCACCTGTGAATGGCTTAATTCAAGCAAAAAAGAAAATTTCAAAGCATTGCTTTCTTTGTGGCAAGAAAACTGGATTGGCAACCAGCTATGAGTGCAGGTAGGCTGAGTGTATAATCAGCTGTTACTTAAAATTGATAGCTGAGTTAACCAAGAAGTTTTCTTTGCTGCATGGTATTCCTTAAGCATAGCAAATCAAAAGGCAGCCATCAAAAAAGTTGCAGTTCTCAGTTCAGCAAAACTGCAGGAATCAAAACTCAGAAAAGTTGCCCCCTTTTGGCTCTTGAGGTGTATGTTCTTCCAGGAAGATCAAGAAATGGAAGGTAACAGAATGGAAGGTATAAGGAAATAAATAACAGAATAAGAAAAAAAGAACAATGACATTTTATACTGTTGGGAGAAGAAGTTGCTACAGATACATGTTCTGCAAAGTTTCTCGTTAATAACAATATCATTAACAACTTGAGGAAAAACTGGGTTTTTTACAGTTTCTCAGACATCTCCCTCAAATTTGGCCCTGTTGCAACACATCTTCACAGTTTGTAAATTTATACAAATTTGTATCCAACAAATTTTTGATTTTATGTGTGTTCTGGTTTTTTTTTTTTGCAAGACTTCAGTCACCTCTGAGCATTGAGAGCATCTCAAACACAGAACACCAGAGTGCTGGTCCCCCAAATCATTACTTGTAGACAACAGTGAGACCTGGTGCTTGGTGGTGATCTTGGGAAACTTTAAAAAGAAAAAAAAAACCACCAACAAAAAAACCATAAACAAACAAAAAAACCTCAGTAACAATAGCAAAACTGCAGAAAAAACCCCGTTCTCTGTTAATCTTAGTTTGCAAAGTATTTTTTCCCCACGAGGTGTTTTCTTCTTAGTATTGTTTGCCATGAGCTAGTCAAGGTTGGGAACTGCTGCCCTGTGAGGTCTGCATTTGGAGCTGGTCTTGGTCCGTGCCAACCAACAGCAAAATGAACAAGAAATTCTGCCACTGGGGAATCATACAGGAGAATTTCAGGGTGAGGAATTGTCTCCTTACTGACTTTTCAGTCTCTGATTTTGAAACAGTTTTGGACACTGCTCACTTTCCTGAGGAGCAAATAGCTGCAAGCTCTTCTAAAAGTAGCTAAGCAGCTTGCTTAAGGTTAAAAATTAAGGAGGAGATGGCTCATCTCCAAGAATAGCATTTGTTTTGGTTTCAAAAGGAACAACCATAGGACCTTTTACTAGAAAGCAGCATAAACCAAATAGAGAATACAGCCATATGAGAAAAAGTTGTGATTATGGGAGCAAGAACCAAAGAAAAGCAAATTTATTTCCAAACACCGAAAGCTGCAGGAACAGCTGCAGAGTTTATTATGAACCCAGATAGATAAATAGAGGTTTATAGTGAACCCAGATAGATGAATAAATAGGGGATTATAGTGTAATAGTGAGTTCAATGGGTAACGCTTAATCCATTTCAAGAGAATTCTGATTTTGAATGGTGTGAGTGTTTGACTGGCAAGAAGCATCTCTATCATATAATCAGGCAACATGACACCAGTATGTGTCTGCAGGGAAAGCATTTGTCCAGATCATATACAACATCCAAAGTATGCGTTTCTCCTGGTAAGAATCTTAGCTGCAGGGCTGTCAAGTTTGAAGCAAAAATCCTGATCTTAACTCATCAAAATTGCAACTGATACTGGATAGATGAGCCCTTTTCCCATCCTACAGGAAGTTATGTTCCCTGTAGTTTGTCTGATGTCTTACAGCTGACTAAATCTGTATTTATGGCTAATTAAATGGCTAATTTGAGTTTATGCCAGATAGAAGTTGTGCTGAAAACAACTGTTGATTGTGTCAGTGATGTAATGGTTTTGAATTGAAATGCATTACATTGATTTCACCTAATGAAATTATTGTCCATGGTTTTGTCCTCTGGTTTCTACCAAGTAATATTATGTGAGGTCCTTAAAAAAGAAAGTAAAACAAAGCTCATCATTCTTAGTTTGTAAGTGTGTTTGATCCTTGCTAGCTTGTTCCTGAAGTACTGGTCTTACTTAGCATCCTAGCTGAAGAGGCTGTTGGGTCAAAACTGCAGCATTCAGTGTGAAAAATGTCATTCTGTGTACCCTGCCAGTTAATTTTATCAGTCAAGGATGATAACAATTCACACAGCTCTGTCATTTAAGACATGATTAAGCAAAACGGCTCCCAGCATGTCAGAGCATTAAAAGTTTCTAAAAGCTTGTAACTTGTAATATTCTTGATTCTTCAGATGTGGAAACAACTTCTGTGCGACGCACCGCTATGCAGAGACTCACACCTGCACCTATGACTACAAGAGTGCGGGGCGGAGGTATTTGCAGGAGACCAATCCCATCATTAGTGCACCAAAGCTTCCCAAAATCTGATGTGGTTGTGCTGCATGTGGCCACTCTGCCGTTGAAGAATACTATTGAATTGAGAGAAGCACTTGCTTGAACTGCATAATTTTGCCATGCTCCATATTTAAAGATTTGCCAAGTAACAAAAGCACATGAGGATGCATCGAAGAATAATGTGAACACTACTGCAGTTAAAACTTTTCTTCTTGAGTGAATGAATGGTTAAAAATTAGTTTCTAAAAACTTACACTATGATTTAACTGTTACTGCACGTGTTGTGTTTTATATTTGGAAAAGCTATTTCACTAGACAAGTCTTTAAAGATGCACTTTACTAACTTTACTGTATAACCAGAGTTGAGGGGGTGTTGTAATGAGGGTGTCATGTAATGTCTTCTGTACTCTTGTTTTTTGTCCATTGAGTGGTATCTTCTAAGTTATTTCACTAGAAAGAACCTCCTCCCTCCCCTTTCTTCAAACAGCCTGTTTTGAGATTTTTAAGGGGATAGTGTGTTCCACCCCTCTGTTTCATTCTGATTGATATTCATGCATTGTGTGTCCATTCTGAAAATTACATATCATCTTAATCACATTTTCTTAAAATAATGCTGTTTATATGACAAGTTTGTTTTTAAATAGAAGGTTCCCTGTTTGTTGCCATTAAATATAAGAAACAACTTATTTTAACTTTTTTTGTAATCCTAGATTTTTTTATGACTTCACAACTTGCTTTGTTAAGATGTTGAATGCTGTTAATGGAAGAAATTCTAATAAATATTAAATTTTATTCTTGTTTATGCTGTCATAAATGCACAAAATACATCCTCTCTTAAAGTGTGTTCCTAAATTAAAAGTTGGGCTCTGTTGGGAGGGTATATATATTTTCTTTTTTCACAAGCACTGGCTCATATCTGTTCATACTGAAGCTGATGGGAAGAATTCCCACCAACTTCATTAGGAATAGAGTGACCAACACTGCGTGCTTTAAATAAATCTCCTCAAGTTTTACAGGTGTAACTAGCAAAGGTAGTACGGGTGCCCAACAAATGGCATGTATTAACATTTCTCCCCTCCAGTAAAATGCATGAGACACTTCTAATGATTGTGTAGCCATTACAGAAGGTGCTGTTGGAAGAATATACCTACCGAAAGACTTTCCTCTTTCATTCCCTTAATGCTTGTGAAATATTTTTATAAGCGCAAGTTGCGTGAAGTGTTTCAGTATAAAGAGGTTAATAAAAAACCTATGACAAACCACCAAAACAAAAATCCCCCTACGATGTATCTAGGTAATCAAATGTCACGGTCCCTGTCTTGTCCAAGTCCTCAGCTACTTAGCTGGTTGTGGTATTAAAATTATCTATGCTGCATTGCAGTCAAAGGGTAGCAGCTTATGAGAAATACAGTCAAAAGGTGGGCCAAAAAAGAAGAAAGAGGATCACTGAAGGAGGGAGAAGTAACTTGAAGAATCTCATCCTTGGAGGGAATCCATTTCACATAGTCCGCTTGAAACTTCTTAAGCCTGAAGTTTTCAGAGTGATGAGCTTGGAAAAAAATGTTCACAATCATTCTTCTGGGCACTGATAAGATAAAAATGTTCTGTGTGTGTGACCTCTGATTATTACTGGAGAAAGTTCACCTGGTAGGAGGAACATGTCATTACTGAGCTGTGCTACAAACTGTGAATTGCCTGGAGTTTTTATTTCATCTCCAGCATGGGACAGCATTTGATGCTGAAGGAAAAGAATGAGGAATGAGACAAATGTGCAGTTGTTTTCCCAACAATTACATGCAGCTCAGCAACATTCTGAAAACAGGTACTGCACTCCTTGGAGGTACAGTAGGTATTTGGTAAGAAGTGGAATTAAATAATGTGGTCTGTCATCACTTAATCTGATTTTGCCTAAGTATAATTGTCAAGAAGTTTTGTAGTGTGTTAGAATGGCTGTGCTCAAATTTTAATAAAACTACGTAACTGATACGTGGTAGGAAGTCTCATCTCAATTTTGACTCTCCCTTTCTGCATATGTATAATGAAGTGCACAACAATGCTTTTTCAGAATATGCAATGCAGTAATAATATAATTTCCCTGTGTGTAGCTTCTCATAATTTTTATTATAACTCATTTTAATTATACTTAATAAAGATACTTCTTATTCAGAACTCCACTGGTTTTGTTCTCATATCCACACTGGTATAGGCATTCATTTTCAAGCAGTTGCACAGCCACAAGAGCACTTTAATTTTTAATTAACTGTTTCAGTTGTTAATTTAGATGCTATTGGCTTTTACCAAGTCCTGTGTTAGTTCGTGCTATGGATTAATTACTGTTTACTGTGTAAACTGACCTAAATGGTTTGGGGTTTGAGTATTAGCATACCATGCTGCCATGCATCTGCTGAAGACAAATGTTTAGCGTTTGTGTGTTCATGTAATTAGATTATTGTACCATAACGAGTTTACATACCGGAAGTTGAACAGTTACTTTGGTGTGTGCTTCTCTGTCTTCCTGCCAAATATTTTTTGCTTGCTTCTTTCATGCTGTGAGGCAAAACCAGGCTGGTGTCTTGCTGAATGATTTCCAGGATTCTTGTGTCAAATTGACAAGCACCACAGAGGTGTCAGAAAGGTTTTGGATCTTGAATTAAATACTTGCTTTCTCTGAAATCTCTGGAAACCCATGGTAATAAAAATCTGTCTGCTTGCAATTTCTGTCTGTTCGGTTTGCAGTCTCCTGGGATGTAATTGCAGTGGTGCCTTCTGCTCACAGCCTTCCATTGTAGACAAGGCTAGGATTATTCGTTCTTATTACGAAACATAAAATGACATTTTACTAGGGTTTTTTTTGTATTATGAATTAGGCACTTTGCTTTCTTTTCAAGTACTTCCAGCTTTCATAATGGAGCACCATCTTTTGGGTGTAAAATATGGATTTGGTGTTGCTTCTGCCTGTAAGGAGTTGCTTCCACTGGCAGCTTTTGTGTTGGGTCATGTTTTTCCAATCTTTATGTAAATCAGGTTCATCTTGAGATGCATTTGACAGTTTTTCTGGCATCTGCATAAGCACTGAGTCACAGTTACTTACATGAGGACATTCTTGTAGCTGAGAACTACCTCTGGAAGCATAGTCCACTCGTTGTGCATAACTTCTCCTACACAGAGACTTTGTGGCAGAGAATTTGTGTAGGTTTTTTCTGGATTTCTCCTGCATTTGCTTTGTGTGTGAAGCTGCAGAGAAGCAGCACCAGGGGGCAGCGGAGGCATTTTAAAATGGCAGAAAGTTTTGGATTTGTCCAATAATGAGATTTACCCAAAAAAGTGTGATTATTTATGACCCTTACTCAGCCCATTCTGAACAGATCTGAGGAGATCACCAATAGGATACACTCCTTTTCTTAATTATAAAGGTGGGTTTTTTTTAAATCAGAACGGAAGAGTACCTCAAAAACTTGTTTCTGTGCTGGGTTTCATTATGTAATTTATTAGGTAATCTTAGTGTATTGAAGAACAGACAGCCCTTCTCTCTCTTCCTTCCCAGTAACCCTGCAAGGATGAATTTCAGATGTGTCTGTTAGCCAAGCTATGTTGGATGGTAGATATGTCTGGTAAAAATACTACATGTCCCCATAATTTTCTTAATTTAAAATGACAAGTGTTGCTGTTTTTTTTTCTTACAGATACCGGGGGAGGATATGAAAGTATAAATTCAGTTGTATGTGAGGAATGTATGCCAGTAACTACTAAAGTGACCACTCCTTACTATCTGTCTTGTCTAGCCTTGCAATTCAAAAAGCTTTTCAGGTCATCAGTGACAGAAGTTTGTTTCTAAACCGCACTTCAAGGCTGTTTCTATCCTTTTTAATCCAATCTTCAGAAAGACTGATTACTGTGTACCATATATATGTAGGAAGTGTATATATAGCTCCATAAGAATTATATTCTAATCACATCTCGATGGTGAATTATTGCTGGTATTAAGTGTTCTGCCCAGAACCAGAAATTCAAAACAGTACCTAATCACAAAAATAGTATTATTTATATGGTATGTGATTAAGTGGGTTAATGAGCAGGAAATGAAAACGCTGAAGTTTTCTAAGGAAAAATTGGGGATTTCAAAATACCCTCTCTTTTTTCTCTGTGTGTGAGAGTTTTTTAGCAAATGCATATGATTTTTTTAAAAAGTGAATAATATTTTTCTCTCCCTTCTATCCATAAACCTAATCTGTAGACAATATTTTTTTTTCACTTGAACCAATAAGACTTAGATTTATTTTGTCTCAATCTTGTATTTAAGTGCTGGAACTGTTGCCCATAATGGGCCATATTTGGGATATGGTAGTGGTTTGCTAAAAACTTGCACTGGCTGATGCAAAGTTACAACACAGAGATATATATCATGGAATACATTTGGTTTTAAACATGGTCTTCAGACCGAGAGTTGAGTGACAGGATTTCTTTTTAGCACCACCTGTCTTGCCAGCAATCATAGGTGGTTTGTTTTGGGGAGACATAGGACTCATCAAAATAGATTGGATTAGCTTGAGGTTCATCCAGTCCCCCATCTGTCTCTGGGAATAGGAGGTAACAGACACTTCAGAAGGTGCAAAAATTCCTTAACCGAGTATTCAGCAACAGGACACTGGATCTTACCTCTTGAAAGGAATAAGGGAGTGTCTTTACAAACAAATGGCTGGTAAATATAAGGCCTGAGTCTGCTGGTAAGGTAACTTTGATACTGAGGGATAGAAGAAACAATGGGTAGGATTTCCATAGGAGTTTCCCTAGTTAGATTTACCCGAAACTGTGTTAACTACAAGAACAGAGACACCAGAAGAAGAAGAAAAGGGGGATGTATATTGGGGATGTCTGTATTAAGGGGGAGATGTACATTAATTAGGCGTTCCGGAAAATCTGTACCTCTCGAGTACCTCAGCCAATGGGGAAAAGAGAGAGGGAAACTGCGGTCGGGAATTAGGATAAAAGAGGCTGCGTCCTCTATCAATCCGAGAGAGACCCCATGGGAAATGCCCATGACCTCTCCCTTTATTCATGAATAAAGTTACAGGACTCCTCTGTCTCCTTTTTGGACATACACCTCTGGCGTTTGTGGATTAATTTTCCTGACACTGAATTGTGAAGAACTTCTATTACTGATACTTCTAACTTCTGATACTAATTTGGATGTCCCTTAAGGTCTAAAGCTATTTTTGAATCTTGATAGATTCATAGTTTCACTTATTTGTATGTGTAATGTGAAAAGAATTTTCTTTCACTGTAGTTTTGAATTTCCTACCATTTTTAAATTTAAATTCATTTGGTCTAGTGTTATGAAAAAGGGAGAATTGTGTCTCCTGAATATTCAGTATGTTCTGTCTTTGTATCACATCCCCTCTTACTTATCTTTTTTATTGTAGCAATTCACTGTCTTTACTATTACAGAGCCTTAATTATGCTTGGTGTCCTCCAAATCTCCTCTAATTTTACATTATACGTCGTCATCTTCAGTTCCCTGGTTCCCATTTTCCTGCATTGTGTATTTAGCTATAAGCTGCTCAAGGTACTGTTACAATGGAAGCCTCTAAAATAGTGATTGAATAATACCTGGTGAAATATGCTCAGGGTTCTTCCAAGAAGGTGCCATAGAAATGCTCAGCATTATTAATTTTCATCTAGTCTGGACAGGATGTAAATAGCATTTGTTAAGAGGATGAGGAAAAATGTAGGAAAGCTCTGTAAAGGGAACGTGTGGCTGAGTTCAGCACAATAGCTCTGCTTATGAGGAAGATGATGTGTGGAGTTTGTTACACAGAACCAGACTGCCTATTTTGACGCCTCCACCACATCTGCATGTTGGTTGCATGCAATCTGTTAATTGCAGTGGGGAGAGCCAAAGCTGAAACATGGGCTGCTAAGTAGGCTCGAAAATGTCATTCCTCCTCTGCATATTTGGGTTTGCGATAAGTTACTTTCTATACATTCCTCAATGGTCCAAGCAACAAATTGGAAGTGAAGCAAACTGGTCAGATCCTTTTTCCAAATTTTTATCAGCAGAGGAGAAAACTATTTCTTTTCTCTTTTTTCAAAACAGGGGAAGGAAATGGTGAGCCCTAGTGCCAGCCGCATAACCACCTGACTTCTAGAGAAGCATTACTTGTCCCTGAGCGTCACTTTCTTCTTGTAGTGCATATCCTGCCTTGAATAAGCATTAAATTGACTGGGATACAAAGAAAGGTCTAACATACTTTCTGCTTTCTTTCCGTTGGCTTACTAAATGACTTGCAATGCTATAAGCTTTAATCAAGTGTGACACCTTAACATTGTGGGTTGGATTTCTCTAGAGCCAGTTCACCCATACCCAAACACCTACCTAGACAAATTACCTTAAAAGGTCCGTTTGTTGTATTTGCCAACATTTTCTTTAGTTTTGAGGCTCAGAAAGGAGAAAATACTTCTGAAATCTTCTACAGAGGATAGTGTTTTTGAGGCCTGGTTTAGGCTTTATTACTGCAAAAGCTTATCTGCTCTGAGACAGATTCAAAGCTGTATCCAATCTTGTCAGTCTTCAAAGGCACCCTCACATGACTTGCAGAGTTGCCGAAGTCTGCTGGGGTGTGCTGTCATGTGCCTGTTTGTCACACACCATGCCAGATTAAACCTGCTGCATGTAGGGCTGGCTGCAGCCGCTGTCTGCTGCAGCCGCAGCGTGCCAGGCTCCGACAGCACTCTGCTGGGAGAAAGCTGCCGTTCGCTTTGCAGGCACCAACGCTCTTTTCTCCTGCTCTTTTCCATGTGAGACTTTAATGGCGCATGCCACTCTGTCCCAGAGATGGGTTTCAAGTCATCGTAGTGATTTTCAAAGGCCAGGTTTTAGTAAAACTGCATTTAATGCAGTGCTGATTTATATCCTGCATCTGAGACTGAAGAAAGTTTGGTAAATTTCAGGCACTTTGAAAAAACATTTGTTAACATTTGTAAACATTTGTCTCCAAATCACCTTCTAGGTGCTCTGGCAGTGTTTTAGTTAAGGGTGATTTCAGCTTAGAAATCTGGTGCCTTTCTGACAAAAGCTAATTCCTTAATCAGTCAGGAAGGATATAAACTTTATTTGTATCTCCTTTCATCTTTCTACTTGAATTCAGATCAGTTCCTTTCACCCTCCCCTAATGACTTCACTTTTCCCTGCTCCTACCAGAATCTGTTTTATTCACATAGCATAGGCAGAAAACAGCAGAACAGTGCAGGAAGGAATGAACCCTGGGCTCACCTTCAGTAAAACATGGGATCATCAGAGAATTTTTGGAGACATTTTGCTTTATTTTGGCCAGTAGTGTGTGTACAAGAGAGTGAACATATGGGAGAACACACAGCTCTGGATATGCAGGTTGAAGGAACTAAAAGAACTGAGCTGGTTTGGAGAAAAACTAGACCCAAAACACAGTGGAATTCTAAAGTAATCCCTGAACTATTGTGGAGTTGCTATGGAAACAGGCAGGTGTTCAGAGCAACATTGTAGACTAAAAAGATAATTTATAATTATCTGGGAAAAATTAATTATGCTTTTCCACATAACTACTGTATGTATTGTAATACCTAAGGACCAAAAAAGGACACAGTTATACAGCAGAAACCCTATTCGGGGTTTCTGCCCCACACCACTTTCCAGGTCTTCATGCTAAAAGGAGTAAAAGTATTTCTAAAAAGCACAGACTTGTAACCATATGCTAGATTTGTGCTGCTTCTACAGAGGATTGGAGTCTCCTGGGCACAGAGGTAATTTTATTTTGTCTTTTGAAATAAATTCAATAAAATTGTATTAATTGTTGATGGCAAGTAAGGCCATGTGTGTGCTCATTGTCCAGATCTTGTGTGCAGGGCATCAGGCCAGCTCGGTCTGCAGACCAATCAGTCTCTTCAGCAAAGTGACATTTCTAGGCACATATTCCCAAACTATGTTTTTTTCTGTAACTCTGAGCCAGAGGTATTCAATTAGCAAAATGGAACTGTTCTGTTCCATTCCCATAATTTTTTTAAACATTGTTTCTTCTATTCAGGTTTTGAACAGCAACACTAGCTGGAAGAATTTAAGGTTTCCATTTGACTAATGGCCTTTAGCTTAAATTTATTCATTCTTTCCTATTTTTAAAATTAGCTGCAAGTTTGAGGGGGGAACATTTGCAACAGCTTAGGTTTGCATTTTCTACCAAGGGCTGTGAGGCATTCAGGAAGATGTTCCACAGCAGTGCTTGCCCTTCAGTGTTGAGGCTTTAGTCCCAGCTCTGCAGTCCTGTATGCAGGAGGTTGTTTCTGAGACTTTCAGTCAAGAACAACAATGTGCTAAATACTAGACAAGCTTTCTGGGGAAACAAGAGACCATGGAGTAATAATTGCAAAACACAGGGAAGGCTTAAATCTGCAAAGTGGTTTATTGTGGCTTCTTTAATTTCAGGCCTAATCCTTAGTTATTCTAGTTTGCCTGGAAAATCTCCACTCTGTGAAACTGTTTTTCTGTATAATTTCTACTTCTGTTCCATTTGTCTCTACAGCTCTTTTTGCTAGTCTGGCACACTGGCACACAGCACTGAGTGGTGAGCTACGCTGTTCCCAAAGTGGAATATAATACTAATGTGAAAAATGATTTTAAAAACTCAAACACACCACCCAACGAAATGGATTGAGAGTGTGAAGGAAGAAAAGAGCCTCCCTTGAGAAATCCCTGTGGCCTCAAGGTAAGCCAGCAGTACTGATTCTCTTTGCAAACCTATACTGCCTATCAACAGGACAATGGTTATTATGACATACGCATGTTTCCATGCCCTATCTTATAAAGGGATACAATCTAAGTTTGCTAACTTCAATCTACATGGGACTAAATCGGAGCTCTTCACACACTCTCCTCTTCCCAGAAGACACACCATACACCCTGGGTGGTGCTTCTCCCACCTTCACTACATGGGTGTCCTGGGTACTAACTCCGCATTGTAATGACAGTATTTCAGCCCGGCTTCTCTGTGCTCTGAAAACCAGCTGTAACATGTCATTTTTCTGTAGGGGGTGGTTGGTCTCGGCATGAAAATGGGTCACCTTCCTCATTTTATTACGCCTTTCACACTGTTCTCAATGGCTAAATGTAATCTCCCTGGAGCTCTGTAAATTACTGTGGAAAAAGTGCATACGCAGAAGATGAAAATTTCAACTTAGGTTTAGTGAATGAATTTCTATGTCAGGTCAGGTGGTTTCCCTGTTTTCTGGTTTTTTTTCTCTGAATAATATCAGCTTTCTTCTCTGTGCTGCACTGACAGAAACTGTTCAGTGAAGCTGCCTGTTTTCCTGTTCTTTTTCACTTATTCCCAAGTGGGACAGACATAATGTCTGAACAAAGGAAAGCTCTCCCTTGACTTATTCTCATAAAACTCACTTTGCTTTTTCCCTCTGTAAAATTAATCTCAATAGTATAGTTCACCTATTGAAGAATATCTCAGGAGAGATATATATTTGGGAAGAAAAGACTGAAGTATCTCGCTTGCATAACAGAAGTGTAAGATAGTAAGAGAGTATGGCACCCAAATACAGGTACGGGGCAAACTCGAAGGTTTTTGTTGACTTTTTTTTTTTTGCGGATAAATCAATACGTGCAGGTGAACGACGAATACAAAACACCATACGACGGTGGCTATAAGCCATCTTCAGGCTTGCAGCATACACACATTTAAAAAAAGTTAAATAGCACCATTTGAAGTTTAGATGTTTTATTCTACGTAACAATGACAGCAGCATCCCCGCCTGCGTCTGGGGAAGGCAGGGCTGAGGGCTGCGCTCAGGACAGCCGGACACCACTCGCTCCGCCGCCGATCGTCGCCTCCCGGTGCCCGCCGCTGCCCGCCCCCGCCCGGCCCCCCACGCGCGCAGGTGCCCGGAGCGTGTTCCCGGTGGGAGGTGCCGAGCGGGGGAGCAGCCCCGTGTGTCCGACCCGCCCGCGGGGGAAGGAGGGCTCCGGCGGGGGAAGGAGGGCTCCGGCGGGGGAAGGAGGGCTCCGGCGGGGGAAGGCTCCAGCGGGAGGCGATCGGGCGCCGGGGGAGCCGCGTCCCGCAGCGGAGCGGCCGCCTCGCCTGCCCGTGGGGCTCCGG
>VZTX01022522.1:271768-319257 GCA_013400915.1 Pardalotus punctatus | reverse complement strand
GGCCGGCCCGGCTCCCCGCGGGACCGTGCAGCGAGCGCTGGGTCGGCCGGGGCGGGGGAGCGGGACCCCGCCGGCCCCGGGGCGGGGGCTCCGCGCGGGGCGTTCAGGGCTGCTCCTCTGTCGGAGCCGGGGAAGCGGCACCTAATTCCCTGGTAAGAGGCTTTCCCACCTCCGCTGTCTTTGTCTGCTCAGCCTCAGCTGCTGGCGCTGGGAGCATTAGTGTTGCTGCGGGGAAACCGAGAGCGGATCAGCTGTGGGAAAGGGACCGCGTCTGCACCAGGTGTCCGGTTAGGAGGAGGACGCGAATTCGCATTCAGTGAGCAACGTGGAGCAGGTTTACGCCAGAGAGAAAACAGTGCACAAGATGTGCTGGTAACAACGTGTTCGTAAGGAATCGTGAAGTTTCACGGTAGACTGAGAAATAGTCAGAATTCCTTCAATGCTTCCTGGAGCTAGTTGGCAGGCAGAGTAATGCTCGGATTGTTCCAAACTGTAACATTTTAACTTTTCCTCAATTTAGTACGCTAAAAGCGCAAGCAAAGAGAGAATTACAATGTGCCAGTGCGAGATCAGTTGGTCTCAAGCTGCAGTGTGAGAGGGCACGCAGCTCAGCTCTGCAGTTGGCAAAGAACTGGTCTACTTTCGGGCATAGCAGATTTGTGAAATAACCCAGCAGCATAAACATAGAAGGGACAATTTAGCTAGAGCTGGAGTGGAGGTGGAAAGAGATGTTGGAAGGAAGATGGGGGTGGAAGAGGAAACAGTCGGTCTGACAGTAACGCTTCAGCTGAAGCAGCAGCAATCTTTATGAATTTGTGCTTCTAAAATTGGTTTGGAGTAGTGTCAGATGAGGCTGGGATTGATCTAGTAATAGCCCTAGTCAAACATTTTAAGGGAAAAGTTTTCTTTGAAAAACACTTATTTATTAGACCTAAGATGTTTCGTTTGAAACCTGTCAACACTGATCAATTTCTACTGATGCAGAGTTCTGCTAAGCCTGCCTGAGGAGCGCGATTGCTGGAAACATCAATGTTCCTGTCTCAAGGGTATGACCCAGCACCCAGAATAATACCTGCTGGGGGTGTTGGCAGCTTCTCAGCTGTAGCCCAAACCGTTTGGTGTCAGACTCTCCTCAGAGCAACCTTGTAGTTGCTCGGAGAAAGTGAGACATTCCCCCGGACTTGATTCTGCTGCGTTGCTGAAAATAGTAGGACTGCTGAAGTCTGGATAACTGCCCTTTTGCTGAGAACTTTGTGTGACTTAGGTCTAATGTAAACTTAAGAAATTAACAATTCACTGAATATTTATTGTTATGGTGTTGTGTTTTTTGTTATTCTTTTGATTATTTTTTTTTAACTTGGCTTTCAGCTAGCCCTAGCCAGCAGTTCTACTTGTAGAGGTCAACTAGTTGAAAAGAAGTGATTTTCTGTTTTGGGCTGTCACACTGTAAGCAAGGCTGCTTGTTTTTCATGCCTCGGGGTATGGATAGGGGGCTAGAATTGTTGGAGGTGTCCAGATGAGGTCTTGTGCTAGAAAATACAGCTGTTCCCTGGCTGCTTTTGTGCAGTCTTAAGTGTTATGAGGATAGGTTAAATCAGTATGCTGGATGAACTTTCTATATTTTCAGGCTGAGATTTTTTAAAATCTAAACTTCTGTTATTCTAGATCTAACATTTTGGACAAGCAACTCTTCCATGTTCAAGGGTGAAAGGACTTAATCTTCCCAGCTTCTGAGGCTGTCACAGGTACTTTAGGCAATGTACCAAAGTGTCTTCTCTGACAGACTGATTTCTTTAACTGCTCTTCCAAACACTGATATTAGTGGGGAAGGCAGGGCACTGCTGGAGTGTGGCAGCTTCCAGTAATAGTGCTGCTCAGGGAAGGAGTTGTAGGTGGTTTTTACAATCCTGCTGCCTAAGAAAAAGCAGTTTCTTGCTATGGGTCTTTTCTGCCATATACCTCAGTCAGCCCTAGTGTGCCTGACTGATAGCTATCTTCAGAAAATGTGAATGATAGAGTATGCATGGCTATCTGCCAGGAAGAAATGAAAACAGGAATGAGGTGTCTTCTTTTTTTTCTAATTGTTTTTTATTATTTTCTTTTGCTTTTGTTCTGCCCTTCCACCCTCCCCCAAAAATACAAGGAACTCTTGATCCTGTAGAAGTGTTTAACTAGCATTCTGTAAGAGCCTGTAGATGGACCATAAAAAATTAACAGGCATTGAAAGAAGGAACTTCCAGGAACCCTGAACAACCTTGTGCTTGGACTGTGTCTGCATGTGGCAGACAAATAGTGAATAGCAAACCATAGAAGGTTGTAAGGAATGGAAAACTTCAAGTCTGGGTAAAACTTCCCTTCTAGGGCCTAAATTATTAGAGGGGAAATCTTCCTGGGGGACAAGTTATCCATTTGCTGCTTGTACTTGTTCTTTCTCTGGAGCATCTAGTCCTAGCTGCTGCAGGAACTGAGTGAACCATGTAAATCACACATCTAATTTACAGTATTAATTTTCATAGTGAGACAGAACTCATGCAGGGTTTACTGGGACTTCTGTTTTGCTGACTTGTGGATTGACTGCAAAGATCTGATGGCAGCTTGTTGTAGCATAGCAGAGCTGGCATTAAACTTGCTGGGTGGGCTTTGTTCGCTGTGAATTTTCACAGTTCCAGGTTGTTGAAATGCTCTTCACTGAGATAGGGTCAGTTTTAATAGTTCTGTTTGGATTTTACTGAAAACTTGCCAAAAGACCTCATAATATCTAAACCAGATTATTTTTCACTGCTTCCCACAATGTTTTTGTGGGATTTTATCAAGGTATCCACATTCATGTTAAGCATTAAAAAACCAAATAACAGATTACATAGTGTTTATTGATCTGGGGTAGGTAAATGGACAAGAGCCCTTGGAAGCCTGGTCTTTTTGCAATTACAGATATGCTTTAAGAGCTTTATTATTCTTAAATTTAACTCATCACCAGACAGCCAGACAGTTCACAAACAGCAAGAGATCTCAACCATCAGCAGTTTCTAGGGCTTGCAATTTCTTTTCCCCAGGTACTGAGAAGGAAAGCTGAGCTTTGTTATTTGTCATGTTTGGGGCAGTCTAGATTAAAGGTATTTGTAACTGACTGTTAAACTTCTCTGTCTTTTAAAATGACTGCCACTCTGGAGCTCACATTTGGTACCTGCAGGCAAGTAGGGGGGCTTAGTAGCAAATCTTGAATTCAACCTGTCAGAATGTCATGGTTGACTGAACTTGACTGAAAACAATGTTGGAAATTTTTGATGAAGTACACGTATATTACCTATGTATAAGTGTAATGGGTGGAAAATAGTAAAAGGTTCTAGAAACTGGGGCTGAGATTTTCCATAGTTAGATGAAATATAGCTAGTAGATGAGCACTTATTCCTGGAGACTAATTTAAGGAACCCAGTTGTAAACCTTGCAAAATATGTAGCCAAAATTCATCTGGAAATAAATATTGTATTTTTTGGGGTAGGTAAATCCTATGTATCAGTTAGGTATGCCTTGATATCTGCCCCTTAAAATTTGTGTGTCCTTCAAAAGGCATCAGGACGGAATACATGTCACCAGTCCATTCTGCAGGTGAGGCTGCAGATGAACAATTGCACCAGAGTTTCTCCTTGGGAAAATGGGCATTGGACTTAAGAACACTGTTTAACAAGTCACTGCTAACCCAGTTAAGGCTGAGTTTGTCTCCCAGTTTAGTCATTCAGTAAGATGATATGTTTATGCACCATCCAGGATAAGAGGTTCATTACAAGGAATAAAAATGTTGTCAGCTGTTCTTCCCTGAGCAGGTAGCTTGACTTCTGTCATGATCTTGAGACAGGATGAGGAACCTTTGTCTTGGAATCAGAGGGTCAGTGGGATAATACAGAGGCAAAGGAAAGAAAGATAGAGGGTGACAAACCCTAGGGTGACAAACCAAAAAAGAAGAAAAAAAAAAAAAAAGAAGAAAAAGAGTAGGGTTCGAGCTTACACACAAAGTTGGTAATTTTAAAAACTGTATACAAATCCTTTGTGCCTCCCTTCCTTTCAAAGGTACTTTATTTTTTAAAAGCCTTTTAGTTCCTCTTTAGTGTGTGTACTGAGCCTGCAAGGAAGAGGCTGAAGAAACCCCA
Organism: Pardalotus punctatus; assembly: GCA_013400915.1. Taxonomy (NCBI): domain Eukaryota; kingdom Metazoa; phylum Chordata; class Aves; order Passeriformes; family Pardalotidae; genus Pardalotus; species Pardalotus punctatus. Next base: position 315,112 of record VZTX01022522.1, on the reverse strand, counting down.
GTGCTTCTTAATAAATAGCTAGGCTTCCCCTGGGTCTGATCTGCTGATTCTAATGACCAGAATAATTTGTCACTCAGACTTACTTACTGCTAATAACTCCTTGCCATTGTGCAGCTTGAGGAAGGGAATTGTGCATCTTTTCTTGTTGCTAGAGTTGGGTTTTAAGTTCTGCTTTCTTGTTACACAAGAATTTCCATGGGCACACCAGTGAGGGTCCACACATTGCCATGGCTCCTGGCACTTGAAACTAGAAGCTGGCTTCTAGACATGGCATTTGGGTGAATATTGCCTGTAGAGGACCATTTGAGTAGCATTAACTGAAAAGGAAGCAACAAATTCACTGTGTACAACCTGCCCTGTAGCACCAGTTAAATATTGAGGAAGTATTCTGTCAGATCTTCTGCTGTAAGGACTTCTCTTGGCAGTGGACCTGGCCTTTGCTTTCCTGGGAGAGGGAAGGTGGTGTCACAGGATTATTAGTGGGAGCCCCTTGTCTCCAAATTACTGCAGCATTTACAAAAGGGATGCCTTTGTTCAATATCGTTCATAAAGGTCTCCTAAAGCATTTTTCTGTTGAAGAGACTCCTTCAAAACTAATGGGAGCTGTAGCAAGACAAAGCCTTCTCTGCCTGTTTATATTTGCTTTCACTGTCACTGGCCCCTTGTCTCATCCAGGACAGAGGATTAATCTCTCTGATCCCTCTATTTCTAGTTGTAAAAGCGCAGTGTGCTATTGGGGGTGATTCACTACTATGCCAATCCTTGTTATAATCTCTTGTAACTATGAATGCATCAGACAGAAGAGGAAGGCTAATGGAAAGATGTGGCATATTTCTGTGTATGGTTGGGTTTTTTTCCTCGTGTGTATATATATATTTATGGGGAGATTGATGGATTAGAGGACAGGAAGTGATGCAATCCAGGGCTCTGCTATGGTTTCATAACATGGACCACGTTATAGCAAGAAATTCTTACAAATGATTCTGGTTGCCCTCTCTGAGTGCAGTTTTGTCTCCTTCTTGCATGTTTCCCATGGCCTCCTTCAGCAAACCATTCTTAAGGGACTTGCACTTAACAGCATGATAAACTGCTACAATCGGTAGAAAGTGAAACTTGGCAGTGGCTTTTCAGTTCAGCATAAGCCTGGTGAAGTCTGGCATACCAGAGGAATGTGAAGAGCGTGAGGTAATAGTTTACCATAGGTGATGACAGAGAGGAAAACACACATGGGAGCAGTCTGGCTCTTTCTGAAGTTGACAGTAGGCTTTGGTTTTTCGTTCCTTTCTAGTAAATGACGTGAGTTTCCCTGTAGTTCTGCATTGAAAATGTTGTTCTTTTAATTGTAATTATTGTTAGAGCTTTTAGGGTAATCATCTTGAGCTTGCCTGCCAAATCTGAACTGGAAGTGCCAGGACTAGGAAGGACAGTTGTCAGTGTTTTTTCTCTAGCGCAATCTGTGACCGTTGATTTACATTGAAGCCGCTTCTATAATATGCATGTATATGTGCATGCATATAATCCATGAAAACCAGGTAGACTGAAGATTTGCTACTCTTTGACATTGCAAGTGATCTCTAGGAGAAAAGGATTTTTTTACACCGAACATGATAAGTGCATACTGAACTAAATGCTGTCTTGTGTCAATGAGAAGAAAAAAATCTGCTTAGCTTTAAAAAGAAGAGGAAGTTCGCTTGCAGCTAAAGGGTTCTTTTTTGTGAGACAGGAAATCTGAGTCTTTTTTCCTGCTTCTGGCCTCTCTTCTCTAGTTTAAGTTACTTCACCTATGCATACCTTAGTTTCTTGCAACTCAGTTGTCATCAATATCATGGTATTTTTAAGGTTTTTGAATTTTTTTAAAATTTTTTTACTTTTTTAACCTGTTTTCTAAGGGGAAGTGGGCTTATGCAATTGTACTGCCAGTAACTTCTGAATCTATTGGCTAAATGTCATATAATTGCTGGAACTTCAGATGTTGCAGAAAGAATGGAATATAAGTTGCAATGTCACAACTGAGAGCTGCAGCCTCACCCTGTGCCGAAGCCCATGGAGATGGCACTTCTTAAACATAAGATAGGTCACATGGGTGAGTTGCCCTTACAAAACCCACAACCACAGGATACCAAACTGCAGGATATCAGACTGTGCTAATCCTTCTGTTGTGGAATGGCCTTCCTCCACTGCAAGGCCTTCTGAAGGTTTAGGAGAAAAGTTAAAGTATTGTTACTAAATTAGAGCTGGCACGATGTAGCAGACTCTTTACAAAATTAATGTTTGATAACATAAGGGGGTGGAGGGAGGAGAGACACCCTTTTAAAATTACATGATTCTTGTCAGGCTGGCTTGATCTTGAGAATTAGCAAAAAACAGTAGCAGGTTTGATTAAAATATGGAAGGGGTTTTAACTTCTCTCTTGGTATAGTAAAGCAGAAGCCAATAAAAACAAGATCACATTTCAGCCTTCTAAGCACATTGGTGTTCTTTCGTAGTTCTTATGCTTCTTACTACTGAAGCCTTGAAATATCTTGTTGCTTTGGGGCATGAAAACTGTATATTGCCTCTTAGCAGTTCCTTTGTGTAGGCATGTATGTTGTTTCTGTGATTATTGTGACAGCGATGTTCAGCTGTTTTGTGCCCTTCACGTTAGGGTCAGAGCTGACAGGGGAGGATAACTGTGACTGAGACCACTCAAGTTGAGTCTTTCTGATGTTGCAGAAATACCCACCAAGTTCCTTTTGTTGCAAGGCTTGAAAGGTCTCCATGTTGTTCTGTGTGAGCTGCTACATGCTTTGGGAGGGTGTGAAAAAAGAGTCCAGCCCCAGTACACCTGCAGAGCTCTGCAGTTCTCAAGACCTTTTAGAGATGAGTTACTTTTTATGTGCCATCCTGAAGTGTAGGAAAACTGCACTATGATGTTTTCCAGGCAAATCACAGAGAACCTGCAACACTGTTGTGTTTTCCAAATGGCAAGAAGTTCAAAATTATTATTCTTTGACCTTTCCTCATCCATCTGATTACTTTCTTAAATGAAATGTGTGGCATTGTTTCTAGTGAGGCAATATGCAAGTGATATATTAGAACTGCAGCTTCAAAGCAGCAGGAGATGGCCCTGCCAGAGCCCTGTGCCTTGTGCCAGGGCTGCCAAAGTGCTCATTGCATTTCACGCCTGCCCAGTAAGGCTGCATTTGAGATGCAGCAAATGAAGTGTGGAAGCTTCTCCTCTATATATCTACATACCAAATGCAGCAGGATAAGTCTGACGTATGCTTTGCAGTCTTTTAAGGGTATTTTTCTTCCCAGGATCTCCTATGGTCAGTATTTGGTGTTTTGGGGACTGTGAAGCACTTGTATCTGCCCCAGACCTAGGCTTTTATTTACTAGTGGTGTTGATATCATCTTCTCCAACCACAAGGCAAGGATGCCAGCTCAGCTGCTGTTGAACAAGTGTGATTCAAGATAAGATTTCTCACTCACTTTCCTTTGTTAGTGATACCCTGGCAAGCATAGCATCATGTGGTCCAGCAGCCTGAGAGCAAAGAACTCAGGATCAGTTCCTTAAATAGAAAGGGAATTAGATACGTAATGCATTTTTTTCTTGGCTGTGATCTTTCATTGTGTCTTGTTAGATATTTGCTATGGTTGTTTGCTTTCTCTGTCTGCTTGAGCTCTGCTTGTCAGCTTGGACATGTGTTCAGTCTGTTTCATCCATTTTTGATTGCCTACTGGGAAGTTTTTTAGTTCTCACTGTGCAGAACTACAGGTGCTTTGCAGAGGCTTGGTAGGGCTGTGATGCCCTGCAGGCATCGTGCTGGTTGGCTGTTTGTCAGCTGCCTTTTCAAGTCCTCATTAGCTGCTGTATTAAGGCTCTATGGTCTGTAAGACCTGCATGTGTGTGGCTTAGCCTGTCTTTACTGTCTATGCCTTGTGCAGCGGTTGTGGGAGGAGGCTGCAGGGATGGTTCTGCTTCAAGGTGGATACTCTGCTCAAGAAAGGTATGTTTTCCAGTTGCATCTCCGTGCTCTGGTATTATCTCCCTTTCCACATGACACTACAAAGCACACATTTATCCCTTGTCACACAGTTTGTGTTGCTGCCTCTATGGATGAGGGAAGAGAAACTCAGAGAGCTGATGATCCAGTCTCTGAGTGATTGCCTTTGAGCTATATCCTGTGTGGCTCATGGGCAGGTCTTTGTGGTTGATGTAATCTAACTAATGCACATGAGAGACATCTGAGCCCGGAATTGGGAATTTAATAAGATGACGAAACTGTTGGGTTTCAAGTCCGAAAGCAGTTCTTGTCAGCAGGGGATGGGAGTGGAAATCAATTTGACTGTGCACAGTGCATCCCACCAAGGCCAGTAACAAGGATGTACTGCGGCACAGGCCTGCTTTTCGGAGGTGCTGTTTATTCCCTGTCTCCAGCAACCCCTCTGAGTCAAGGAGAGCTGGCAAGCTTCTGAGCCAAGCCTTTCTTCTGTGAGTCTTGTTTTCTTCCTTTATTGTAATGTGCCAAAAAAAGAAGAAAATCACTAGCAGGCTAAGTCATGCTTTAAGTTGGTGAGCAATAAAACAGAGTGTTACACTGTCCCTGGGCCTTCTCCAACCCGTTCTGTAGAAGATGCCACACCAGCATGACAGCTTGCGGAGGGATGGGTTACTGGAGCTTGTGAACACCTTCTCCACTGCTGTGTGAAGATGGCTGTGCCTTCCTGATTTCTTCATCTCCTCTCACTGTTCTTTCTAGGCTTAGGATGAGAAACTTGAAGATGTCCCTTCTTGGGTGCATGACAGCTGCTTCCTCTTTACTGATAGATGATGGCTTTTGAAGAGATACTAATTGTTTTATTGGAAATTGATGGGTAAAATGTAGTTTTAGAAAAAGCAGTAACTAATTCACAACTGAGTGCAGCTTCAGCTCAATCAGACAATTGCTAAAAATAATCTACCTTCTAATTAGAGAAATATTCTAATTCATAGCCTTCATATAGGACAAGATCGGAGACTGAAGTGGTTTTGCCAGTCTGGAAAGTCTGGGCAGCATCAGTGTTTGGGAAGGTAACTTTGGGGGGAGACCAGGTGTTCTAGCAGTGATGGTAGTGACTTTGCACTGCATTTATGCTGAGCCTTTGCCCCAGCTAAATGCTGTAGGATGCAGTTTTGCCAGCAGTGACTTTTTTTTAGGCAAAGAAGATGCCCTTCTTGGTAGGCATCTGCTTACTAGAGATTTTATTTCTTTTCCTTTTAAAAAAACCACACCCACCCCGAAAAACCCAGCCCATGAGCACAAAAATGAACGTTTATATATGTGGTACATTGTTGTTTCCTGCTTGAAGCTGTTAGGTTTAGCATTTTAATCCAGCTGTGTGTGTGGCTTTCCTGCAGAAGCAGCATAGCAAGTAAGAGGGAGTCCCTTCAGCTGAGGTATTCCACATACCCTGAGACTGGGATCTGAATGTTTTTTAGCCCTCTTGTTGGTTTCATTTCTTAAGTTGGATGATTTCTGTTCCCTGTAGTGAGGCAGTGAGAGATCAGCTGGCCTTGCTGAGATGTGAAACTGCTGTCACCTCTGCAGGAAATGTAGAGGATGTGAGCTTGTACCAGATTATTTCTTTGTAAGGTAATGGTAAATGTTGCCAGGTAATGCCACTCACTGAATAGCATGTGTCCCTGAAAAGCAAGGAGTGTAACCTCCTCTGAGCTCAAAGCTTTATACCTCATTCAGAGAGAGCACAGCCAATGGAGAAGGACCGTGCCAGGCACAAGGTCACTTGTGACACAGAGGGGACCCTGCCTGTTCCTAGGCACGGTGCTGCTTCCTGGAGCACCCAGAGGCTGAAGGGAATGATTGGGTCCTATAAGAGCAAAGCAGCAGTGTTTTGGTCACTTGTGGATTCCTGTCACTTCAGAAATCGCAGAAGACATTTTTATTCTTTAGATACCTTATGACCATCTTGATGTGCTGTACAGTCCATGTGTGGGAGCCTGTGCTAAAGATGGGACTATCTGGAATGGAACAAGCCAACTGTTTTAAGTGAGCAGAAAATGGAGGAGATTTATGTCTTGACTTTCTATCATCTGTTGCATTTGGAATAGGAGGTAGTTTTCTTTTTTTCAATTGAGGAAAAAAACCCCACCCTTGCATTTGTAATTTAAAATTATTAATAAAGAAATATGTCTATCTCTCTATTAGCCTGATTCACCAGATGTTGAAATTATTTGTCTGTAGTAATTTTTTATGTGCTCTTTGGGAGAGCAATTGTCCCTGAATATTATCATAGTTGTAACTACTTAGAGAAGAAAACCATAAAGTCAGCTGGTATGGGTCCTGGAAAACATGGAGGAGAGTAGGGTGGAATTGTGTAGGATTTTTTCCTCTGCAGCTAAGAATGCTGTTTATGTAAAATTCAACAGGTTCGATGCTTGCCTCTTTCTCCAGCAGTAGATTTCCACAAGGACTGATAATATTTTAGCTGGATAAATAAATAAATACAGTTTTTCTTCTAGCTTTAAATTTCAACAGATACATGATAAAAACTATTGTTTCTTCCAAGTTTTGTCTTCATGAATGTTTCAGGTTCTACCGTAGTGCTCATGTGCAACTGGAGTCGCATCAGCCTTCTTTAGCACACTTGGCTCATCTCACTGGCTCCTGTTTAAACTAATTTAAAGCAAAGAGCATCTGCTTGAGGAAAAGAGAAAAGCCACTTCTAAATGTGATTGGGTTGAAAAATGTGTCATGTCAATTGTCATCAGTGATGTGAATTTTATTTCCCTGTTTAGAGAACTTCATATAGCAGCTTCTTTTCCTTGCCCTGTAGATACACAGCAGCCATCCCAGAATCCATTCCATTGTATTCTCCAACTGTCACCAGGTTACTTCAAAACCTCCTTTTGTCCCACAGAAATTTGCTGTCTGATAGCCTGGGTTTCCCCTCACCCTTACTAGACACTTGGAGATTGCTTCAAAGCACATGCTGGGGTAAAAACTGGTAATCATTTAAGAGCAGGTCAAAAGGGCACTGCAAGTCAGCCTCTTCTCCAGCAGCAAGAAAGGGACCTGTGCAGTTCTAAGTATTTCTCATTTAGTAAGCACCATTTTCTGTACCTGGGTGCTTCACTCTGTCTCATTAGCTTTCTGCAGCTGGCTGTGGTTGGCTGGCAATGAGCAACTAGTGGATGATGGTTGCACTTTAGAAATACTGCTATAGGTCTGGTGGTAGAAAGCTGTGATGGATTTGCTTTAATAGGATTTTATACAGGTCTTGCAAGTGCGTGGGAATGGATCGGTGGTTTTGTGCTGTTTCTCTAAATTTCTCATAAAATCTCTAAACTTTTAAATACTTTTAGAAATGAAGGGAGTAATACTGGATGGGACAGAAAGGGTCAGGACTTGATTGCTGAATTGAGAACAAGGACAATGGGTGAGGATGCAACTGCTGGACACTGGTTTCTTGTCTGTATAAAAAGGCAGTGATTTAAAGGAGTCGACAGTCATGTATTCATCTCATGATTGCATCCAGTGGCTATTTTAGGTACAGTGGGGATGAATGGCCCTTTATAGACTGTGGTAAGGAATGCCTTGTCTCTGGGTGTCAGTAATGCCAGTCCCTTCTTTTCTGGTGGCACAGAGCACTGTTGTGAGGGAAGGATGGTCAGAACCAACACACACGTGCCAGGACGCTTGCATGAAATAACACCCTCATGAAGGGAAGCTGTGCTGGTGCTCTGCTGCTGCCAGTGCATGTCAGTGTCAGCGCTGGCATGGGGAGCTGGGGTGAGGGAAGAAGTGCTGTTTGTCAGCCTTCTGAAATCAGTTGCCTGGCCTTTAAACTGGACCAGGGACACTTACAATATGATAGGCACATGCAGCCTTTTTAACCACCCAACAAATCCCATGATAAGGTTGCTGCTGGAAGAGGCTGTCTTTTTCTGGCACTGGAAGGGAATCAGTTCTGTTCACAGACCTGCACTCTGTAGACTTTATACAGCTTTACTTTTTAATGATAATACTGAGGTTCTTAAGCTCTTCATAGCATAGTTTTCATGTTGAAATTGATGAGAAATACCATGTTTGTCTGCCTAGCAACTTTCTTAAATCCAGATCTGGCAATTTTTGGTGACAGTGCAGGTGTGAAACTGAAAGAGTGACTCAGATGTGTAGCGCTGTAATTGCATGTCTTACTGTAGCACTTCAGTCTGTGCTCTTGATTGTGCTAGGTACTGTACATTGCCATGGTAAGGAACAGTAACACCCCACAGACGCTATCTGTGTGGCTGAAACAGCCTGGGGGTGGGAAGTGGAAGTACAGATATCTGTCCATTGCACAGAAGTGGCTAAACTGAAGCACTCCAATGATTTGCCTTCTTGAACCACAGCCAGGGAGCACACCTCTGGATTGGTGATACTTGAAATAAAGCTGGGCAGCGATGTCAGTGGGGCTGTGGACCCCACTCCCCCAGCACATTGTTCTGCCTGGAGCACAGGTTCTCATGCAGGTCACAGTACTGGTCCTTCCCACATTGCCCTCTGTGTGGGGGATTGTTGGACATGGCAAATTTATAGAGAAGGTTATCAGCATGGAAAAAGATGGAAACATAAAGCCATTAAGGAGACATACTATGCCTGAGTGTATTTCCCAATAAAAAGTTCTCACTGAAATCTGTTATACTTTAATGACTTGTAGTTTTTCCTTGTATTTAAAATGTTTTTTAAATCTATAAATTTGGGGGACAGAAAATGACTTCTGGTAGCAAGTTTTGCATCAGAAATGAGGTTACTTTAAAATGTGGGAAGTTATGGCTGAAAAACGCATTGGTGTCATGCAAGTTAGCAGAAGAATCAGGTACAGGATGCTTGGTACACTTCTGTTTTTACTCTACATTTGAACCTCTGTAGACCCTGGTTTTAAGCTCTCCAGTTGCTTTGGGCAAGTCCTAAAGAATGTGGTTTATAGCTGTTTCTTCAGAGTTTTAAGGTCTGTCATAATGATGCAGAAATCTTTTATTAAGGCTTCCACAGCAAAAACCCATTGTAACTTCAACTTTTAAATAATTACCTGATATATAACTCGTAAATAACTCAAAAGAAAGACATTCTTATGTGCGTGGCTTTGGAAATTTCTTACTCACCCAAAGACAAAGAAGGAATGATTTCATGTTTCTTGAAGACACAGAATCATTTAATCAATAGTATATTCTTTTTACTCTGCCTTAAGAGGAATGTTTCGCCTGGTAGCAGTGAAACTATAGTGAAGAATGTTGATTAGGTGCCTGTTGTTTGTAAATGGCTTTTACAACTGTTCATCTGTAATGGAAAATAAGTGATGTAGCACAGAATTTTCCTAAAAATGCATCGTTGTTGTCTCTGTACAATATAGAATGTGAGCAATGTCCTGACTGAACAGTGGTGAGATTGTTCTGTTTCATCACTGTCTTGCATTGTAAATATTTACACTGAGAAACCCAGGCTTTTGTTGTATTCAATGTAAATGTATGCATTTTTAAATAATCTTTATTTTGAAGATAAAAATACAGAGCAATTTTCCATTGGGTTTCAGAACTGATTTAGAGTTCTGTGAACCCCAAAAGGATTATAATAGAGAATGGGAAGGGATCATAAATCATCCATAGGTCTTAACATTGTATCATGTGGACTTGTGTACTAGACTAGACATTTACCTGCAAATACATGTTGGTGGAAATTTCTCTCTCTAGTCTGCACATGTATTAGTGTGTTTCTTTTTCCAGTGGATTATAATCTTCGTTACATTTTCTTTCAAAAAAAATCAATTGTTACATGGAGCACTTTGCCATATTATAATGATCATGTGGGTCTTTTTCCCAATAGATTTGCAGTTATTCTGGAGGTCTGGGGTGTTACCTTGTCGTTGACATCACTTGCTGTCTTTCCATGGCACATCATAGTTTTGTAGGTTTTGGCTTTTGTGCATGAGCTGGGGTGTATGGAGTACCTGGTGCTTTGTTCTTTCCACAGGTCATCAGGAATGATCAGTGATGCATCTGATGCAGGTAAATTGCTATTAGCAGCAGAAGCAGACAAAAGTAATTTCTTTGTTTCTCAGGGGATTGTAATGACTGTAATGTTGTGTTATTGTAACAGAGGAAAGTGACATTTGTTTTCCTAAATGCTACCAAGCTAGTTCATAAGTGCATTTATCAGCTGATTTGATTTGAAGAGACCAGTTTTTAAGGAACCTGTTTTTCAGAGGTCCAGATCCTTCTCAGCTTCCATTGAAATGAAGGCAAGGGTTTGCTAAGAGCTCTGGAACTGTTACTTACTGAGACTGTAGTTTAACTGCTTTCTTGTCTAGTTATATTATATTTGTGAAAATAATTGTATTCTTATTTTGAGAGGAGTCAGCCAGAGCTGGCAGATACTTCTGTTTCTCTGTGTGTTAGGTGTAGTCTACACCTGTATGTTCCTGTATATTGAGAAGCTTTCAAAGGGAAGATGGGGAACTTGCAGAAGACTCTCTTGTCCCCTTTCCAAGCCTTTCTTTGGATTTCAACTACTCAATAACATGATTTGAAAATGTATTAGAATTATAAGTCTTGAAGCTGATTGGTTTTGGGACACTAGCAGGTGGAGGAAAGGAGGAACTGAGATAATAAAGGGACAAGTTACAGCTAAGCTAGTAAACAGTGCAAGATATATGGACAGACTCATAGCTGTAAATAGCAATAATCCAGAATTGTATCTGCCTGGTCTGAATACAGGAGTTCTTTTCAGGGTTAGTACAATATTAGAAGTGAAATGTGAAAGGTACTGAGGGAAAGAAAGTGTTAGTTCCTTTCCCTTAAGCTTTCTTGATTAGATTTGTTTGTCAAGTTAACAAATGCATGTGAAGTGCATGAGGCTTGATAACATCTCTTAAATAATGCTGTTAACAAAGTACTGATTAAGCTACAGTAACCCAAAATGAAGCACAGATGCAGGATCCTCTTTTTGAAAATGCACATCTGTCATCTCTAGAAGAGGATTACATAAGATACATTAGTAAGGGAAGAGTCCGAACAAGCTCAAAATGAAATAAATAGAAGCTTCAAACTGGAGTCAACACAAGGTAATAGGATTGGAAATATTTGCAAATATGGAAAATGTAGTGTACAGAAAGGAGGCATAAGCTATATACATCTGAAATGTCAAAGTAGCCTGGAAGAGTTAAGATGCACACAGGAATTTGCTAAAGTCGCTGGATGAGGCCTTCTTTTACCTTCAGAACAATAACAAAAACCCGAAACCAAAGGTTTTTTTTAATGGGGCTTTGAGATTTCACATCAAGACCTTCAGCAGAAAAACAGATTCCAAATCTGAATTTATAAATTATTTCAAGTCTTATTCTGAGAAAGTAAGTCAGCTGATGAAAATGTTACACCATCTAGCAGCAGTCAGATTTCTTCAGGGAGTTTCCCTTCCTGTTTGAGTTGGTCAGGTTTTGTGCTGCATAGAGGGGAAGTTTCAGAAGACTGGATTTCATGGCAGCAATCCACAAAGTCTCAGAGCAGATCTTTCAGCTTGTACCTGGAAGGTCCCCTGCAGTCTACAGACTGATCCATTGTGTGGCACGATTGTCGCAGCAGTGGATGGTACTTCAGTTGCTGGATTATCTGGACATCAGTGATCTGTTGCCTTATTTTTAACCCACCCACCCTGCGACAGATTGTCAGAGCACTGACATATGTGATGCTGCTCACCATCACTACTGGGGGCCAGGGCAGTTGAAGAGAAGTGTAAGAAACCTTGGGGCAGACTATAATAATTTACAGGTGAAATTCTTTCCAATTCCCTTCTGTTAGTGACTGTCATCTTCCTCCTGCTGTGGGTTCCAGTTCGTATCTTTCATGTACATAATGACATACTCTTTTAATCCAGAGTATCTGTGGTACTTTAAATAGGAAAACAACTGACCTGTTTGACTGCTGTATTTTTTCCCCTTCTGAGTAATACAAAGCATGTGTACACACCTACAGATGTGCTTGGAATGCATTTCTTCTGGTAAGGCCTGTGTACATCTGCAGCCAGTGCCACTACAGATCCAGAGCTTCTGTTGAAGTTTTCCAGCATACACTGTGTAGCAAGGGATTATGGTGGACTTTCTGAAGTATAAATGACCTAATAACATATGCTGTTCAGACTGCATGTGTGTAGATTCTGGTAGGTACCAAACCACAGACAGGAAATCATGATTTGTGCATACTTGCCCCAGTCCAGCTGGGAATCTTTGGCAAAGAGTCTTTTAGCCTTCATTTTGGAATGTGTAATGGGTAGAAAGCTGCAGTAGGTGGCAGGTGATGGGAGGACTTCCAGCTGCGTTCTTCCAATGGCACTTGACACTCAAAGATCCAGCAAGTTACAGATCATTTGGTTCATCTTATGTTCTTGCTATCACTTGGGAAACTGAGATCTTGACAGGGTGAATGATAAAAGTGGGATTTCAAGTGGTTTCTCACCTACTTCTGTTACACTGGGGTTTCCTATTGTTGCTGTTGTCCCTTCTTGTTGAGGAAAATATCTGGTGCAGGTAGTTCAGTTTGCAAGATGGAGATTGACCTCCAGGTGAGAGCCCGAGACAGGAGGCCGTGAACTGCCAACCTCTTGGATAACACAGGGCATGAAGATGAGTGGTGCCAGTGAGGTGAATGGACACTGAGGGACACAGCAGGAGCAGGGGACTTGGGAGGAAGAGCAAGACTTGTGTGCAAGTAGACTGGTATGGAATAAAAGCCTTTGTTGTGGGCCCTCCATGGAGGCACCAGCTTCAGCTGTTTCTGTTTTACTGCACTGTGAGTAAATGACTTTGTGGAACAAGACATCTGAGACTCTGCCATGGGAAACCAGTAAGGAAACCTGGTCTGACTGTGTGAGTGGGGTGTGCAGGAAGTCAAGCAGGGGTCTTGTGGGCTTCTGGGAGCCCCCTGCTGTGAAGGGGCTTTGGTCCCAGCAGTGAAAGTTTCTGGTGTTGGGAGTGTGACTGCCAGAGAGTCTTATGGATGGTCAGACTGGAAGGTTTCCTTAACATCGAGGGCTTCATGCTGACAACCCAGAAGAACCTAATTTTCTGCTTCTGTCAGAAGTACTGTTCAGGGGAATGCCCCAGCCACAAAGCCGAAGTCATGTGCATGCTTTTGCTTCCTTTTGTACTTCTCAACTACCCTGAGAGACTTTGTCCTGTTTCCTCTGAATCTGACTGTTTTTGCTGCAGCTTCGCGGTTCTAGCAATGTGATGAGGACCCATGTGATGTGGTTACAGGTGTCTGCAGGCATTTTTAGTTACTGTTTTGCCTGTCCTGCAGATAGCAAAACTGGACTACCAGGGTGGGTGGAAGCATAACTCACTGAGCTAAGATCATCTGTGGGCTCTGAAGCCAGGATTTTGACCTCCTTTGTTTTTTGAAATGTATTTGTTTCTGAAGATGCTTTGCAATGGCAGTATGGCTGGAGTCCATCTTTTAGGAACCAGTGTGGCTACAGATAAGGGGAACAGTTGAGCTTCAAGCTGTCTTCTGTCTTGGCATTCCTATGTGCCCCAGCCAGCTTTGCAGGAAGTTATAAACCAAATAAAACACAGTGGAGGAAGAAGCTGATCCCTTATCTGCCACCTCCTGGGCAAGTGTACTCTGCTGTTGGATGGAGATGCTGTAGTAATAAGGAATTCTCATTTTGTGTGAGGTGTGGCCTGAACATCTAACTGGAATCCTGAAGAGAAGGGAATATCTAGGAGCAATCCCCTTGCCTTAGCATTTCTTCCTTTTCGGCAGGCCCCCAGTTTGGTGTGCTTCAAGTTTGGATTCCACTTTGCAGGTGCCTGACTCCTCACCTTTGAATCAAGTAGAACGTGTAATTAATTTAGCGGTGGAATGTCCTGTGGAGCTTGTCATAACTTGTCTTGTGTTGGCTTTGAGTGGCATTGTTTTTCTGGCATCCATGTCTGTTTGTACTCAGTTCTGCAGATGGTCCATTCATTCACGTAACTTTATCCTTTAATTAGCACTGTGGAGTTAACGTGCTTTAGGTTGGTACAGACAGACTTTGAGTGTGTGCATTATTAGGGACCCAGCAGATTGGGGATGTGACAGGGTGGCATCTGGGTTTAGTGTACAGCTTTCTCTCAGCTTTCTCTAAGCCACCCTTGAACAAAAGCAGGCTTTATTAGAGCGTCTGCCAGGCTTCTTTACCAGAGGAGGGCTGTTTCACATCATCTTTGAATACTTAGTTGGATTATATCTGCTGTTTGAGCTCTTTCAAAGAATTCTAACACATGCTGTCCTCGAAGTACCTGCAGAAAAACTGGTTTGACTTGTTTGCCGTAATCAGAGAGGGTTAACTGTGTTTTCTAATAATTTTCCTTGTTGTCTTTACAGTCACAACATGTCCTTGCCTGCAAGCCCAGAACCCTTTTTGAGGGGGGAAACACAGCAGGGTCAAACTCCTTCCCTTTTTCTCAGTTATTACTGGCAATAGCACAGAACATATTACCTAGCATATTCTCATTGAAGCTTTATGTTCTCTGGGTTTCATGTCTCTGTGTTTTCTTGGGAAAATACCTTCCCTTCCTACCTTGTTTATTGTGGTTTGATATTCCCATCTCAGCCCACGTTGATATTCCCTCTGGCTTGGCTCCTTTAGAGGATGTAACTAACCAGGTGTGTGGAAGACCTGAGGAGGTTCTCCTTATGGTGGGATTCAATAATGCTGGTAAATCCCATGTTTCTTTTTGTCCTCCAGTAAGGAAGTGTTTTTGTTGCTTGTTTATGCATACTGATATATTTTACTTTTAAAATAAGTGATGCCTGAAAGTTATGGAGGTGTTGCCTTTAAAGGTCTCATGTGTGCTTTCTGATGCACTGTCTTGGCCTCTATGGGAGTAATATAAATCCTGACCACGTGTCAGTAAAGCTCTTGAATTTGGCTGAGTGCTTGAATGGACAAAATAGCATCATGCAGCAAATGGAGGGTGTGATTGGGATACAGCAGGCCTTGCATGCATTTTTGGTTTTGTTCATGGTTTACTCTATGCCCTTTGATAATTCTTTCCCCCTCAGTGCAAAGAGGATAGTGAACTATCATTCTTCATATAAAGTGCTTTGGAACATGTAATTTTTTTTCCCCCCTGTTGTTGAATCAAAAGCAGTCCAAATCATTGATCCTGATTTCATTTTACACAACTGCAGCGCTCCTGTGGAGTCTAGGAGAAATAGGCCAAGCTTTCTACGTTTGTGATTCCACAAAAGATGCTGAATGGTCTGGGTGTATCTTCAAATCTTTCACTTAAATGTTAAATAAAAAATGTGTGCAGTACAAGTTAAGGGTATGCACTAAGTGCTAAGCTATACTACTTCCAAACTGTTAAACAGCATAATACATAGGGCATTTATCTAGTCTCTGTTTTCTGCTTTCGCAGACTGAAAACCAGCCAAACAAAAAGTTGGTATGTTATGGAAACAGAAGAACAGTGCATCATTCCCTTACGCTGTTTAATATGGTCCCTGCTGTGTTAATTCCCTTCTAATCCATTCTTTAAACACAATTGATTGTGTTTCATTTGTGGCAAGTTGCATTCCAAATAAACACTCCATGATACTACATGTTTCAAAAAGCTTTTTATTTAACATAACTTCACTAATCTAATAAAAGGTATGGTTAATTATGCCTGCCTTTCAGATTAGCATTGCCAATTTTGGCTAATTTATGTCTATCTTTCCTATGTGTAATACTTCCCTGTTATATTAGTAAAAGAAGGATAAAGTGTGTGTAGTCCATCCAGTGAATTCACAATCCCTAGTGAGGGATTTTGATTATATTAATCTTTCATAGTCTTAGGAAAGGAAGAGCTCACATGATACATCTTTGAACTGTCAGTGGTACATGTTTATACAAATGACAAGAGCCAAATACAGGGTATTGCCTGGTTTTAGCCAAAGCTACAGCATTCATTTTGTTTTAGAATGATTTCTGAGGCAATTCAATCCAGTATGGTGGGATTTGCAGTTTAGGAAACTTACCTGTATGAGCTTTGCTCTCAGCACCTCCAGGTAGCATGCTCACCTTGGAGAGCTTCCTCTTCCTCTTCCTCCTTTTCCCTAACCAAGCAGAGTTGAACATGATCCCTGCCCTCTAGCTCTGCTGTCAAAACACTTTCAGAACTTACTGATACATTATTTATTGATTTTGCATTAATTGTGCTCTGACTAGTCTAGTTAAAATTCTTTAAAATTTCTGTGTCTCTTTTCACCCAGCCAGTGCACCAAAATCCAGAGAAAATAGCAGATGCGTCTTGGTCTAGTGGATGGCTTAGCTTTGGTTTAGAAATAATTGCATTTCAAGCTACTTTAACATCGTCTAATATTTTTATTTTTTAGTTGCAAGGCCTTACAATGGCACAGAATGAGCACTGCCTTCAAGCCTCCTTCCTGTAAATGATAGGACCAAACAAGGCGGTGTGATGAACATGCCACTGCATCAAATCTCCGTCATTCCAGCTCAGGATGTTACCTCTTCCAGAGTCTCCAGGAGCAAGACCAAAGAAAAAGAGGAACAGGTACTGTCAGATATGCTTGATTTTCACAGGAAGTATCTAAGTATAAAATGATGTGGGTTACCAAATTGGAGCTGATTCTGTTCCAAAGCTCCAATTCCTTGCATTGCTGCTGCTTTTAGTGAGAATGAATGCTACCAAATTACCTCTTTATTCTTGTGTTTGCTATGTTAAAGCAGCTGGCTGCAACAGTTTAGAGATTGTTGTTGAGTAACTTCTGCAAAATGCAAGCTACCGCCATCTATTTTGCATAAGAATTCAAGGTAGATAGCGATTTGGATGATGGCTCTAGTACCATTATTGTGGAAGCTGTTACAGGTGTGTTTAAAGAAAAATTATATGGAATGTGAACCCTACATGTAGCCATGCATCCTGTTTTCCTTTGCTCTTGGTAGCATGTAGTAGTTGTGTTGTATTTCATAGTGACTAGGGTACAGCAAGGAAGGCTATATACACCCATATGTGTACATACTGTACTGTTTGATAGAATATGATTTGTGTTCTTAATTTGGGAGCATGAGTGTGAATGGAATCAGCGTGTGGTCTTACTGTGGTGCTAATGCAAAAATATTTGAAGTATCTACTGCCTGTAAGTCCAGTCAAATCCAATCAATACTTAACAGTTTTTAGTAGCATACTATGACTAGCCTTCACATGTCAACCATATTTATCCCTGGACTGTGTCTCTGTTCCAGCCCAAAAACCTTAATGTGCATCGTGCTTTAGTGTACACAGCACTTAATTGATCTTATATTATCTGTCAGTTCCACAGAAACCTTTTTGTGGTTTTTTTAGCCTTAATGCAAAATAAGGTCAAGAGAACACTCATGCTATGGTACAACAGCAGGGTTTGCTTTGTGGATTGCTCAGCAGTGGTTAATTCTGAGGAGATCCAGAGTGATGCTGATTTCAGATAGGGCGTAGCTTATGTATGAGTGACTAGAAAGTCAATGTCATGTTACAGAAAGGGATTCACCAAGACTAACTTTGAGTAGGGTAGAAGAATTGTTTCTGATGTGTTGGGATCATTTGCCCTGACTACCTATCTCACCTGACAGCTGTCCAGATTGCACCTACCAAAGTCACCAGTAGAAATAAACTGTCCTAATATTGGCTTTTTTGAGTTTTGTCCTTCATAACATCTTAAAATGGATTCTAGCCCTTCAGGTTCTTAAACCAACAATTAATTGGGCTGGCACACTGCTGCTTTTGGTTGCCAGGACTAGGCAAGAAGTTGTCACAGAGGTTCTCTGAATCCGTAAAGGACCTTGTCTCAGGACTCTGCTGGAATCTGTCCAGTCCCACCTGTCACATACAGTCGCTCTCTGGGCATCTCCCTAGGTAAGAGGGCTCTGCTGTTTCTTCCTTTGGTGCTCTCCCATATAGGAACTGTGTGTGCTGGGAGTGAAACAGCTTTGTCAAATGCAGGGCAGTGTTGTGAATTTACTACCCTGCTCTGGGGTGATGGAGATCAGGAGGCAGATCAGAACAACTTGTCCCTCTAACCATGCAGTGGGCCCAAAGTGAGAGTCTCAACTCTTCTTCTAAACAGATTTTTAATCTTCCACACAGTGTTAACAAATCTCCCCTGTGTTTCCTTCATGATGACTAGTTGAAATGTTGATTATTGTTCCCCTTGCTGGGCTGCTGTTGTATTTTCATGCCTTACCATGTTAGAACAGAATACTTGTTTAAATGTGTAACACTGAAGAGGAAGTGGGATCATGCAAGCAATAGATTAGGCTAACTTGGAAACATCTCATGTTTCTCAAGTCTTGTCCTTCCTGTCTCCATCAGCATATTCATTCATCCCCAGGTGTCCTGCATTCTGCCCAAACTACAACTGGAATAGCAGGAGCTCTGGGTGAGCTGCATGCTGTCCTTGATGCACAGCTGTATGGACACTGTGGCTGCTCCTGTGCACCTGAGCCTGGTCCTTGTACTCCCTTCCCTGCTCCTGGTACTAACCTTTAGTGCTGGGTGCTGGATCTAACAAATGGGCTGGAGGGCAGTCAGGTTGTTAATGTGCTGACTTTGACCAATCCAGTTAAATTTTCATACTGCATCAGCTGGGATGTTCAAGGCTACTTTATAGTCCCTGTTAACTCTTGGGTGCAGTCAGGACCCACTGGCCAAGACTGTGAGTTTTGCTCATATCTAAAGAATACGGTAAAGGGGACATGGGATGCAGGATAAAAAGAATTTCTAGATTATCCTTGCCATATTTTAAATCGGATTTTAGTTTCAAAATGCCTGTTTTCTCCTGAGATAGCTGCCACTCCAAGATAATGAGCAGCATGCAGCTGAACATAATCCTGTGTTGGGCAAATCTTCTGAGAAGTTGTAAGTAGTTGTTTTGCCCTAGGTAATATCTGCTGTACAAGAGATGGATACTAGGTAAAACTGAGGAAGAAGGTGTTTCAGTGCAAAGTCAGTGTAACTTCAATACTTTCATGATTCAGTTGCATAAGTTCCCACTAGACAACGTAGGTTCCAGCTATTTCTTTGTGTTGTGGTTAGCCTAGACAGTTCTTACGTCTGCAGAAACATAAAAGTTTTGGGAAACAGGTACAACATTTCACAGTTTGATTCAAGTGCCATGATTTTCTTACCTTACCTTTATTATGTAATAAGAATAGTAAATTCCCTACTTTCTCTGTGCAGGAACAGTAAGCATCTAAAAAAATACGTACGTTGTGGTCTTAAAATGTTTTGAGCTGGAAAAAGCCACTTGACAATCTGAACAAAATGAAACAAACCACAAACCACAATCAAAACCAATAGTACTACTTCATAGATAGATATGTAGGCTTGTAATACCAAGCTTCTTAAACCAAGTGCATTTCCAGGTGTGCATTTCATAGATTGTGCAGACTCATGTACATATCTCCCCTGTTTATTAACAAGCTGTGGCTAAAGCCAAGGTGAATAGAGTGTAATCTAGCAGGTGAAATTTTGTCTTGCTTTCATTTTTGCTATTTCAGACTAGACCTGTGGCTTGTCTGTACTTACATCCTGCATGGTAAGGAGTCCTTTGAAGGAAAGGCTCAGGAAACACAGCAGCAGAAAATGAAGGACCAGTGTGCCTAGAGGGAGAACTTCCACCAGTCTCTGAAAAATCAGTGTTTTTCCTATTCCCCAAAACATGCTTTATATTCTGCTCTATTTTGTGATTATGGATGTGGTTAGTTCTCCACATTGGCAGCAGAGCTGCCAGGAAAAATTCTCAATCTGAACAGTACAGATGCCTTACTATTTCTTCTCTTCTGTGCTTCTGGTGTAGATGTAGCTCTTGTATTTCAGGTTAAGGATTGGTTTTATTCTAGTTTTCCTTGCTGCAAGAGCAAGTTTTCTGGACTAGTGATTTGTGACTAAGTGAAGAACAGCAAGAAATCCTTACCACCTTTATCATTACAATCCAGTTTTTCAAATTGAGTGATGTATAATACCTAATTGAGTGATGTGTAATAACTAGGCATGCCTCATGGTAAATTAAATAGTAGATTCAATACCTGTGGAAGTCTATGGCAAAAATCCTATTGAATTTGAAGAAGTGTTAAGAGGAAAGGCTTCTGCCTACTATTTCTGGTCTAAGTCCTCAGTGAGATGTATACATAACAGAGCCTGGTAGATTCAGGTTAGTGTAATTTTCAACATTTAAAATAGTTTAAATCTGAGGTTAACAGCAGTATTTAATGAAACTTTGTTCATTTTCCCAGTAAAAATGAGGAAGGTCATAAAAGGGTTATTACTCTTGCATTTAACTCAGATGAACTGATAGCTTTAAGGGCTATTAATAACCATCATTAGCTTCTTAGTTACCCTTCACTAGGAATAGCTTCATACTTACCTGATTTAAGGCAGAGTCACTCTATTGTGTGTGAGAAGCTACAACCCCCTTGCCCCTGTTTGGTGGGCAGTATGCTGGCATCAGCATTTCCTAATGCATGCAAAAGCAAACACCTCTCAGGATTTGGATGAGAAATGAGGAAGTGATGCTGGCATGTGATTGAGGTGTTGTCCTGGGTTTGTTTTGTTACAGTATTGTCTTTTTGAGGGCTTTGTGCCTTCCTTGCTGAAGTGGGCTGATGCGTACCCCAAGTTGTTATTAAGTATTTCTGCAGTGAGTGAAGCTCCCTGAGCAATAGCTTTTCACTGCTCTTCTAAAAATGTGCACCAACTGTGGCCGCCCATGCTGTGATCTCTGCAGATCTCATAAGCGGATCAGGGATGGGTGGGATCAGTGTTTGAATGAGAGATCATGAGATGTTGGTGCAAGTCATTTTTGGGCACAGTACTGTTTCTTCTCAATAGCCTCAACCTGGGAATTGATACTGATTTGTCACCAAAGATCACACAGCATTTATCACAGAAGCAGATCAATGTTCTAGTCAGATTGAAACCTTGCTGTTTCTACTTGATCAGCTGAAACTTCCTTCAGCTCAGTTCTCTTGTTTTCTAAGTGCTGTGTAGTATTACTGGCTGCTGTGTACTCAGCAGAGATGCTATGGTTGTCCATGGCATCTTCAGGTACTTCTCAAAGCTGTCATCTTGAAGATACTGACTGCCTAATTTGTCTGGATGCAATTATGGTGAGAGAAGTACATTGTCATGCATCTTCATAAAGTTCTTCAGCCTTTGTAATGTTCTCTTGCATCCTGTAACAGGAAAGGCACTTTGGCCTATTGGTTCAAATAAGCCACATCTTACTGGAAAAGCAGGACTTGGGGGAAAAAAAAAATAATAGATGAATTTGCAAGAGTTTGTAGTCATAGATCAGTATCTCAAGGTAAAGGTGCATGCTTTATGTTGTTGGATCTAGAGCAACACTTTGAGAGCTGTTTTTAAGGTACAGAAGCGCTCTGTGACCTTTTCCATTCACTTCTTGGACTTTGAGCTGTGAATGAGGTCTCTGAATGGCTGAATGTGGTCCAAATACTCAGGCTTTGTGTATGTGTGTGTGTTTGGTTGTGCTTGCCCATTAAACCAAATCATTCATTAAGTCGCCAGGCTCTAAATCCTTTGTGAATTTTACCCCTGATTTTTTTTGTTACTGCAATTTGTGTGTTTATGTGTAGCTATGTTGTATCTTAACACTGGGACTGGCATTTTTCCTTTATTACATTTTCTTTGTATAGAAACTGACTAACTATGGAAGGGTTTTCGTCTGAGTATTCTTTATCTCTTCTGTGAGAAGCAGAATGTGTTTCCTGCTGTACTGCTTATAAGCATAGGCTCAGAATGGCAACTGTGAAGTCCTTTCCTGACGATTCAAATCTTGGCTTTTTTACTTGGTGTGTTTTTCAGTGGATCATAAAGCATTTCTGAGAAAAAGTTACACTTTCCACTTTTCCTGCCCTTTGCCAGCTTTAGGGCTTTCTTCTGTCCCATGTGTTCCTGGCAAGAGCATGACTTACCTCACCTTTGGTGTGATACCTGGGAAACTGTCAAGAAGCACACAAAGTGCAGCCAGGCCTGAATTAAACCAGGTCTGTAATTTTGGATTTGTTTTTGTCTTACCACCCTGCTAGATGATATTGAGCAAATCATTTGGGCTCTTGTGCTGTCCTCACTCCCATCTGTGAAAGAGGGCTGGCACTGCTGACTAGCCTTGTAAAGGACTTCAGGTGTATGAAAAAAAGCTGAGCAGCTGGAAGTGTTTACCAGGTCCTTTGAGATGTTTGCTTTGCCAGAGTCCCAGTCTGCAGATGGTTGTGCTGATGGCCCAAAGCTCTGCTGCAGAACATGATGGGCATTTGGTATGCGGAGAGCAGAGGGGGTTTTCCTCCTGAAGGTGAGCATTGCCTGATCTTGGTTGTGGTGAATGTACAAAATGTTGTGACTTTCCTGAATTTATTCTGCTCTTGTTGTGCTTGAGTGCAGGGTGAGAAGCTGGTGCTCTTGAGCCTTACTCTTGGAAGCTAATGCTGCTGCTTCCCAGCAAACCCCAATGAAGGGGGAAGAGAGGAGGCAGGAAGTAGGAGGGAGGGGATGGGATGGGAGGGAGCTGCTCCCCCTTGAGAAGTCCTAACAAAAAAGTCAGATCACGCTGTTTGATTCTGCATTGTGTTTGTTTTGGAGTGTGTTCAGCATGTGTGTATGAGGAAAGGAGCAGATGGCTGCTGAGTAGAGATGAATTACAAAAGGCAAAGTGTGGGAAGTGGTTTCTGAAAGGGTTTTAAATGAAAAGAGGAGAAAACTCTTTCTTTTAAAAATTCAGTAAACATGAAAAGTAAGAGCAGTAGATACAGCAGCAGAGTTTTAGGTAGAGATTCTTCAGAGAAGCTTTGACAGTTTCAGGTTTTGCTGTTTGCTTATAATCACTCATTTATATACAATCTCTGTTTTGACTTTGCTTATTGTATGTGAACTCCTTACTTTGATGTCTCAAGACCAGAAACTTAGAGTTAATTACTATGATCTGTAGCTGTCGCATTAACCTGTAATTTTAAACCACCTCTCCGATATTAACACAATCTGTCTGGCTTTCATTAGCAGCTCACTTAAGTGAGCTGAGAATGATACTTTAAAAAACAGAATATTCTAAAAGAAGTGCTGATACTGTTTAATTACATGATAGCCATGTATGTTTTGGTGGTGTTTTACAGGTATGTTAATGTTTCTAGTGTACGTTAATGTGCAACAACTTTCCATAAAGGGAGCCCTTGATCTGAGCTCGTGACTTTAGAGTTTATGGTTTTTTTCTTCCCTGGCAGAAGCATGCTTGTTTGTTTGCCTTCTAATGAGAAGTGTGTGTCAGTCATGATCTGACAGTGATCTGTATGTGCATATAAAATACCTGTATTGCTGAAGTTATCACAGCTCCACAAAGAATTAGTCAAGACTTGATTGTACTGTACAGTGATTTTCATCATCCATTGGCTATACTATTTCCTTAAAGCGAGGCTATTGGATTCCTGCAAACTGATTTTTAAAGTTCATTGTTTATTAAATGTAATTTCTGTAAATGAGACACCCCAGAAGTGCAGATGTTTTTTTCCTCCTGTAGGATGTTTTGCCTCATGCATTGATGCATAATGAATTACTTTGTTGATTTGATATTTCAGACGGATGTGTTTCTTTGCCTGGTGAAATAAAATAGGTTGGGTTTTGCGTTGTTTTTAGGGTGTTTTGTTTTGGGGTTTTATTGAGAGAAGAGCGAAGACTTAACAATTCTGCCAGGGAGGCACACTGTGGTGTACTTGAGTTTTCAGGGGTTTTAAAACTGTGTCTAGCTTCAAGCTGCTGATTCTCCTTAAACCCTGCACCCCAGTGGTTTACAGGTAAAACCTTTGCAAAATTATATATAAGTTTAGATTTGCACCTTGAACTTAGCTAATTCTACTTGCCCTTTATGCCATTTATGAATAATTCTTGACAGGGCAGGGGAAGTTATTCTTCAGAAATTGGTCCTCCCTGCTTTGGTGAAATCTAAGCTCTTAGGACTACAGCCTTCTGAATAAATAGTCCTCACACCTAGAAACAAAATCCACCTTTGGGATTCATTTAGCTTCTCTTGGTCCCAGAAGTGATGGTTTCTCATCTGCTACTAAACATGTTTCTCTCTGGTAGCGGACGTAGCTCCTGTTTTAGGAAATTTCTTATGGACATTTTCTCATGACAGCCACAAATCAAAGCACACTTTTATTACTGAGCAAGCCCATATATGTATTCTATGGGGTCAGTGGTTGAAATGCAGAATTTCATTTTTCAGCAGTCAAGAACTGAATTTCAAAGACAAAGGGAAGAGCAGAATCGCCTATTTGTCAAGGTTTATTTACAACCCAGTTCTCTCTTCCTGTAAATAAGCACTACTTTGATGTTGATGAAAATGTGTAAAAGTGGCCTGTTTATAATTTTTTCATTTGCTTGAATGTAGACTGCATCTGATTCCCTGTGGACCTTAACCTACGGGTGGCTGTTAGTGTCAGGGAGAGGATTGTCCTCGAGTCTGCACCCTGTGCTAAGTGTGCACTGTGTGTTTCCACCGTGTTCTTTAAGGGTGCAGCATCTCTGGTGTTCCTGGAGGCAAGAATCTGGGGCTGTGTCACCAACTGCTTTGCACACACCTTCTGCATCTGTCAGGGTAACTGGAAGTGGGCGTGTGTAGCACAGATATTCACATACTCGGATTCTATGAGTGTGGAAGCAATTTTTGGTGTATTTTTAATGCTAGAACGTTTTCAGTAATAAGCTTGCATCTTATGCTTAGGTTTTTCAGAGACCTTAAAGTAATGAAATGGGGTGTACATCTGAATTTTTTCTGTAACTTACTGAGGTCTGTATCAAAGCTGGATTTGGAGTCACAGATTTCCAGTGTGCCTTACTGCCTTGTAGGATAATTGTATTTCCTACTCGTCAGTACTTACACCTTGGAAAATCACTGCTGTAGGTCTCACAGACATAGAAGTATTTATGGCTATTTTTATCTAAAAAGTCAATCAGATTTTTTCTAGCTCTCAAGTCAGATTCACTCCCTAGTGTGTAGTTGTGTTCATTTAGTGAAGTGTATTGTATGTACTATCTCATGGGATAATTATGGATTGGCATCAAATTCTTAAGTGAGATTATCCTTTTCTTAGAATTTAGAGAGAAGAGCCTAAAAAAAATGATTTGAAAGTTTTAAAATAGGCTGATTTTGGCTTTTTTGAATATCAGGTAATCAATTGACATATTTTTTCTGTGAGGTGGTGAAGGAGCAGCATTGGAACACATTGGTAGCTTTTCCTGAATGGAAAATTGCAGAGCCAGAAGTGTTTTAGCCAGCTCTGACTAGATGCACAAACCCCACATCAGTTGTAGTTTCTCCTGGCAATCATTTGCTTGCCTATTTCTAGTAATATTTCCAAGCCATCAATGCAAGAAGAGGGGCTCAGTTGTTCAGATTGAAATGACATGTGCTTACTTCAGCCACTGGCTTCTGTGATACTTTTTTGCTTCAGTTTTTATGCATAATAACAGTGAAAACTTCTGATCGATCCTGGCGAATAGGAAAGAGTTGTTTGGGCTCTGTTTCCCTCCAGTATTCTTTAGGTATGGTTACTCTTACTCAGATGTCTGAAAGCATATTATTTGGGTAAAGATTGCAAGGCAGCCTTGTGTACAGTGAAGTGAAACATTTGTCCGTTTTTGCATCTTAATTTCTCTGAGCTTTTTTTAAGAGAACAACAGTTAAGCAACTTTGTTCCATATGAAGTACTGAAATGTGACATCCTCTTCAGCTGCTAACAAGCTTCAGGTACTCCAGAGACACTGGAGTTACTGAAACATCCACAGGCAGAATTGTGGAAGTGACCCCTAAATAGGCTCTTTCTGTTTTCGGGCATGGTTGGGATATTTGGGAGAAGTGATGCGCAGCTGCTGCGTACCTATAAACTTTAAACCATAGCTATTTTAAGCTGTGACAAGGGAAGCACTAGGGTACTTCATAGAAACATTAGCAAATTATGACCACTGGGCACTGCCAGTGCTAATTTGTGCTTAATATAAGATAAAATACCTTCTCCCTTACAGCTGGGAATAGGACTGAGTTGGTTCTCTTCTGTGATTAATATGGAAAACTTGACTATTTGTCTTATAATTGCTTCAAATCACCAGGCAAAAAAATCTAATCCCTGTACAATGATGAAGTTCATGCAGAAGGGGGACAGCATGTTGGAGTACAGATTAAAGAAACCTAGCTATTTTGTATGTTTTTAATATGCAAAGGAGAACATACATATTTAAATATATATATATATTAAAGTATTTTTAGACACTGGTAATAAAGGGCTAATTGTCCTAATTCATAGCTGGAGTCAGCATAAAAGTAGCACCTCCTACCCTCAAAACCCTTTCCTATCAATGTGGTTGAAAATGGCTTGTTTTATTTTAATAATTCCTTTGAAGTTTGTGACACTGATGGCCACATCTGCCTTGGAATGAGCTGTGTTATGTTGCATGTACTTACCCCTGTACATTGAACCCATAACTCATGGTATTTGGAAGTGGCACTTTAACTTCCAGCATTGATTTGAAGATGAAGGGTAAAGCTGCCGTCTTACTTTGTAGTTTGTTTCCGTGCCGGCCACAATCACAGGGCACAGAAACCACAGCTTCAGCTGCTAGTTGCTAGTCACTCTTTCTTGAGTAATTGAAACAGGCTCTTAAATTGTGCTTTTGGACCTTTCTTTGCATTAAATACAAGTGAGGTCATTCACTTTTTAGGGAAACTTACAGATAAAATCTCACCCAATAGGGTGTTTCCTTCAGCCTTGTAAATGGGGCAGGGGGAATGAGGGATGGAAAGATATCCTTTTGGGGCCTCTTTTGTCCTGTTTGAAAGTAAAGGTTTGGACACTGGAAAAGCAAGTGTCTTAATTACAAGGCAAACTGTGCTGCTCCTGCTGGTAGAATTAGGGTGGCTTTCTAATTTTTGTCCTCCCTCAGTTCTCCAACACTACCTTGGCAGTTCAGAGGGAAAACTGAAAACTCTGCTTGCTGTAATGCAGGGTTGAATGGCATTGATCCTGCCCTCAAACCCCATTCAGGTTCTCATTTCCACTTGTCACTTCACTACAGCTTTCTGCATCTAATTCTCTACTGTACCTCTGCTTTAGAAGCTGCAACCCATGTAAATTGCAGTCACAGCCTGTGTCACTTTGGTGAAAATAAAAGGCAGTTTTAGGAATATGGTTTTTTCCCCCAAATCAGTTTCACATGCTCAGTGTCTGTGAAGTTTCTGTAAGCCTCGTCAGCTTGCTAAGCTTTGTGTCACTTGTAAATATAACTGGCAGAGACTTTCCTATATTGTTTTTTAAAATTAATTTCCAGATTATTATTGAAAATATTGACTGACGCCTGGCTTTGCACCAGTCTTGTGGAACCAGCAGGGGCATCTTCATTTGATTCTCTGTTGATAAGGCCAGCATCAGATCTGTCATCAGTCAGATCTTCACCATTGAGCATGTTTTGTATTGGTATCATTTGTTCTGTTTTTAGACAGAAACATTTGAGAAGAGGAATAGAAGGAAACCCTGAACTGTGTCAGACATAGTAAAGGTGGGAGTTCTACTGAGCTAAAACAGAGTACTAGGAAAATGTTAATACGAGACAATAGACTGGCAAAAAAGCCCCACCCAACAGATGGGGTGAGCATGATTGCAACAAGGCCGCTCTTCCTTCCAGTCACATCCTGAGCACAGCTGCTGTAAGGGGTGTTTCTTCTGCAAGAGTTAGTCGGGATAATTTCAGGAGTGGGTAATGTGCCCAGGTATTGAGAGTTTCATTTACAGTGTTCGTTCTGTGTGTTTTGGAGCCTGAATAAATAATGCCATTCTGAAAGATGCATGTTAATGGTTACTAGAATGAACTGACTGAAGTGTATAGGGGCTTGCAGTTTCCATGAATGCAGGTGGGGAGAAAGAGAGACAACCTGGGTGTCTGGGCTGTGTTGTCCCCTCAGAGCTTTGGTTCCAGCAGTATCATGTTCATGCCAGGCTGTTTCATGCTGGGTTTTTCCCCCTTATCATCTATAAACCTCTGTTTCTTTTTGAATGTAGATACAACAAAGAGCACTGCTGCTGTTCCTAGATCTGTGAGCATTTTGAACTGCTCCCAGTCCACCCAGTCCCATGCTGAGTACAACTGGTGACACCTGCTTATCTCCTGAAAGCATTCCCAGTTTAAGCCTATGTCCAGCCCTGCTGCTCTGCTTCCAAACTTCCAGGAATCCTCACGCTACCCCCAGTAGAGATTGGGAACATGTATTAATTGTGTGAGATCTCCAGATCCAGATATTTGCTTCCAAGAGTTCTGATATCTGGGTCTAAATATTTTAGCAGCTTGGTTAGTTTCAGTCAGACTTTTGCAACACAAGCCCACCTGTAAGCATTGAGAAGATAAACAATAACTACTATAGCCCAGCAATTCCTTAAAGGCTTCTCTTTGACCTCTCTCTACCTCTGGTGTTACAGCTGCTCATTTAAAGGAGCTACTTTAAAAGTGCCATCCCTCAGCACATCATCCAGTAAAACCCAAGTATCTTTCCTCTGGCCGCCTCTGAAATGTACCCTCATGGTTTATCCTCTTCAAGAAAATGTTCCCTGTGGTCTCACTGCTCACACATATCCCACCAGGAACTCAGTGGAAGGTTCTGGTGCTCCCATGTCATCTGTCCCAAGAATGATGGGGAGTACCCAACTGGAACACAAGAAGTACGTTGTTAAAGTCCTTCTTTAACACTGACTTCTCCCTGGCTACCTTTGGTAAACCTGAGGCACACCCAAATCTCTGGATTGCACAGTGAAGGAAGGCAGATGAGATCAACCCATTTTTATAGCCCTGCTGGTTTTCAGTGCAGTCATTTGTCTGGTGTTCTGGTTTATAACCAGAATTTTTGGGGGTGTTTAATGCAGAGCCTTGACCCTGTGCCTGTTTTATCCCTTCTGGTGAATTCTTCTTGCACATTTGGGTGGGTTTTAGCTGTTCTAAGTTTTGAATCTGATAGGTTGTTTTTTTGGGTTTTTCGGTTAAGGTTTTTTTGGGTGGGTTTTGTTTTGGTTTTTTTTTAGTTGTTTTTGGGGGGATTTTTTTGAGAAATTTTTGAGGAAGCTCTTACAGTTCCTCTTTATAGCAAAGTTCTGTTTTTTACTTTTTTCTCCTAGATTTCTCAAACATTTATGGAAGTGGCTTAACTAGTTCCTGCCTGTGCACTTTTTGTTGGGGAGAACTTGTGCATCACTGTTCTGAACTCAGCTCTATTTTCTGAGGCCAAAAAGCAAAACAAAGAGCCAAAAATGTAGATGTGAGGGGAAATAAAAGCATTACAGAGCTCCACATGTCCCTTAGTTGCTTGGCTGTTTCATTTCATATTTAACCACCGACTTTTTGGTAGTTGGAACTGGTTTTTGTGGATTTGGTTTGTTGGTGGGTTTGGTTTTGTTTTTTTCTGTAGTCAATCTTTTAATGCTTTTTTGAAAAATTCTTCAGGCCTTATTGTTGTACCCCACTCTTGGTTTATAGGTGCATTAGTACCACCCACAGTACTTGGGTAAGCCCCTCTTTATTGCTTTGCAGCATTGTGAATTGACTGTTGCAGTGACACGTACTTGAGTTAGACACAGGCATCAACAAAAGTCAGCTCTTACCAACAGGTACTGCTGTCTTTCTGCCTTTTTCATAGAAGCATGGGTTAGAAGAGTGGGTTATGTGATATTTGTTAACACTTGGTACAGAGTTTGGAGACTGGTGCTAAGTTAATTAAAAATGGATACAAAATCTTCACTTCTTTTTTCTGCTGTGGCATTCACATGCGCTTGGAGAAACATCTGCCGGATCAAAGTCCATTAGCGTGTTCAGAGTGTTCCTGATTGCTGAAATTCCCTCCAGCCTTGTTTGTTTGGAAAAAGTCTGGTGTATCGTTGGATCTGCACAGCCTTCAGTGTTTCACAAGCCAGAGAAGAGCTGAGCAGCACTTGCACAAGCAAGTGTGAATGCACAGGCAGGAAACACTGCCTGGTGTTTAACATCTCCTTAGGCCATCTTTCCCCATTACACTTTTGCCATTCAAGGTGGCTCTCCCTTCCCCCAACCCTCCTTTGGGCTTAGACCTGGAAAACATCCATCAGCCGTTCCCAGGCAGTACCAGCTGAGATGACAGCAAACAAGGTGCTTGGGCATGCAGAAACTGCAGAGAGAGTAACAAGCGGAAAATGAGGCGCATTGCCCCTGGCTGGTGACTGTCCTGTGGCCAGGGAAGGACCATAGGGGCTCATCCACTGAGAGTTTATCTGCTGCTTGAGATGTGCTGCAGAGAAATGACCCACTTTGCTGCCGTTATATTACTGATCAGGGGATAACTACTCTTTTTGTACTGCAGGTTTTAGTTCAGAATAGTTGGGGTTTTGTTCACCCACACATCAAAGAAGTTCTGATTGGCAGCTCAGAAATTTGTGTAAGGTCTGAAAGGAGGATTTTTAGGAAACGAGCAGATGGTCTACTAGGGAATTTCCCCAGGAGGTTGCAGTTATTTAAAAATGGGAGAAACTAAATAGACTGTATAAAATTTGACTGTAAAATTAACTGGCCAGCCAGTAGCTAAATACTTAACCAAAATGATTCAGCTTGGCCCCTAGCATAAGCATGTAATGAAGTTATGTGTCTGTGAATTGACTCCACACACATTATTTCAAGTTTCATCTAATAAGTGTGCATGAACAAAACATGATTTTGCTAAGCACTGTTCTTGCTGTGGTGAGGCCTCTCCTGCATATCTCTTCCTTTCACGGTGGCAAGTTGATTGTTCAGGCATAAGGGAGAATGCTACAAAATGCTGCTCATATTAAATGAAATATAAAACTGTTCAGCTGAATGCCTTTAATTTTTAAACTGCTCTTTTTAGCTTGACAAACATAAGAGTTAACATATTGGTTGGATTGCAGTATTTGAAAATATTCAGTATTTGAGAAAAAAAAACAAGCAGCAAATTGCTTTATTTTGGGAATGCAAAACTCAAGAATATGTTAACTCGAAGTAGTCAAATGTCACACATCCCTTTAAAAAATCTGTGAAGTCACTTCAGACTTTTTTTGCCACATGGCTTTAGATTTTCAATATCCTTGTTTCCAAAGTGAGTTTTTGTCTGATGCTCTGATACATAGAAAGTGGAAGTTTTGTATAGGAGTGGGTGTCTTTAAATGGACAAGCAGTTTTTTAGTGTAAATCCCGTGATTTCAAAAGAACTGATGGATTAAAAACCAATTGAGCTCATTATTCTTTTAAAAGTTAGGAATACACTTTTTTTTTTTTTGTTAAATCCCTATGAAGCACCCTTTTTAGAAGGCAGATAGGCTTTAATTCTCTCGTTATATTTTAAGTTAAATATGCAGTGGAGATCATGGTCTGAGAAATGGTCTGCAATAATAAAATGTGCTATTTTAATTACTGTCGTGTTCATCTGTTTATATTCTGGTTTGTTTCTCCCAGCAACTTACTCATAACACCTGGTGTCATGGGGGTAGTGCCATGGGCCATGTGCACACATAGTTCTGCTGAAACTTCGTTGGCGTAACGCTGGTGCAGAACGTCATTATACCGGATTTCTTTTCCAGCTTGTTGTGTTTGCGTAATTCTTTGTAATGGTAGTAATACAACAGTTGAATTTAGAAACCAACCTTCATAACCTTTCACCCAACCTCCTGAAGTGCTAAGAGGAACAGGGTAAATATCCAAAGGGCTATGTGAAATTTTTAACTGAGCTTAGATAACGTGCTTCCTTTTATATAAACCTTAGAAATGTGTGTTTATGGCACATTTTTCCCCCTCCCCTCCAGCAATTAATTTCCATTAGCCTCAGAGTTATAACCTTTGGAAAAAAGATTCTCAGAATTCAACACCATCTTCCAGATATGAAAGAAAGTATCTGGGGAGTGAATCCACAGCAGCGGAGGTTGAGCTAAGGCAGAAGTTTTGTTTGCTAACAAGGTGTAGTCCTTTTCACTTCCTTTGCAGAGACACAAGCTCTCCCCATAAAGTAGTTCTGCGTTGTCATGTTCAGCCTGATTGCTTATCTAGTATACAAGGCTGGATTTATGCAGAGCCCCTGTCTTCTTATTGTGCCCTGCTAATTCTCTGGAAGCCTCTTGGTTCCCACTTTTAAAATCATAATGGAGGAGCCTGAAGGAAGACATTAAGGCCCAAGTTTTTAAATGTTAAGATACTTTACCTCCTTGACGTTTGTTTATCTGTAGGATATTGGTTAAGTGAAGTATTTCCATAGCCTTTGGCGTAGAGCTGATAATGCTTGTGTGGATTTGATTTTGCACTGGAGTTTTTCCTTTTTTAAAAGGAGTATTCTGTGTGGGGGAGGGAGAAACAACGAGTTACTGAGTGCACAGGGTATGGGACCAGCTGTGTTGGATGAGACAAAAGGTCTGTCTTGTTCAGGCTGGTGTCCTTGACTTAGAGTGATAGGGACAATATGAGAAATTAGGTATGTGCAGAGTGATCCTTGCCACCAGATTTGTACCATGTGACTTTGTGGTAAAACTGAATTTTGAATAGGGTGCAGTCACCTGAAAACTTCAGTTTAAAAGTGGATGTGGCAAGAACTGATGAGGATGAAAAGATGGAGTTGCTCTGTAAAAAAGTGCAGTTGATGGGGAAGGGAAATCCTCTGCTCTGCCTTGTGGTGTGTGTATCACATTCCCGAGGTCAGAGGGTATCACAGCCAAAACACAACAATAAATGTAACTGTTTGGATAACGTCATCTGGAGAGACATAAGTTAACTTTAGTCCATGCAGGAGGATCACCTTTAGCAGAGGGGAAAGAGGAGTCCTTCCAAAGTAACAACCAGTCACGACTGAGCTTTAGATGACTCCAATATTTTGAATATCCCTTTCTCTTTTGTCTCTCTGTTATCTTCACCTTTTATCTCTCATCTTCAGTGTGAATTGGAGGTAGAAAGCAGGAACTGTCTCTTTATTTTTTTATGTGACCTGAGAAATGTGATTTCAGAGCTGTCTAGACCATTAAGTTATGCCCAAACTGAAGAGCCATGGTTCAGAATTAAGGAAGCTGCATGAGCTCTCACTGTAAATCATAGATTCGTTTAGGCTGGTTAAGACCTCAGTATCTATCATTGAGTTTAGTCATTAACTAACTGGCAAGTGTACTACTAAAACGTGGCCCTAAGCACTACATCTACATCTTTTAAATACCTCCAGGAATGGTATTTCCACTTTCCTGGCCGGCCTGTTCCAACACTTAGCAATCTTTTTGGTGAAAAAATTTTTCCAAATAGCCAATCTAAACCTCCTCTGGTGCAATTTAAGGCCATTTCTTCTGGTCCTAACTCTTGTTGCTTGGGAGACCGACAAGCTACATTTCCTTTACAGGAAACTAATTGCTTGTGAGAGCCTTGTCAGTTGTGTTTGGACAGCAGTGTCATTTGGATTGCAGTGGGTAACTGATACAGAGATGCCAAATAACTTGATGTGTATCTAGCAATGAAATCAAAGCAAAACAATTCTGAGAAACAGACCCAAATCTGCAAGTGACATTTGCCTATTGCCATAATTGTGCTTGCATATAAATTACTTGCAAATTACTCCTCTGTTTATTCACTTTTTGGAAGAATACCTGAAAGTGATTTTTGTAGTTGCCTTCAAAAGTTTTATTGGCACAGCAAAATCTGTTGCTTAAGAGAATAAACATGGGAATTTATCCCCCATATTAATCCACCCTCTAAGTTCTCCTGAACAATATTTTTCTCTATAAACAGTCAACTGAACTCACCAGCTGCAGTAAGCATTTTTTTCCACCTTCTTCGTGCTGTATTATTTTCTGGTCTGTCACATTCTTTTGCTGTCTTCAGTGTTCATCTTTATACAGCTTCTCTTGCATCACAGCCCTTAAAAATAAAAAAAATTAATTACTAAGCAACTGAATTTACTAGTATTATGCTGTCCCAGAGATAACGTTTCTGTGCTTATCGTGCCTTCTTTGACTTCTAGCTGCATACATTTTAATTAAAGAAAAAGGAAAATCAACAGTTCTATTGGTCTGACTAATGAGGAAAGAAAATGGATCTGGAAGGGTCATCTTCCTTGCTCTTTGGACATTTGGAGAATTTTTATGCTTCATAGCGCAGAAATTGCTAAGGATTGCTTTCGGGAAGCAGGGAGAGGTGGACATCAGCTGCTGCAAGGAATGGAGCACGTTCATAGAAGCTCTCATGCATTATTTATCACAAGCTCTTTTCACTGGAATCAGCTGGAGGAAGTAGTTAGTCTAGTTTGAGCTACACTAGTATTTATATTTAGGCGACTTAAACAAGCCCAGGCAAGTACTGCCCCAACTCCTTCTGTTCATCTGTGGGCAAATGTAGGGCAGGCTGCAGCTCTGCTTACACTGCTCTGTCTCTTTAGTCTGGAGAAAAGGAGTCATGCAAGCAGGGAAAGCTACACTGAGGATACACACATGCATTCATGCTGGAAAATGAAGCTTCAGGTAGGAGAATGTCTTGTCAGCAGAGGGATGCTGTTGAGCCCTGCAAAATAAATGTGTGTCAGGGCAGCCTTTCAAGAGAGGCTGCTGGAGAGGCTCCTCATTAAGAGTGCTACCTGAATGATCCCTTTTTTAGTGTCGTACTTTGTTTAGGTCTGATTTTAAAGATGCTTTTTTTTTTTCTTTTACTATGTTTCTTTTATTCATGCTGGCATTCTTCTAAAGATGCTGGGGTTTAAAAACAGGGAGACAACTTGCTGGTTTTTGGAAATTTTTGGGTTTTCTTTAAGGTGGCTTTCTAATGTTATTGGTTATTAGCACTTTTATTTGGGGGGAAGGTAGCCATAAGAGATTTTGTTAAAGCACAGCTGGGTGTGATAAGCCTTAAGCTCCAGTTGTGCACTTTCAGATTGTCTGCACTTGAATAGCTGCAGTATTTCCTACTTTTTTTAATTTGCTGAATAAAGATGCTGGTAAATTGGGACTTCTGTTCTCAAAGCATATATGTATTTTTTAATGTTACTAGTTGCTCTAAAAGAAAGCTGTATTCTGTCTCTGCAAGCTTTGTATGTTTAAATTGTCACGGCTCTAGCAATACTGTTAATTCAGTTTTAGACAAAGAAGGGGATTTTGCAAAACCTTATGGAACAATAACAAAGGGTCTTTGTTCTGTTCTGTGAGCATTATTTGCTGTGTAATGTGTGGGTTTGTGCATGTGTGAGAGGGAGGTACACAAACACATAATCTCATTTGGCAAGAATGTTCAAATGTTATTTGCTTTGTGTGGCTGAAGTGTGCATGTGTGTGCGTGCTGCTTCTGGCTGCGAACTGCACTATGTGGGTGTGTGTGCTGCCTATTGGGGGTCTGCTTGAGCTTTGGGGAGGAGGATGGCATTTATCTATCTGTTTGTTTATTTATTCATTTATTTTAGTGGGCTGCTAAAACTTGACAGTGCAAAGATAAGTCCTTGCTAGACAACCAGGACAAAATGGTGCTTTGCTGTGCAGATGAGTTGTTTTCTTTTCAAAATGATAGTTTGAAGTCCAGTCCAGGATTTAGTAAATAAGCATTGCTGGTGGAAGCAGAAATTGTCAGCTTTATGTGAAATCCTCCAGGAGATTACTGGTCACGTGTTTTTGGTGGAGCTTAAATGTATGCTGCCTGCCAGTATGTTGTCTTCCAAGATGACTTGATCACCTTAACAAAATTTGCATGTACACAAGAATATGTTATTTAGTGACATTTCTTTTTTGCCTTTTGTTAACAATTGGGAGTGACAAGATTTTGTCCCACACATTATCAGTCTGTGTCTTTGAAAGCAGGACACATGAGTACTTTTGGTAGTCCTAAATAACTTGAAATGTTGACTCTAAAATTGTAAAAGCTCGCTTTGACTGTAGATGTGAAAGTTCTTGAAATTTGTATGCTGTGCATACATTGAAAATTGCGTTGCTACTTGAATTTTGCAGATATTTCAATATTTGCCATGGGATAGAGTGCTGGTAGTCTAAATATTCTCTTACAGCTGAATATATGACCTCTCAGTTTGTAAGATCCTTGTTTCATGGAAGCTTGCTAGCAGAATTCTTCATCTGATTTTATTAGACTTTAGAGGTCCTGTGCATTAATTTAATCGATTGAAGTCAGTGGAGATGTTTTTTGGATTATGTGATTTAAACTTTAGGATTTTTTTTAAACATCAAAGTGTGTTTTACTGCTCTGCTGCTCAGTTACACCTAGAGTCCAGACTTGTATTATCTAGTCATCAGGATATGGGGAAGGAAGAGTTATTTCTGTACTTGCTTGTTTAATATATTGATAATTTAAAATTAAGTTTTCTAAAAGCCATCTCTATATTGTACTTTTTCAACTGTCCACATTCAAATTTTGTCTGTACTCAGCCCCCACCCTGCTGCTCACCCAGCTGATTTTATTAATTATTTTTTATAATCAAGTACTATTTAATACTATCAGTGTAGCATAAAACCACAATTACAGCATTGTTTGCACAGAGAGGACTCAAACATGTTCACCCTGGCTTAAACCAGTTTGGGCCCAGATAAAAGCATCATATTTGATGTGTCATATGAAAGTGCTTGGGTTTATCCCCATGCTTCAGAAACTTCTCAAAATCTTCAAGAAGCTGAAGCATGAGAGACCTGGATGGACTATGATCATAAAAATATATGGATGGTCTGTTGATTGTAAAATCTCAGTCTTGGAAAGAGGATTTTTATTCTGATTTTGCAATTTTTAAAAATTCAGACATTGTTACAATGATGATTAACTTTCACATGTCTGGGAAATGTTCTGGATTAAAATATCTTTAAAAGTTGCCAAATATTTGCTCAATCAGCGAAGAGTGAGAAAAATCTTTTGACTGAACTGAGCACTTCAGGCATTACTCACAGATATAGAAAAGTGAGAGATTGTACTGAGCATTAAAAAAACAAACAAAAAAAAGAGGTAATGAATAAGGAAGAAAAGGGCAGAAATCAAATTTTTGTTATTTTTCTGTAGAAACCAGAAAAGGAAACATTCTCTCTATTCAGTCTGTGGTAAGCAGCAGGGCTGAGACTTATTTGATAAAACTCCTTACCAGTTTTATCTTCTCTCTCAGTGTCTCTTTCTAATGGAATATAAAGGCTTCTAATGCCAGAATCAGAAACACAATTAAAATATTCCCTATTTAACAGCAGCAAGAAATGTCACAAACTAAAATGAAGAGTATGCTTAAATTGGTATTAAAGGAGTGAATGGGAGAAGGGTTATTAGTCAGTTCTATGACATAAAGGCATCATCATATTGTAATAGCATTTAAATTAAATCCATATATGATGTCCTTGGGAAAAGTAGTAGAATAGAGGAAAGACTAAGCTAGGTGGCCTCTTTGTAGGGTCTGTCAAGCAGTGGAGAAATTTTGGGGTTTTTTTATTTCTCAGCCCACAAGGAATTTTAAAGGTAGGTCTGTGGTGAGAATGGATGTAAATTTACATTTGGGGGAGGTGGGATTTGTTAAAAATACAGCTGAGAAATAAAGTTTGATTGAAAATCAGTTTTTCAGTAGTGCAGAATGAATGTGTTTTCCCTCCATGGCCTTCTGCCACTAGGCTGTTTCCCAGAAGGAGGAAGGGCAGTATTCTGGTGCCATGGTGGGGCTGCAGTCGAATTGCTCATGATGACAAATGATGTAAAATGGATTTGAAGCATATATTGCTGTGCATACATTATATCACTTTTGTAGCCTGCCCTTAGACCATGTAGCCTTTCCTGGGTATCAGCTGAGAGTCATCTTGTTTAGGGTTTTGCCACTGGCTCTTCCCCCGAGGCTCAGTGATCCTCTACCTCCTCTGCCGGCAGTGGGGAAGGACAGTGCCTGCCTTCCTCCCATGGGTGTGGCTGGGAGGAGAAACAGTGGTGGGGCTGCAGGTGGGAGGGCCCTCTGCCCCTTCTTGAGGACAAGCAGCATGCCAGGCTGGAGATCTCTGCACCTGGGTCTGGTGGAGGAGGGCAAAGGAGTGCCCCCATCTCCTTGTGCTTCAGCCTCAACACTATAATGGATTTGGCCACTTCATCATGGAGGTGTCTTGGCCACTGGTGACAGGGGAGGGTCAGTAAGAGGAGGGACAGAGACTGTTTCCCCCCATCACACCTACCTAGACCTCTGCATCTCATTGTCCAAAAGGCACAGGATGCATTGATACCTGACCAGAAACAACTGAAATGGTGTTGCCCATCATTTCTTCTCTCCTGGGAATGACTGCAGGCCAAGCAGAAATACAAATCTTCCAGTAGGGATGTGACCCTGTGTAAAATTTGGTGGAGACAGAGGGATAGCCATCACCTGTGTGCATCTACGTGGTTTGACTGCAACTCCGGTGAGTCAGGACATGACTGTCAGTACAGACAAGCCCAGTCCAAAAGCTGTACGAGCACATCAATGCAGAGATGTGCCAAGCTGCACCTGCTTCTGTCTGCGCAAGTCTTGGGCAAAGGGCTGAGTGATGTGCTGTCTTGGCACAGCTCGGATTTGGTCTGACTTATTTGTGCATTCATATTAAAGTAACAGCAAGTGAACAGACTGGAGATAAAGTAGCATTTTGATGGTTTGCATGATTTTGCATACAATAAACAATAGTCATTGCAGTTTTGCTTTGGAGCTACTTGGTCATCTATTTACCCTTCAGCAATGTTAAAGAGCAATCCTGAAGTGAGACGATTGCAGACGCACACAACATCCGAGCTTAAAGCTAACAGAAAGGCATTTCAACACTGTTTGTAAATGGTGGCGTTCAGATACTTATGACCTTGGACTGTGATATAAAATCATGAATACGGATAGGCCAGTTAAACCTTTCCAAGTCAGACCACCTCTGCACTGGGCTCTGCAGAGAGATTTAGCCACTGTGTGTTTCCTGTGCTTCTGGAAGAGTTTGTGTGAAGCTAGTGAAGGCTGGCAGCTTGAAAGCACTGAGAAAATGGAGGTCAGGAAGGAACTGACAGCAAAAATTGCAGTCTGGGATTTGGGGAATTTGGTTTTGTTTTGTCATCTTTATGGTGCCATCCTAGGGTACTTTTGTCTGACTGCATCTCTGAACTATAGGTATTTGAGGCATTAGTGGCATTTCTTTTTTCCTGCTCTCTTCCTGCATGGATTGTTGTTTTTCTGATTTGCTTATTTTTTACTAAGATCTAAATTCAGTTTCTGGAGAGAATCATCTCCTGTACAGGAGTAGGAAATACTGTTTTTTTTAAACCATTTAGCACTAAATGCATATCTCATGAATGCTGATTAATCCAGAGAACTGACTCAAAGACCCAAAGAGCCCTTTACGCTCATGATAACAGGAGTGCTAAAGTTGTCAACAAAGTTAAGACCGTAGCTAGAAATGAGAACATAAGAACTGCTGTACCAGGTTGGACTAAAGCACTTTGTGGCAGCGTGCAACAGGGGATGCTTAGGGAGTAGTGAATAAAGAGGTATGTAATTATGTGATATGTCAAAAGTAGCCATATTATCACCCATATAATGGTGCCTCCCCAATATTTTGGAAGATGGCACAAATAAGTAAAGGTTTTGTGATAAGAGTGATTTGACAGAGAATTGTCTGTCATATGCAGCATGACCACAAATGTTATAGCTACCCAGTTGTACCTTCTGTATTTGTTAATAATGCTTTGCCTGCCACATGGACTCCTTCACTGTGAGTTATGTCAAAGGACTATAAGGGTTTTGGAAGAACAGGAGTCCTGTCAGCTGCAGTAGAAATGAGTCAGCCTCAATGGGGAAACCCTGCCTCTGCCCAACAATCTTAAGAAGAGCATTTGCAGTAGGGCAGAAATAGGCAATTGTCAATAGGCAGTTCAGTCAGATCTATAAGGCAGAGCTAAACTTTGATAAGTTACTATTATGTTGAGTTACTGAGAAAATCAAGATACATCTTTACAAAAAAGAAGAAACTTTTTCTGTATGATCTTTAACATTCATAAATCTGTAAAGAACAGACAGAATTTCAGATTATGCTGTTCTTTGCACCTCCTCTGCTTTTTGATGTCTTTTTGTGACTTGATCTTGTTCCCTTTCATGTCTCTACTTGATGTGGTTTTGACATTGGGATTTAATTTTTGTTAAATTTCACTTCATCTGGATATGTTGTTTTCACTTACAGATTCTTTCCACTTGTTGCTAAAGTTACTAATTTCTTTCTTACGGTTGCATTTCCTAAAAGTACTTTGTAATGTGTCTTGGAATCCATGTTTCTTTGTTAGCAACATCCCTTTTCAGCCTAGTGCTACAGGTTGGGGGAGGAGTGGCCTGAGAGCTGTTTTGCAGAAAAGGATCGGGAGTGCTGGATGAATATGAGCCAGCAATGGGCCCAGGGGGCCAAGAAGGTCGATGGCATCCTGGCCTATAGCAAGAATACTGTGGCCAGCAGGGTCAGGGAAGCGATCGTCTCCCTGTACTTGGCCTTTGTGTGGCCATGCCTCAAGTACTGCCATCCGTTCTGGGCCTCTCACTTCAGAAAGGACAGTGAGGTGCTGGAGCATGTCCAGAAAGGCTCGTGAGAGATCTAGAAAGCTTGTCCTATGAGGAATGGCTGAGGCAGCTGGGATTGTTTATCCTCAAGAGAAGGCTCAAGGGAAACCTCCATTGCTCTCCACAACTGCCTGAAGGGAGGTTGCAGTGAGATGGGGATTGGTCTCTTCTACGGTGCTACAAACAGGACAAGAGGAAAGGGCCTAAAGCTGAGATGGGAGATTGAGATTAAATATTAGAAAATTTTCTTCACTGTTAGGGTGGTCAAGCATCAGAATAGGTTGCCCAGGGATGTGGTGGAGTCACTGTCACTGGTGGTGTTTGAGGCGTCAGGGTCTGGTGCTGGGTGATGTGTTTTAGTGGTTTAGGAGTTACAGTGGTTGTGCTGGATGGATGGTTGGACTTGATTTTAAAGGTCTCTTCCAACCTTGAGGGTTCTTAGATTCTATGATCTGTCTGTGTACTTGAATGAAAGACAAAGTCAGTGATAGGGAGCTTTCCTGGTGCTACTTTATTACCTTTATTATCAAGCTCACTGAGTAACTGCTAAATGTATTTGCTTGGTGGCTGTTTAAAGTGTGTGGGAACCTTCTGTGCCTTAAACTGAGATGATGAAGAACAAGCAGTTAAACGATGCCTCTTCCAGTCATCTCAGAAACTAAGCTTTAGCAGGTCAGAT
This sequence comes from Pardalotus punctatus, assembly GCA_013400915.1. Taxonomy (NCBI): domain Eukaryota; kingdom Metazoa; phylum Chordata; class Aves; order Passeriformes; family Pardalotidae; genus Pardalotus; species Pardalotus punctatus. The sequence continues at coordinate 273,854 of VZTX01022522.1, read as the reverse complement.
TAGCCAAAGAAAAGCAGGTCTCTGAAGACCTATGTTGTAACGTTCCTTTGCTTCTCTCAGGAGCAAAAACCTTCACATCACCTTTTCCTCTGAAGTGATTCAGTTTCTCACAGTAGAGTTTCCACAGTGGGCTTGAAGCAGGTAACAGTTGTCTGTGCCAGTATCGCTTCCCAGGCTTTGTAAAGTCTGATTGGGTGCTGCCCTTCTTGAAATACATTCAAATTACCCTTGCCCTGAACTTTGTCTCCTGCTTGCAGGAATTTTTTATTCGAGTGCTTTCTTTATGAGCCTAGCTGTGAGGAAATCCGAACGGCTCAACTCAAGCCTTTCATCTTATGACTGGACAAAGCATATCCACCAGTGTTGTTTCTTCCAAGTTCTCTTACTCTGATGTTATCTGCAGACACCAGAAGGGTACTGTAAAGCCGTTCAGAAGTGCTTAAAAGCATAGGATGTGCCCCAAAGAGATTACTGGCTTGGGGAACGTGAGGTTGTGTNTCATCCCTTGTTCTTCTATTTTGCCTTTTGGCAAAGGACACAATGACTTCAGCCTGTTGACCAGGTGATAACAGCCTTTCCTCTGTGAATCGCAGCCTCATTTGGTAGAGAAAAACCCACCTTACATTTCAGTCCCAGCAAAGAAAAAAAACTAACAAAAAACCAGAGGAACCCCAAACCACCAAAACCCCAAAAAAGGAACAGAAAATAAACCAAATCTTCATCCCCACCCCTCCAGCCAAAAAAAACCACCCCATACTCTTAGTTCTTTCTGAGGTGTAACACATTCCAAACCAAAATCTAAACGGTGGTACTGAAACAATGAGTATGTTAAAAGAAATGGTAATTTTTTTTTGTGATCTCTGCATTGAGCATTCCCATGTATCTGTCCTGCATGTAACTGAAAGCTATGAAGATGATTCCTTGTTTTTTTTAATCTTACTCAGAAACTTTTAAGCAATTCTTGAAACATGTGTTTTTTAAGATTTGCTTCTTTTGTTGCAGTTACCAGGCAGTGCTTCTGACTTGTTTTTATCATGGATATTTTGGTGTACTCAGCTTCTGTAACCGGGGATGTTCACATTTGTTTTATAAATTTTAAGCTGATTTAATAATTTTGAAACTTGAGTAATGGGGTTTTTTTTTGTGTATCAGAGCTCATTGAAATTGAATTGTAGTTGTTTAAAAGGTGGTCAACAGTTTGGGTTCTGAGTGCTAGAGCCAGTAGTGCTTCAAGTGGCAATTTGGTGACGAACTGGCACATTCCTAGACAGTCCTTAGACTAGGTCCTAGCAAGGACTGTGGAGATGCATTTTGTTTATTTACTTTATTATTATTAGTGTTATTATTGTTGGTAGTAGTAGTAGTAGTGTGGGAATCTGAAGCTCTTCAATGGTAGAGTTTGGCAGTTCAAAAGAGAGGTAGCAGGGGAGTGCTGGAAGATGGAAGAAATGTCTTTTAGATGTTCTTCCAGAGACTGGTTTCTGCACCTTCCTAGCAGCTGAGTTGCTGTTAACATGGATTTTTGTGTTTCTCTTGTCTGGGGATCTTTTTTCTCTTTTTCTAATTCAACATGAAGTTCCCAGCGTAGCCTAGGACACCAATCAGTTTGAGCTCCCTTATGATGACCATGATGGTTGGTTGGTATCCATATTGAGGCATTCTGTGGTTACTGCACACTGTTATTTCTTTCTCTTGATATTAAGTTAATAGTTGAACAGTTTTTACCATTCCATCTGGTTTCTGTTAACTGCTAATTTTATTGTTGTTACTTGCCTTCAGTTTCCCTCTTGCTGTCTGATGGAAAATTAGTGTTTTATGACTTGTTAGGGTACTTATTTTATCTCAGTTGACAGTCAGTGGTTAATATTAGGATGTTGAAATGTAACAGCACTCTACCCCAAGGAAGTATTCGTCTGTATCAAAGGGGTCAGATTAGTTTGAAGAACCAGATGTAATACCTTAGGCTATTTGAGACACCAGCTCTACTTTCAAATCCAGGCTGGGCCATCGTGGTTAGAGTAATAATCCTGTGTTTTCTGTCTGCACTATTCAGGAACTCTGCTTCTGCTATTTTACTTTTTTTTTT
>VZTX01022522.1:164041-271742 GCA_013400915.1 Pardalotus punctatus | reverse complement strand
TTTTTTTTTTTTTTTTTAATACTTCCCTCTCCCATAATTGTGGCCCTGCACCCACTCTGGTCTTTGTGAGAGTACTGACTGTGTGTTGTTCTCCCTAAAAATATCGCTTGTTTCAAGTGAAATTAGTCTCCTGACTTCTGCTGGCTTCTCATTTCCCAGGTTACAATTAAGGGTCAGGGTGGGAGTTGACTTAGTGATCATCTGTGCTGCAGTCTGGTATAGCTATTACAGCTGGTCAGAAGCTCTTAAATTAAGAAACATGAGCTTAGCTGCACTCAGCATCCCTGAAATGGCTTTGTGTACAAAGCTTGGGAGCTGCTGGTTTCTAAGGGACAACGGTTTATAACTGTCGCTGTTGTTTTTCATCAACCTTAAAGTAATGAACTTTGGTGACAAGTTGTTGTGACAGTACCTCATCGTTGCTACATCAGCTTTTCAACTGAAAGTGTTTTCACAATTAATAGACATTTTCTCACTTTTTTCTTAATGGCTGCAAGGGTAGGAGAGCTATAAGCCTGAGCTGTACTTTGAAGGCTCATGATTTACCAAAATACCTGTGTTTAAATGGCAGACACACTGTAGACAGGCGAAAGAAAAGGTAAAAAAAAAAACATCTCTCTGTCCATAAAACTTATTTTGATTGCCAAACTATCACTGGCTGTGCAAGGCAGGGAGTTTTGTGTTGATTTTTTGCACCATGGTTTTCATGACATACCTGTAGCATTTAAACAAATTACAACCCTATCACAGCTCCTAATTAGTCATTGGGCATTTTCTCTTCTGCCAAAAAATGCTTTATGAAATGTAAAGAGGAGTTGAAGAGTGGTACCAGGACCGAGCCAATTTCTCAGTAAGGTTGCCTTAACCTACACAGTGTGGTTTAAAAATAAGAGGACATCACTCCTGCTAATAAACTGTCAGCATCCATGTAATCAGAAGTGTAGCTCATTACAAGAAGCCATTTCTATAAACCTTTCTTCTCTCTTTCCCTCAGCTATACTGGAGCAAAACCCTTGTAGAGGTAAGATTGAGACTATCTCCTGCTTACCTGACATAAAGTCACTAGCTGTCCTGCGTGGAGAGGAACAGGCACAGTTCAATGTATATGATAATTCAAGAAAGGTAGTCTTTTTAAAAAACAAACAGAACAGAGGCCAGATTCATATTGAAAAATCAAGCTAGGTAAATGCAGTAATAATCTGACTTAAGTGTGGATTTTTGTCTCTTAGTCTTTTGATCAAGAAACTGTGTTTTACAAACTCATAATATTATGGCAGATGATAACTGGAAGAAACTTAGTGGTGGGAGCTGAGGTTCTTCTGTGAAAGGATTTCTGAGATGCAGTAGTTGTAGGATGGATGTTTTAATAGTCTCATTTCTGCAGCCCATTATCTCAAAGTTGAGTAAAGTGTGACAGGGACAAGGACATTCCTTGGGTGGGTACTGTTGGAAAGGAATTCTGCATTCTCCTGAGCTGTCTGAAAGACTCCCCCTAGCCCATAAAAAAGCTTTTGAATCAGGCTCTTTCTTGATGCTTCAAACCATTAATGGTTTCTGCCAATTGCCTGTTGTCAAAAGACCTACATTTCTCATCCCAAATGAAAAAAAAATTAAGAGACATCCAGTCATTAAAAAAACAAAGCAAACCAAAAAAATTAGGGGTAGAGGAGGATTATTTACCTTGTTTTTCCCTTCCTCAGTTGTATTGCAGATTATATTGCTCTATCCTCCTTTCCCTTTTTGTGTCTTTTTATTGAAGAGAGTTTTCACTTCTGCCATGCCTATGCCATGTAGCAGCTGCTTTTGATTTGCGCAAGTGCAAGTAGAAGCTTTCTCACATGTCTGACTTCAGGGAAGATGTTAACATGCTTTTCATTGAAAGGAAGAGAAGGGTGAACACAGATACATCTGAGATGAAAACAGAGCATCTGCAATAGCAAGAAGTGTGAATTTAACAAGAAGGAAACATGAGCTCCTGATCAGCAGTGGGAAGAGAATCTGCTCATTGTAACACAAGCATTTTTGCAAGTTGTCTTCTTCTTTACCATTTATAGATGTGAACCACTTTTACCTGTCAGCGCTTTTCAGAGGTGATCTCTGACTCTGTCGTGTTCTTTTCAGCTGAGCTTTGGGAAGGTTTAGTATCCAAGGCTATAAAGATCTGACTGCTGAAAGTGCACCTCCTAGTTGCCCAGCCCTTGCTCAGTGGTCGGCCTAACCTTTCTTCTTTGCTTTTGTCTGTGGTACAAATTAACCCAACTACCTTGTCATTAAAATTGAGATGACACTCAAAGGATTTCTCTTTTGAGAGGGTCTCTTTGTCTTAGTTTACTGTGGCCCTTGATTTGAACCTGCCTAGTGCAGATTTTTTCCATTAAATGAAAACAAAATGTAGTTTGTAAGGTTTTTGGTTTAATACATACATATATACGTCTATGTGTGCATTTTAATGCATTTGACATAAATACACCTGGCAGCCTTTTTACTCCAGTAAAACCTCCAGTTTTTACACCAGTATTCATTCCTCTTTTTGTGGGTTGCTGTAGTCATCTTTAAATTTTCTTGTATTGGGTTATAAGATTTCTGAATCAATTCCAGCCTTTTGCCATGTGTTGTATTGCTTAGCAGTACACAGCCCTGCTCCAGAATTCTCCTCTTTCTTGAAAGCATCAATTGAATTTGGCACAGTATTCTGATTTTTAATTAAATCCAGACAGGATGTTCCAGTCATTCTAGGCCCTCCAGTATTTGTAACTCTAGTATAGTGAGATTAACTCTATATCTTTCAGGGAATAAAACCACCATATCTATAAGTATTTGTTAGAAGGATATGTTGAACTGGAAGCCAAATCTAATGCTCTACCTTGGAGGAGTGTTAGCTGGCAGAGAAATAAAATCCTTCTGGATTTAAAAATTATTGCAATCCTTTTTGCTAAAGCTTACAGGAGCTCCCCTTTGTATCCAGGATTAGATGTTATGAAGATGGCTATATTTATATCCATTCTAGCTTCTTGATATGGAAGTCACCCTCCTATGCGTAACATCCCAAATCCCATCTCTTGCATTGAATTAAAAAGTATTTCCAAGTTGTTGCAATGATGGGGAAGGATACAAGAAAGACAGTATAGATATGTGGTGGTTTTACTTGGCCCAGTTTTTGCTAGTGGGTAGGGAGGGGCACAAAGATGGCTTCTGTGTGTCCTGTGTGAAAGCAGAAAGGCAGGAGAAAAGGGTTGGTTCACATGGCAAAAGCAGTATGTTAAGAAGAATCAAAAGTGATAGAAGGCACAAGGAGACAGTGCAGGTGTAATGTGAGTTAAGATGGTGCTGGGGACAGTGGTGGTGGCTGAAGATGCACTTGATGTAGTCACTGGTTCATTTGCTTTCTCAGTGTATCTGGCTGCTGCTGAAGGATACAAAGCAATGCTCACTTATAGGCATTGTTTATGTGCGGGCTTTGCTGGTTTCACCCTGTCACTTTGGGAAGCATCTCCTGTTTTTTAATGCACATAAGCCTCTAGTCTTGCACCAAAACATGTCCCTCCTGAAATGTAATCCTCTTACTTCAGTTACACTGCTATGCTCCAGTTATGCCCATGTGCTTGGGAGCACAGGCAGCAGGGTTTCTGAATGTGCCAAGGGTTGGAAGAACTTCAATATCCAAGCACTTAGTTGAAGCCTAACTTCTTTGGAAAAGCCTGTAGATTCCTTATGCTGTGGGGCCTCACTTGCAACAAAAAAAAAACAAACAAACAAACAAAAAAAAAAAAAAAAACAAAAAAAAAAAAAAAAAAAAAAAAAAAAAAAAAAAAAAAAAAAAAAAAAAAAAAAAAAAAAAAAAAACAAAAAAAACCCAAAAAAAACCAAAAAAAAAAAAAAAAAAAAACCAAAACCCAAAAAACAAACAAAAAAAACCCCAAACAAAAACCACAAACCAAAAAAACCAACCCAAACAAAAACCACAAGCCAAAAAAAACCCAAGCCAAGCCGACACAAATTGGGCATCTTTGAACATTTATCAGTTGTTTCCATCATCCTCAGTTTGCTTGCCTCCATGTAAGGGAATGAGGACATTGTGAAGCACCTTCTGCATGCTTGTAGACCACATGCTTACAGAACTAAAGGTTAAGCCAGGGAAGTGCAGTGTCAATTTGAAATCAAACGTACAAGTGGTGGGGACAAATAGAAAAGTTTCAGGGGTGGAGTGAGATTGGTGGAGTGAAATAGATTGAAGGAAGCAGTTTTAAGGAGTAAGCAGTGCTTTGCCAGGTGGTGGGCTCTCAGAGGCAGCTCTTAAAGCAGATCCCAAAGTCTGATACTTCATGTGAAAATCAATGCCCTGAAGATCCAGCTGGGAGATTTACATTTGACAACCAAGAAGAACGGAAGGGAGAGCTCTCACTCATGTTCTCCTTGCTTTGGCATGGCTTCACTGTACATGAAACTCATCCTGTGCAAACCACACACGCTGTTTGGCCATGTGCCTGTAACAGGACACAGCTGCTGGCTGTGACACAGAGCAACACCGCATACAACAGTAGTACAAGCGGGGGTGAATTTCACTCAGGGCAGCATAATGTCCTTGTGCCTCAGGTTTCTCCTCTGCCAAGTAACTGCCACATTTGCCTGCTTCAGGATACTGATACCAAACTCCAGGCACGTGTTTTGCAGGAGGCTGTAAATTGCACACTGTGCTCATCATGTCTCTTTTACAGGTATCGTCTTGTTCAGCTCTTATTTTGAGCTGATCCCTAGTACTGTTCAGTGCTGAACAACTGCAATATTTCCCTCTGCAGAGGGAATACTGTTTTGGAGGAAAGGTGCTATATAAGAAAGCATGTGCACTGTGCACCAGGGTTTAGATTCTGTAGTACAGTCTAATTTTCAGTGATAATGTGGGTGTTACCTAAATACTTTAATGTATTAAGAGAGGTTCTTCCAATTTTAAATCCTCTTTTTGATGTCATTCATTCTGTCATTTTGAGTACCAGCAGCAGATGGTGTTAAGGAACCTTTCAAGAAAAGTATTAGTTTTTCTGAGTGCCTGTGTAGAAAATTGGCCACTTGTTCCTTTGAATTCTTGCTTTTGTTCTTTACCTCTGTTATGCTACTTTGTTCTTAGCTGCAGGATAAGACTGCCCATTTCACTACTTTGAGATTCTAGACCTTGGAGTTTTAAGTGACTGGAAGAGGTTTCTCCCAGCTACTTTTCACTGGAGATGAGATGTTTTCTTCGCTTCCACATGTTAAACAAGGGAAGCCTACAGGGAGTACGTCCAAAGACGCACAGACTTTTTCCAGACCTGATATTTAAATATCCCTATCTCCCTATTTGGAAGATTATTAAGAATTGAACTGTAGGGGTAATAGGAAGCTGTCATAACTACAGGGTGAACTGTGTCTTTTGATCAGTTGTAAGTGCTTACCTTTTCCAAGGACCAGTCCTTCCTGCATTTTCCTTTGGGTTGGTTCCCATTGTTCATGAGTCTTGTTTTGTTGCAGGAATCCTTGCTCACCAGTCTCAGGTCTTGCCTGACCTAAGGAATTATTTAATCTCATCTATGAATTTCCTCCTGGATGCCTGTGAAAACACAGTGACATTTGTGATTCCCTCAAAACAAAGTACATATGTGCAAGGAATGGTGAAAGGGATGCAAAGAGTTAAAACAAAAAAGATGTGTAAATGTATCTAACCCCTAGCTTCTTCTTGCAAATTCACATTGATCTCACTCAGGTTTGGCAACTGTTTGTTTTGAAACACAAAACTGTGAGTTTTAAATAGGGAGGAGTCTGAATGTGGGCCACAGAGTTCTGGTTTGAGTCTTCAGCCTTTTAAGTCTCTGTATCAGAGCACAGTCCAGTTGTTCATGTAGGTTGCATCCTTATCCCATGGTACTCTCTGATCAGTCCCACTGCCTGCACTTGCAAGACGCAGCTCAGCAGCATCTAATCCTTCCGCCTGCACTCCCGCCTTTTCCCAGAGTGCTTGTCGTGCCAAATAATCTGTTTCATCTTTTAGAGAATGCTTTGCATTTTTTTTTTTTTCTTTCTGGATGCCTTCTGAAGGGCCCCTTTAAAATGTAAGGGAGAATTTTGACATTTTGTAATGTCCAGATAAGCAATATTGCTTGCCTGGGATTTGGCTTTTAAGAAAAACAGATTTCCAAAGCAGTAGTTACTTTTCTTCAATCTCCAGGAAAATACTTAAGCAGTCATTTCAAACTGGAGGTACTTATGTTTGGGGTTAATTTAATTTTTTTGTGTTTTCGAAACTAAGAGGAATCAGAAATAGGTTTAGGGCAAGGGGTGTGTGGACTGAGAAGTTTCAGTTCTGGATCAGAACTTTGTAGTAAAAAGATCAGTAAGTATGCAGTCAGTGCGATGCTTCAGGTGTAAAAGCTTGCAAACTGAGGATCTTAACCCCTAAGGGAATCTTCTCTACTGGATTCTAGTACCAGTGGTGAAGCCCCTCTTTCATTGCTTCAGCTTTTCACTCAATTACAGGTGTAAAGGCTAAGAGAAAACAACCTCCCTTACAGGTCTGACTATATATGTTTGCAGCAGGCATACAAAAATGCCTTTAATTATTTAGTGGTTCTTTGTGACGTTTTAAAAGTCACTTTAAAAAGTACAAAATTATGTCTTTTGATAACGTATATTATTTTCTAAACCAGCTGCAGATTTCACAGATAGAAAGTGTGATTTCTGCACGTAATCAATGTGTAGAGCAGTGAGCATAGAAAAGATGGAAACTGAGCCTTTAAAATCTAGCTTAGGTGGGGGTCAATTTAAAGGCAATTTGACAAAAGTCAAATTGTGTAAGTTAATGCACCTTTCCTGAAAACTTTGATGCAATTTCCTGTGACAAAAAAAAACCCCTCACTCAAAGCTTTAGAAAAATAAAGAGCAGGAGATTTAATGTGAATATGAGACTTATTTATAACCCTTTCCCCTTGGGAAATAAACTTTACAAAACGCTATGTCAGCACAGGAATGCAGCACTGTCCCCAGCAGGTCACCCAGCACACTCCACAGCTGCAGTTTTCTATTTCATAGGAATAAATGAGTGAGGCAGAGGAACCCAGTGAATTGCTTAATACTACTTGCATAATATTAGTACTTCTGAGCTGATGCATGGGTGTTTCCATAAAAAACTCTGAGACCAAGCAGGATTTTACTGGAACTGGAGCATGAGAGTTGCAGAAAGAGAATGAGTAAATGTCTTCAGTTAAGTGGAAAAGCTTCTGTTTCAATAGGCTAATGGCCCAGAGATTTTATTTTAGCTGAAAATGCAGGCGTTCCTGGGATTGCGCTGGTAAATTTAGTTCTTACGCAGCTGCTGGCATTTGGCTCATTCAGACACACAGAAACTTCAGCTCTCCTAATTAGACAGTGTGTGCACTGGGTTTCCCAAGTGTGTGAAGAGCAAAGCTCTCCTGGAAGGCTTCTTCTCTTCAGCTGGTATGTTTTGTTAGTCTCCTATCTGATTGCCTTAGAGAGTCTTCTGCTGTCTTCTAGGTTTTTAGGTTTTGAGGCTGCCCACATAGAGCATCCCCTTTTCAGCTACAGGTGTCCTGACCAGAAATGGTAGTTAGGGGGGCTCTGAGCACCATACTCTGTATTCACACCACCTACTAAAAAAACATCTCTTTTTTTCTTTTCCTTCTGCTGTGGTTGGCCTGCAAGTTGATGGCCCTGCTGTGCTGGGTCATCCCTGCTTAATTTAGGCAACACAGCTTCATTGGCTTCAGCGTCGCTCCGTGTAAGCGCTGCACAGCTGTCCCTTTGTGCATAGGAGTTCTTTAAGATGTGTTCCTCCTTCTCCCAGCTGAATGTGTAGTAAATGTAGATTTACATATTTTTCTAGCTGACTCTTAGTGCAATTTTTTCATCTCTGTTTCTCATGCCTTAAGGTAAATCAGCATTTTTTAAACTACCTACTACCACTTGTAGTTACTGAAATGCTTTTTTTCCAGTCAGTGTGTTTGCAGTGGCTCAGTCAGAGTCTTTGAGCCAGCAGTGTGCCCAGGTGGCCAAGAAGTACATTTAGAGTGTGTTAGATCCTGTGTGCTTTTGCAGTCTCTAGCACTGTGCAAATCACAGAATTTCTTGGTCAGTGACAAATGGTCATCTTGAGTCACTGTTGTTCACACAGAACTGTAAGTGAACAGAATGCGCCTGACAGAGAGATGTGTGAAAGCAGGAAACATCATACCTTGGCTTCTTTGGCTCTGAATTTTTGCAGGAAGCCCTGAAATACACAATTGCAGAAAATGTCCTGCTGAGCCAGGGTGTGTGGGAGGGTGTGATGAACAATGGCATAGGAGGCTGGGGATGTAGCCAGGTGTCTGCAAGCACTGCCTTAGCAGCTTCTTGCCACGCACTGCTACTGTAGTAGTGCAATGACTTTAAATATGCACAGCACCAAACAGTGCAGAGCACAGATAGCACCAGTGAGTGCCCGTGAATGATGCTGTGCCCAGGGCTGATCTTCCCCCTTGTCCCAGGTAGCCCTCTCTGGACTCACACTGGTTGGCTGCATCCCATAGCATCAGATGAGGCTCTGTGTGAGAACAGTGCTTTCTTGACAAAATGATACAAAATGCTCTTGGGTTACTGGTTAGGGTAGCCTGCTACATCTCAAGAGTCTTTTGCCTTTGTTTCTTATATCAGGGTTTGAGTTTTTGGGGGAAGAGTTGGGAGTTGGCTGTGTATGTGCTTCCTCCAGTTTTGTAGGGTTTTTTCCAGGGGGAGCCGGGTGTGGGATTTTATTAATTAAAAAGTTCAAAAGTATATAAATGTGGGCATTCACACATGCACATTCTTTAAATTATTTGGGGTGTATAGTCAGTCAACTTGTGAATTTCCTGGATAATTAATCAGGAACACTGAACAGTTGTTTAATAAAAATTTATATTAGCACATTTATGCTTTAAAAGATTCTCATTCTGCAGTTCAAATGCACTATCTTTTAAATGAAAAGTACCTTTCTCTTAGGTGTGAATCTTTTTTCCCAGAGTAGTGTTTTCTTTAAGGATGGCTGAATATGTTGCTTTCCTTAGACACTATTCTTAGTGAGTTCTCTGAACTTACAAACAAATGTTGTTAGAAATGTAATGTACTTAAAATTCTCCAGAACATCACAGGTTAGAGTCTTACAAAGATTGCACTCTAACTGGTGTTTGGCTCAGTAACTTCAATGGCATCTGTAGGCCCTAGTTGATAATTTATCTAAATTTCTGTGATCGTTTAACACTGAGTTTTAAATGCTCCAGGCAGAATATTTTGCTGACTGCACTAATAAAAATACAAAGGTAAAATTTCAGGAAAAAGCAAGCTGGTCTGTACTGATTAGGTATTGCTAAACAGGTATAATACTTGAAAGTATTTCAAGTAGAGTTTCAACTCTTTCAAGAAGAGTTCTTTTGTCATGTGCTTTTAGCCATATCATGTTAAGTGTTAACAAAAATACCCTAAATGCTTTCCCAACATAATTTGGGAATGATTTCTCTAACTTCTCTAGGGAACATTGTTTGCCCTTATGGTCCATGCAGTCAGAAACAGGTTAATATGCAATCATTGTATCTTAAGATGTAAAGGGAGGAAAAGAAGGTTAAATCCTTGAGCAAAATAGAAACTACTTGAAGTATCAAGCTTCCTTTGGGAAATAGACAGTTTTCTAGTGTTCTGAATCTGGTTTTAGATTCAGGAGACCCTTGTAACCTTGGCTAAGAGATTAATTCACTGTTTTAGCAGTATACCTTGGTGGTATGAGTTGAAAATGAGAGCAGCTTTGTGGACAGTGTTGGATGAGTGGAGTCAGTGATCCAGACCTGTGTGTCAGGTCTGAGTCACAGCCGCCACCCTGGCCGAGGAGCAGGTGTCAAAACATGGCCTGATCCTACAGCAAGCCCTGCACCTGCAGGGTCCTGCAGACACTGGGAAAGGCCAGCTCTTCTGAGAGGCCCTCCAGGCTGCAGGCTTCCTCTGCCTGCTGGCAGCTTGAGAAATTCCAAGTTACCACGTTGCCTAGAGGCTTTTTAATCTGTGAATGTTTAAAATAGTCAATTGATTTGGCATATTGACATGTTTAGTGTACCATGAGAATTCCAGCAGTTGCATTAAATGCAATTACTTTGCAAAAGATAGAATGTTATTCTTTTTAATGTGTTTATAATTGCAGACTTCCTCAGTGCCTGCCTGTTTCTTTCTGCTGTTAAATACACAAAATTGTTTGAGACGGTATTTTTCGCTGTGAGCTTAATGTGTACTGCTTCCATTATCAAGAAAGGTGTATATTTTTGGATCATCATGTCTTTTGTATTTCATATAATTTGTTCCCTGAGGGAAGGATTCATTTTTATGTGTTGCATCGCATAAAGATGTGCATCGATTTTAGGCAGGTTGTCTGGCAACAGCAAGATAAGAACATCTGTAAAACATGTTGGGTGCCAAACTTTGTACTCTGCTTTCTTTGTTTGAAATTGGCACATGGCACATGCACGTAAAAAGTGTGCAAATTGATATAATTTTAGTGAAATTTACCAGACTGATGGTCTTGTACAGAAATAAAAATTTGCCCTTTCAGGTGAGGCAGCCTTGGGTCATCCAGAGGAAAGCTAATGTATCATCTTCTAGCTCAGACAGTTAAAGAAGGAAGATGGAGGTCAGATGTCCATTTTGAAATAGCAGCTGGAGATGCAGTTTATCCATTACAGGAAGCACTTTTCAGAGTCTTTGGAAGTAAAGCAAAGCAATGCAAAAACTATAAAAATGGTATGTTGAACAAAGCCTTAGAGAAGAGCGCCTTTTTGAAGGGAATGCTCCCCTCACCTTACCCATCATCTGGCTTGAGTCTGGAAAGAATCCAAGCATTGTATCTCTCATGCAGTCCTAGGACCAAACGAGCAAAGCCAGGCACAGAGCAGTACATAGAGAGTAAAAGCAGGTGGACCACATCTGGTGCATGTAGGGACCTGTGTGCCTGAGAAGTTTGTGTTGTATTGGACACATCTATGCAAGTTCTGAGAGCTGCTCCCAAGGCACACAGGAGATGGAGCGTGTTGTGTTTCTGACCGCACTGGGGTGCAGACATGGGCAAGAGTTTTATTTAACTTCAACATTCTGCTGTGTTTGCCTTGCTCTTTGAATTTCTTCTCAGTTCTTTTTCTTGTTTGTAATCTGCTAGCCTCCTTGACCTGACTCCCCAAACCCCCTAGGGGTCTGACCTGTTCTTTGAATTCCTAAGTTCCTTGAACTTTGTCATTGAAGCCATTTGGTCTGTTGTCTTTTCCTTTCGTTGGTCAGTCTTTTTTGTTAAAGCCATATGATCTCATGATTTTATTTCTGTTGCTGATGTTTTCAGGCACATGTGTAAGTTCAGCACCTGGAATAAAGCTTGTTAATTCTCCTCTTTTGCTATCAGCTTTATCTTTTGCCTTCAGGTTGTTTTTCTGAGTTTGTCTCCCACTATGTGAAGTGGCTTAATGTGAATATGAATAAACAAGTTAGAGAGCTCTCTGAGTAATCCACAGTGACCTTGCTATAGATTTTCCACTATGATAGATCTGAAATCTTATATTGGCTTTCTGCGCTTAGTCATGGATTGCTGGTCACAGGAAATAAAGTGGGATTATCCATGAACGGAAGATACTGGACTAGATGCAAGGGGCATGATTTGGATTCCTATTTCAGTATTTATAATGTGTCTCCAGAAACGTAAAGAAAGAAAATAGGTGATGTGATTTCCATCAACCCATGGCTTTCAAGTGTCAAGTAAATACTGCACAAGGGCAGAGGTGCAAGGCATAGATGCCATTAATGTTTTTTGACTAGGTGCATTATGGCGTTACTCTTCATTTTATTACTCTTCTAGCTGTGTGCAAAAATCATTGATGAACCTTGATGATATTTGTTGCTTTTCCACAATGACCTGATGACTGCCAAAGAAGTAAAGGTCACGTTTGGTTGATAAGATGCAAAGTACCATTTCTTGCTGAAGAAATCAAATGTCGAGTTCTGTTGAGATCTAGTGCTGACAAAGCTTTTGTAATGTAACAATCCATTTGTTTTGACAGATGAAGGAAATAATTGCAAAGTGTTCTCCCATTTCTTTCCTCTCATTCTGTCCACTTCAGACAATTAAGTGCACTTGCCAATATTCTCAGCAGCAATTCCTCTCCCCAAACTAAAAGCATATGTTCTTTTTAATATCTGCTGTTCAGGTATAGGGTTGCAGAACTAGATTTGCAGAAATTCTTGGAAGAAGTTGTCAGGAAATTTGACACAGTCATGAAACCTGAAACAATCCCTGTGTGTGTACAACTGCATGTTTGTAGGACAGTGGTGCATTCATGCTCTGGTCATAGGACTCAATGGAAGAACAGAGTTTCACTTCTGATTTGCTACTTTGCCCTTCAAGGATCAGCTACTGAGCACTTCAGCACTTCATTTCAAGCAGTGCCATTCTGTGTTCCATTCTGTAATTCTCTTCAGGTCTCAGAGTGAGAATTGCAGTATGAATTGGAGCTGTTGTTACTTATTCATTCTCTTCTGCAAAGATTTTTAGTAAGGAAAGCAGCCGTTCACCCAGAAGACTTAGTTGAAATAGTGTCTGTGACATTCATTGTTGATAACAGTAAGTGATTTTGCTAGATGAGCCAGGGTTGCTTAATCTGTCATTGTAAAATGCAGTTGTAATGCACAAAATGAAATTAAAATGCCTTTCAGAGTCCACCTAGAAAACCAGAAGTTGGCAGTGCTCTAGCCAGTCTGGCCTGGTTTGTTTCTGTGTCTCATTTGGGCTGAAACATTAGTACTTGCCTTGTAGGGGTCTCTGTCTGGGGCATTGCAGTAACACCATCCTCAAAATAAAATCTCTGCTTTTTGTTAATGAGATTTTTATATGGAGAACGCCTGTCATCAGGTGAAGCTCTTAACCCATGTTATCATGTAAGATAATGTAACACAGAAATTGTGTCGCAAGATCGGGAGTATAGTGCCCTGTCAGGTCACTGGTGTGTTAAAGAATTAAGAATTCAGGAAACAAGTCTGTGCTAGGTTCGCACGTAGCCATTGGTGTCTCGAGGGCAAAGGAGCACCATCCTCTGCTGCCCTCTGTCCTTCTTTCTCAGATGGAAAGATAATAGAAGTCATCTTGCTAACCCAAGATCTGCCTTGCATTTTCTTCTGCAGGCCTATGAGCAGAGATAAAGATGGGTTTAGCATTAACCATACTTAGGACTGGATTTGGATGTGTACTCAGGGATGTGACCAGAAGGCAGTTGCACAAGCTGTGAAACTGCTTCCTCTGTTGTATTCTATTTACCTGCCTTAATGGCTGGAAACCAGAGCATTGGAAACACAAAACCAAATTATTTTCCCAGTGTATTTTTTACCTTTCCTCTGACAAAGATATCTAAGTCATATTTCTTTAGGGTACCCACTTGCTGAGGCTGCAGTAAGTCTACAGCTAAGTTTGGAGAAAGGTCAGTTTGATACACTGGTGTTTTAAGTGGACAAGAGCAGCAATGGCTGCTCTGACTCTCATGGTAGGAACTAGTTTATTTGGGTTCACAAGAATTCTGGTTTTGGCTGTGTGAATTATGCAGCTGTTGTGCTTAGTGGAAAATGGATACATTATGGTAGGGAAGCGAGGGTAAAATAACTTGAAGTGCTGAACATGTGAAAGGCTGAGGTAAAAGGAAGGACAGAAGGGAGTTACCATCTACTACATATCTGAACTGAAAAGGGAGAGGTGTCATGCAACTGAGAAATGGTGGCAGAAGGGAAAATGAGCTAGCAAGACAGAGAGGTGTAGGGCCCTGAAAGAAAGCAGATGTGAGCTGAAGCAGCTGCTGAAGAAAGAAGGCAGCTCTGTCACTCACAATTGGGAGCAAATTCAAGGGGAAGGTAGAAAAAGGAAAAGGAAGAAAAGGTAGAAAAGGAAGGAAAGTTGGGAGGAGGATTATGGCAGTTGCAAGCAAGTGCATCCAGAGGTTAGAGTATTGTGCCACTGTAGGACTGGGTAGCAATTTTTCTGGTTTTCAGTCATTTTTCTAGAGCCAGGCTAGCTGGTGGGGACCTTAGAGCAGCAACTGCCAGTGAGTGGCCCAGCAGAAGTGACACTTGTAATTTTTTCCTGTCAGGGTAGGTTTTGTTGGTGTGTTTGCTTTTAAATGCCTGCCAGGTGGTTCTAGTCGAGGAGGATGACTTCAAAAGGCAGAATTCCTGTTATCCAATACAGAAAGACAGAATTGCTAAAGGAGGGTGACACTTGCTTTAACTGGTGATAATTGTATGGTCCTTGCTGGCAGATGTTGCATTTGTCTTGACCTTTCATTCAAGTGCAAAGACTAGTGCTTTTGCATGAGGGAAGGAGAGCTTGTTTGGAGCTGTAGTTACCAGACCAGAATATGTCTTACTGTGCAGTGGGAACATATTAGAAATAGTCTCTGAAGGCTTTTATTTGTTGGCAGTGAAAGAACCATAGAAGAAGCTTAGCCTTGCCACTCCCATGTCAGTGTTCATTTGTGAATAATTCTAAAAGGTCCCAGGATGAATGTGCTGGTGATGGATATAGAGTGAAAAGTGAGCTTTGTTTGTTTGCCTTTAAAATAATTTCTATCTGTTTAATGTTTCTGTTCCTTAGTAATTGTGCCTGCTATTAAAAATCTACCTGTAGTGAATATCTTGTTGATGTTATGGATGTACCTGCTTTGTGTGGCTAAGAAACAGAGATGTTAAAAAGCACTTAGGTGCCTAGGAGTCCATTAGGAATATCACAGATTCCTAAATATATGTGTGCATGCACTCCGTAGCTCTTAAAGGAGTTTTTTTCAAGACGGTTTTTTTGTTTTAAAAGGATCACTCTTTTGATAATAAAACCAATTGTTTGCAGTCATCTACTGACTGAAACCTCTGACAGGTATGTTTCCAACAGTAGATGAATAAAGATAATATGTGCATCTGTCTCTTGGAGGCTCCTGACATCCATCAGATAAAATCAGTTCTGGGAGCAGAGGCAGAAAGACAAGTTTCTGTGGCAGCAGCTAAAAGTCTGTTTGCTCTGCATCATCTGCTGTGTTGTGCAAATACAGGTCTTGTCTTCCAGCCTGTCATGCTTATAGAATTTTAGCACATCCTTTTCAACACAGGTGCCTGTGTAAGTTCAGTCATGCTTCCTTGCAGGCATCTTCTTCAGCTAGACAGGAATTTTTGGGGGACATTGAGTTAACGTGAAACCTCTGCTCTGTTTAATTTGGTCCTTCGGAAATTCACTCTGAAGTCTTTGACGTCTTGGGTTGCATTTGAGACTGTCACCTGTGTTGCTTCAGGGAGACTTCTCGCTCAAGGGCCCACTCTTCACTATCATCTTCCCTTGTCCCATGTAGCCTTGCTCTGGTTGCTTCCTACGCATCCCTAGAAGGCCAAGCTCAGCCTGCTTCCCCCACACCTCACACATATGCGGTGACAAGTCTTTGTGCTTGCCAGCTTGTGTTGGTCTGTTTTCGTCATAGCTCAAGAACATGTTCCTACCCTCTTTTTTCATCCTCCTGTCTCCTGTAGCTTCAATGAACTTTTTTTTTGCCCTGTTGCTATGGTTACACTGCCTTTGATGAAATCAGCTAGGCTTTCCCTTATGATTGGAGCCAGTTCTTAGCCGTACGGGTTCTGGCAGTAGTCCTGTCCAACATTAGTCTTCGCATAAGCATTATGTCCATATTTTTGAGGGTCTTTGTGTGTTTCTTTCTGTTCCAGGAATACTGTTATCTGTGTAACATAGATAACAGTATTCCTGGATTCATAATGATCTCAAAAATCAGACTTAGCCTTGCAGTATACAAATCTGGCATTCTGATACTTGCTTATTTTAGTTTTGGCCATGGGTCAAAACTGGCATGTGGTGTTCCCTAACCACTTTTCCCTTTGTCTTCTGAAATACTATTTTACTGTCTTCTGGGCAGTCGGATTCCTACATACAGGAAATTTCAGAACACTGTATTTGCTTCCTCATGTTTTTAAGGATGGAAATGCAATTCCTGCCTGACAGCTAACGTAGTGCCCAGGGCTCTGTTGAGAGGCAACTGATGGTGTAAGGAAGGGACACTCCGCTTTTGTAGGCACATGCTAAACTTTTATGCCTTGCCTTCTCTTTTCTCGTGAGAAAGCTTTGAAGTTGCTCTGGAGGATGCACTGTAGGAAGAAGTCTCTGGGAGCACAGGGAAGTCCAGGTATGGCTGTAGTGTCTGAGTGCCTAGCCAGCCAGGCTGACTTCTGTATGGGCTTTAGTCATTGAAGGGTCACTTGAATTGTAGCAAACCATAGGCAGGAGGTCTGAGACCAGTGTGCTGATCTAGGAGTAACAGCAGTTGACTGTCTGGCAGGGAATTTCTTATGTCCCTGTTTGTTATATATGCAGGACTTCTGATCTCAAGCTCTCTCTGATCAGTCAGTGCCAAGAAGACTGGAAGAGGGTGCTGTCAATCAGTGTCTCAATTAGGTTAAATTCTCTTTAGGAATAAAGGTGAAAGAGTTTGTTTCCTAAATATCCCAAGCAAAAAGATGTACTTCTAGAAGCCCTTAAATAGCATAGAGCCCATAGGAAAAAGTCATAGCTTTGCCTGTTTGTCAGAGGGTTTAAATCTCAAACCAGTTGAATCCCAGCTTTACAAACTTAAAGAAATGTATATCTGTAACTGAATGTTATGACTTGCTCTGTTTGTAATATTTGATAAGGGAAAAGTATTTTTCATTGGATTTTATTCATAAAAGCTTTTGCAAAGCAATTTCTAGGCTCTTCCCAGTGGAGCAATATTGTCCAGTTACACTTGTGGTAAACTGATGTTCAGAAACCAGATGTCCTTAAAGGATGAAATATCTTGCTGAAACCTACAGTTTCTTTTCAAAGGAGATAAGATTGTCATCCTTATGAGTCAGGGTCTGCACACTGAAAAGTGAAAAACGGTGAAAAATCATCACTAATTTCAGTTTTGAGAATTTCAGCTTCCACATTTCCATTTTGTATGATATTTCCAGTTTAATTCCAAGTTCTGTAGTAAAAGGAATTCTGCCCTGTATCCTGAAGTGACATGCATGTGGTTATTCACAATTGCTTTCAGTTGTTACTGTGATATTTTCATTTATTCTTTAAGAGCTTTCAGCTTTAGTGGTTGGATGCTTGCCTTTAAATGTAGATGAAGCTGGTCTTCATGATATTGAGAAGTATCCTTTCCAAAAGAGATGCCATTTGAGTAAAGAGCTTTACAGTATCCTCAAAGAAAATAAATAATTGTTGTAGTGTTTCTCAGTTTGTATATGAGTTGCCTATGTGATTTTCTGCAAGGTAATATCTTGTTAAATAAACAAAGCAATTCAGTGATTATTGTAAATCAGTCTGATGTCAATAGAAGCAACATCCTTAAAAGCCCCAGCTGTTAGATTTTCTCCATGGAATTTAGAGGTTTTTAATGCCAGCTTTAAAATATTTTCATAACTGTGACTTGTTGCTGCAGTGATCCTGTTCTTCCTCTTGCAGAATGAGAAGGCTTTGGGGCATTCTGTGAGCCGCTCCAGTAACATCTCAAAGGTATGTTGCTTGATATAACTCAGTCTTTGATATATTTGAGGCTACTGGGATTTATTTAATTTCAAAATTGGGGTGATACATGTGATGATGTGACCAGTAGAAAATGCTTTTTATGCCTGTCTGTCATTGATAGTCACTCCTGAAACATTAGAACTCTGGTGTTTTGCAGACTCTCTTTACAGATCAAATGAAATGGAAGCTACTGTAGGTTTTCTCTTTCACACTGTCAGCCTCCTTAGCTTGATAGGAGCAAGATAGATGACAGATGCCTGAGATCTTATCTTGGAGGGAAAGTGGCTCCAAAAACATGACTCAAGTATGTTGTTTTATAAGGTAAAGCTGTGTAAGATATGAATAGCCATCCATCCCATAATATGTATAGGATATGTGGTTAAATGTTATTCTATTGATACTTCAACCCAGAAGTATTTTTAGCATAAACTTGTTATCAGAATATGACTATGTAAGTCTTTTTAAACATTTGATTTTACAGAACCTGGTCATGTGAGGGAAGCATGATGCTCCATCCATTCTAGTCACCCTTCAGCACAGCTGATGGGCACATCAAAAACATGATTGCTTTGTTAAGCCATTAGGAAAAAGGTGTCTTCTGTCCAAGATAATTATTGCAATACATACCCTACTCCTACTTCTGCATTGTAAATAAGATTTTTAACTGGCTGTAAGCCCGACAACTTTTTGCTTACACAAGTGCAATTGCTTAAAGCCTTCATGCAAGCAAGGCTGTGCTGGTTGACTAGTGTTTTTCATGGGGTGCATAAGCTTCAACTCTTTGTTGCCAGTTTCAGTGGCTGATAGTAGTTACTTGTAATGAAGGACTGAGTCCTTTTGGCTGTGAAAAGCTCAAGTCCCTTTTTTCTATTCTGGTTACTTCTGGATCTAGGGAACCGTTCATGACTACCTCCAGCAGAGGAAACAGCGTCTCCACATAATATGTGGTTTATATGGGCACATATAGCTTTCACTGTGGAGCCAAAAGACAGGATTACTGGGTATCCTAAACAATGAGCAGGGCAACTGCCCAGTGCACAAGGTATTGACCAAGCTGAAGGTGTTGTTACCAATAATTGATATGAGATTGTTTTGCATTTGGCATCATAAAATGTGCATTGATATAAAGGGTTTTGAAATAAAAACTGTGTGAGTATAAATTCTGATGTGAGCTTTTCTAAAATGGGACTATGTCTGTTCCTTTCTACCCTGGTTCTTACCTTCTTAGGCATCCTTAATTGGATTTTCAGGTTTTGTTCAGCAGAGATAGTAATTTTGCCATTAAATGTCATTGTACTTTTCCCAGAGTGTCTCAAATAAGCACAAGGCTTTTGGCAGCGGCACTTTGGGACCCATATGAATCTGTACAGTTCATTCTTAATTCGTCAAGAACTGATAGTGTGGCAGTGCAGTGGGAAGGACCTTACACTCTGGCAAAGCTCTCCCTGGGAGTGCTGGCAAGTGAGACATCAATATTTACATTCATGTTGAAGCACTGAAACGTTCAATGTGATTGCTGTGTTGCAAAAGCTAATGTTCTTTAGGGGCTCAAAAGTCAGCCTTGCCAGTTTAATGGGCAGACCTTTTGGTTTCAAAATGAGCTTCCCAGAGGTGTTGATGTTCTTACTGCTCCTGTGTCAACTCTGTCTGATCCATTCTGTGCACCTTCTTCACTCTGGCGATAAGTTCAAACAAGGGCAGATGGTGGAAGTCCCATCAGTGAAATCAGTCCCTGATTTGCCTTACGCGTCTGAATGCTGCCTTGTGCATCCAGACAGTTCAGTGCTAAGCTGTAACAATTATTTTGCGGTCTGCAGGTGTTTTTGCTATTGCAAGCAATTTGTACTACAAATCAGGGAAGATTATAATAGTGGAAGGCTGCATGGAACCTTAAGTACATGGAAAAATTTTCTTTAGTTCTGAATTTTAATAGGAAAGTGTCCCTTTTTTATTGTTTAGAGTAGTGTAGCAATGTGGCCAATAAAGCAGATTGGATACATTTAAGGGAATAAGTATGGAAATGCTTGGCTGCCTGTATAGCCCTTTCTGAAATCCACAGAACTTGTTGATCCTACACCATTTTAAGAGGGGCTTTTTAACCAAAATTGGGTTAAGTCAATTACATGCTGCATTTCCTGATATGTTGGGCTGCGTGTGTGGGTGTGTGTGTGTGTGGGTGTATGTGTGTACAGAAATAAGGGTCATGCTTTCTGCAACTGACTGTTCCAGCCATTGTTTTTCCACCCAAATCTATCTTACAGCACAACAACACAGAAAATCTGCTACAAATGCTTGGCACTGACACTTGAATCAAAGCCTTACTGGTGCTGCTATGTCATTATGAACCCGCTGTGATTATTACTGTGTATCTTTCCACTGCTCTCAGATGCATAGTGCAATTTGCATGGAAAGGATTGAGTCAGAACTCAGCCTTTAGCCAAGAGAGGATGCTGTGTTACTTATTGTGACCAAGGAAAGCAGTGCCCAAGGGCTAAAAGTGATCAAGGAGGGAGGCAGACAGATGGTGCTTCTGAAAATGAAATCAGCTGGTAGAGGTAGCAAGACCTCTCTGAGTATAGACCCCCAGTGTTGGGGCCAGGTGGAGCTGTCCCTCGGGAGAAAGGGGCAAAAAGGCAGTTCTCCAAGAGGTAGATGCTAAGAGAGGCAGAAGAGATGCTAGTACATGTGGCCAGGCCAAGAAAAAGCAATCACCTGAATACTTGGATAGGGATGGAGGCCAGAAACAGCAGAAAAAGGAGCAGGGAATAAGATGTAGGAGGATCTTCATATGGTGCCATTAGGCTGCGTGCAGTATGTTGCACGCTGGGGGATGTGGCATTCCTCCAGGCCCATCTTAGCTTTTTTGGGGTACATATTTCAAACGCTGCTTTTAAATCTGCTCCATGTGAAACATTTGAATTTCTGAAATCTTTTATATTTGTTTTGAAATAAAAAAAATACCATTGAAGGCAGATTTAATTGATTTAGTCATGGGACTTGAACACAGCCCAATTTCCCCAACTTACCCTGTTCAGACACTGAAACAGCACTGATGCCAATTAAAATGACCCCAGTTGGCACAGGGGAATATAGTTCAGATCATATCTTGGCTGTTTACCCTAAGCCAGCATTTTTTCCAAGCAGCCACTGATTGCTGCAAAGTGCCTTCATCATACAAGCCCCACAGAGAAATAATTAAGCTTTATAGAAGCTTTGTCCTCTAAATAGAGAAGAAATTGACCCTAAAACACAGCAAGTCACTGGGAGCAGCGGAAAGAGGGATTTTCACAGTAGTGGTAATTCGTGCCCTCAGTTTACAGATAAAGGAGTTGTGCTTACAAGCAGATGAAATGAGGTCACTTACAAAGCTGGTCTCTAAACAGTTATTCTCAAATTAGTGGGATTGTTTAGCTTTAAAGTGTCTGATATATCCTGAAACTGATGATGTGATGTCTGGAAATACCTTCAGGTCATCTGTGTGCTGTTCTTGTCATCTGATTGCTTTGGAGGGCTGATTCTAATGTAAAGGGGAAGCACTTTGTAGTCTTATTTTCATGGCCCTCCAAGGGATAAACTTTGAAAATGCTAATACTGGGATCACAGCAAAGGAATCAAAAGTGAGCTCCTTAAAAACTGTGAATGCTTTGTCTTCTGAAGGCCTGTATAGTTTTATCTTTTGAGCAGAAGCATGCTGTAAAGTATTAGATTATTCTTAGGCTGTATAACAGCCAGTGCAGACACAAAGTGGTAGCCTAAGCTTGCTATGAAATTTAAAATCCATTTAGGCTGTTCATCAGCTTGGAACAGATTTAGAAAAGCATATGAATACACACGTCCACTGTTGCCTGAAGCTTTAATGGATTCAGTGAGCATTTGTCTGTAGAAAAGCAGTCCAGGTTTTGCAGTTGCAGAGCTTAGCTATCCTGTAGTCTATCAGATGACCAAGGCTTACTGAAAAGAACTGTTTCTCAGAGGTGTTCTGTTCAGGTACATGAGCCTGGGGATAGGGAAAGACAAGTTGCTTTAAAAAAACCTTCGACTGAGTTATTGGGGAAAGGCAAAGACAGGAAAAATTGTGTAGTGTGAAGATGAAAGAATACTCTTTCCCCACGTACAAGAGCAAGTAATGTCATGCTGGGGCACAGTGCAGTCATGTTTGTAAGGAATGTGATAGTCTTCCCTGTGCGGTGATAAATTCCCTCTCCTGGGGCTGGATTCTTACTTCATATAGGTTTGAGGGCACCCCATTAAGGAGGAGCCTGCAGGGGTTTCCTTTCCTCTTTTGTTCCCTCACTCCATTCAAGGTATTTTGAGGAAGACTTTTAAAGACAAAGGGCCATATATATTTTTTTTCTTCTTCTTCTCCCTGCAGAACCTGTGCAGTTGTTACTGGGTTTAGTCAACATTAATCCTGTGCTATAGGCAGGTTGTATTATGCTTGGGAAGATTTTGAAGTGATAGATAGCCTCCTTTCTCTAGTATCTTCAGCCATGGAATCTCTAGACACAGTTTCTGACAGAATCCTCCTATAGATTTCTTTAGAAAGAATGAGGGAAAGCTGACTTCAGCTTTGATTCTAGCTATTCTAGTAATTTTAGTTATAGTCATATACATTATATAAAGTATGGAAACCAGCTGACTGCTGGTTCCTATCAAATTGGTGCCAAAATCACATGGTGGAGTTGATCATCCTGAAATTTTCAGATGCCTCTTTCCTATATCTCCCACCCAGGTTCTTAACTGCTCTCCATTTTAGAATTTATCTCATCCCACTCTAAAGATACTTGTTTTTAATATGCACTGGAAGTCAATATGGCATGAATTTGGTAGGGAGAACTTACTGGAGAAGATCAGAAGTTGCTGATGGTTGATCCTGCCATGTTAGTATGAAAACTTTCAAAAACAGCCTGTCAGCAGGGCTGTCTGCCCATCACATTGCCCGGTCTGTCCATAGGTGGCATGTTCTGCCTATCTCAGGTGTCAGGTTAATACAGTTTGGTCTCGTTGCATGCTGCCTTGGTGTGCTGGCCCAACTGGAGGCCTCCTTTGACACATGTGCAGTGAAGCAACCACGTCTGTTCTGCAGATGAACTTCAGTGACCATACAACTGCAGTGCACTTGAGTAGGTGCCATCAGCCAGCATGTACATGGCATACAGTACTAGCAGAAAGTACTCAGGAGAGCATGAAATAAAAGCAAGCCCACAATCAAAATGCCAGGTTCAGTTTTGGGTTGTGGAGTGTTTCGCTCCTTGCTCTATTGCTAAATTTGTATTTGCCTGAAGTTCCTCCTGATAAAAGATTTTAAATTCTTTTCCCTAACTCTTTGTGTGCCCAAAGGAGAGGCGTGCTCTATTATTAAATGTGCGTAGTGCTTAGTATGTTAGTAGCTGAGACTTCTAGATGTTTTTGTAGCACAAATAGTAGGGTCATAGTATTGTTCCTATTCCTGTGGCACCTAGAAATGACAAAGTTTGCAGGTGTGGGGGAAAAATCTTTCTTTGCTTCCTTTAGACTTCCAATCAGTTCAAGAATTCTACTGGAGTTGTTTTCAATTTTTTACCTTCAATGAATAATCTAATAAAGTTTTCAGAATGTGACAGGCCCTATTCTTTAAAATGAGATATAATTGCTAGTACTGAAGTGCAGCCCAGAGTGAACGATAGCAGCCATACTCAGAAATTTCATCTCAGATAAGCAGGTTATCTTGAAATATACCTGAGCCATTGCCATGTTCACTATGGCTCACTTCAAAGATGCCTTTATTCTTAGGCACGGTGGGGTTTTTTGGTCTTTGGTGTGCAGCATGTAATCAAAAGTATGTAATCAGAAAAGGCTGAGTTCTCTCACCAATAGATGACATTGTTCATGTGGAGACAGAATGAAAATATATGTAATATGTGTATTATATGCATGGAGGCCTACATATATGCGTATTAAAAAATATGTATGTTCCTGCTGTCAGTCCTTCAGAGAGCTATGTATGCTTCCAGGAATTGTTACCTTCTGAATTACTGTGATTGTCTGAACACCAGTGCAGAAGGCCATGCTGTGACCTCAGTGAATTGCATTAGATGGGAATGTCAATATACACAATTAACTAACTATTGACCTTTAGTACAGAGCTATTTTAGGCAACCACTCGGGTCGTACAGAGTAAGTCACTAGCACATGGCTCCAAGGTTCATCACTGGAGGTGGTATTCCTCCGTGCGAAGGGCATGGCAGTCCACAGAGTTTCAGCAAGGGATTATGGGGTTAGAAGGGTCAAATTCAGGCTGTCAAGGCTTAGGCTACATGTCACTTATAAGCGTGGCAAAAACCTCTATGAGAAGGAGTGCTCTAAAACCTACTGCTGCTGTTGCCATCAGAAATAGCCAGTTTGGCCAGAGGTGCTGCTGCTGGGGCAGTAAGGGTGGTGTGTGCCAGAAGCTACAGT
This sequence comes from Pardalotus punctatus, assembly GCA_013400915.1. Taxonomy (NCBI): domain Eukaryota; kingdom Metazoa; phylum Chordata; class Aves; order Passeriformes; family Pardalotidae; genus Pardalotus; species Pardalotus punctatus. The sequence continues at coordinate 247,705 of VZTX01022522.1, read as the reverse complement.
GGAGGAGGTATTGATTGCTTATTTTCCAAGCCTCTTCAGAGCTGAGCCCTGTGTGGGAGCAGCCTCAGAACTCCAAGATAGCTGGATCTGCCTGTTTCATTCACTCATCACCACCTCTTTGCCTTGTTCTGTCATGAGGCTGCCCATATTTCTTTTTTGCTGTGGCACACCTCTGCCTGAAAGCAGCTCTGAGTCAGTAGACCCAGGTGAGCTGGGAGAACTGGCCAGCAGCATCTGTATGTACCCCTGTAGCTGTGCTTGTACATCTGGCAGAATTTGGTACTTGGGCTTTTGGCAGCAGCTTGCGTTTCATGTGCTCCTGTCAGAGTTGTGCTTCACTGTTAGAGACTCATTGCCCTCCCTGAGTGATGTTCCTAGGGAAGTGACTGGCATTAAAGCAATGGTTAGTTTTACCTCACCTCACTATCCTATTCTGAGTTGCTGTGAAGCTCTGTAAATAGTTTCATGAGCAAAAACCATGGGATGAAAGGAGGACAGAGTGACTGGAGGCTCATTGATCCATGGCTTTTGGTGGTAGCCACAGCTTACATTAGCTTGAACCAAGAGTGGGGCATAACATCCTCCAGTGTTTTGTTGTTCTTTTTTGTGGTGCCTATCCAAGTGTGTTAATTTCTGTTCATATTTTGGTTGCATTTTCATTATGTATGAAAATGGAGAAAAGTACCATTTGTTCTGAAGCAGAAAGATGGGGAGAAAGGAAATGTGCCTCAGATGTGGAGTTTCTGCAAACCATCTTGAGCAGTGCTGGCATCTAGAAACAGAATACTGAGCTTGAAATGCAAATGTAGTTCCACAATTTCTTTTTTGTCCCAGTCTTTTGATTTCCCAAGTGGCAAGACTTTAACACTCTTGGTACCAGACAATTGGATCAAGAAACCAGTAACATGGTTTTGGAAGGGAAATTTTGGATCATTGATTCTAGTCATCTGCTATTAGACTGTCACATCATATATTCTGCTGTCCTTTTTTTGAAAAACTCATTGCTAAACTGAAGGAGCTGAGAGATTAGATTCATTCTTAGCACGTTACCTTCTCTGATTTCTCATAACGTAAAACCTGAGACAGATTTATTAATTGATTTGTGACTTCACTTCCAACAATATATAGCTCTGTCTCCATGGCAGAATGCAACATGCTGTTCTACTGGTTTAATATTTTGTTTTTAGAAGATTGCTCAATATGTCTTTAAAACTAATTCATTATTTAAGTTTTATTAATTTTCATTTGCAGAGTGAGGCAGTTTATCAGCAGATGAGTGTCAGGTCTTTCACTAAATTTTCAGACTTTCAGTTAAAAAGAAGTAGTTACTGCAAAACCCTTTTTAAATGATAGGATTTGAAGTCAGGTGTACCTGCTTTTAGGAGAGGTTAAGCATCAAGGAGAAAACAAATTTCCAACAAATACCTGAATTCACATCACTTGCATGATCAGAATCCTATATCAATAGCATGTGCAAGTGGTGTAAAATGTGAAGAACCATAGTTTCCAGGATAAAGCCAATAATTGATCTTTGTCTTTAATTTGTTTTGTCACAGTCATAGCAGTTCAGTTTGCATTCTGGTGCAAGGTTATTCTACTGGGTTTTATTCTATACATATACCCAGCTGGGTAAGATTTAAATTACAGTGTCTTCCTGAGGGTTAAGGGGGGTGTGTCTGAGTCTTGGTTAAATCTTGCCTTTCATTATTGCAGACCCAGCTGTAAATGGATATCTGTTTTTTCATTCTCTGTGGACATGAGGCATCCCAGTGCAAGAGAAGATACATTGCTGTCTGTAGTACTGTTGACTAGAGAAATAAAACCTTAAAAGATGAGTTCTGTGACAAGGAAGGTGATGGCTGTATCTGTATTTATAAGGTAGCATGTGAATGTTAGTATCTTCTCTCACAAAGAAATAAGAGTATAATGTGTGACAAGGAACCTCGCTTTTGCTATGACAGTATAAAAGCCTGTGGCAGCTTTGTTTAAATATACAATAGGGGCTTTTAATAAATTAAATATAGAACGGAAGAGTCCCGAGACAGATACAGTGTGTGTTGCAGCATGATCAAAGCAGTGATGACTGAGCAGCTCTGTTGTCTGACACTGAAGCACAGGGCTGGGCACAGTGTGCTTCTGTGGCAGCACACCTTTTGTCACCTGAAGTCTCCCTGGTCTGGCTATGTGCAGTTGCCTGACCCAGGTCTGTGCTGGTTTGTGTGTAGCCCAGTATGGGGATGACACTTCTGTTGTTCTGCTAATTGCATTGTTCCTTCCTGTGTTTCAGGCTTTGCTGTACAGATCTAAGGAGCTGTAAACCTTTGTTTGAATTTTGAAATGCAAGCAGTGTTTTGCAGCAGTGGGTGAGCAGTGCAGTCTGTATAGCAGCAGCTGAACATGGGAGATGCAGGTTTAAAAATTTTCTATTATGAGGTTATTAATGCAGGTCTCCTCCTTGCCAAAACATCCAGGAAGAGTTGAGAAGTTTGTTGAAGTGATGTGCAGAATACAGCTGCAGAAAAAGTCTTTAATAACAGCCAGTGGAGCTACAGCTCTGATACAATGCTCATTCTTAGCACATTGATTTTAGAGGCTTGTCTATTAAGTGTTAAATATGCCAAGAGCTTCGCTTTATGTTTTTGAGTGAGTTCAGCAATTCTTAGTTCTTCAGTTACTCTATTTCTCACTGTGCTCTTGTAGTGACTTATGAACACGACTGCTGCCACACCTCTTCTCCTGGTAGATGGAAGATCCTGTCCAAGTAAGAGCAGGATGAAAGGCCTCACAAAGTACAAAAAGTACTTCAGGGAAAGGTCTGGGCTGGCAGATGGTGCTCATGTGCATATGCTAGTAAGGATTGTAAGTCCTCAGGTAGTGTTTGAGTTACTGAATTACTGATGGTTCTGTTTTGTGAAGAAAACCCCAAGCCTCTAATCTCTTGCCATCATTGTAAGAGGAAGGATGAGCTATTACATGGTAGCTGAATTCCAACTAGTCTATACACACACTTCCATCTAATTACTCTAATTACTGTAGTATTGCTCATTTCCTGAGCTATTGTTCTGTGCAGTGTTTGACAGCTGGCAGGTTCCACTCCAGCAATGTCTGCATTTGACCTTGGGGTAAAACATTTCTGTTCTGATCCCTACTTCTCCAGGGATGAGGCTCTGTGACCTTTTCTCGCATTTAACAGTAAAGTCACTTTCTTACAACTAGCCCTTGAGTATCTGCTGTAGCGTGATATCTAACTCTATATGCTGTGTTTTACCCTGAAGGTAACTGCTGGGCATACTGACTCCTGACTTGGGGGTTTTTTTGTTTGTTTGTTTGTTTTCATTTCACTGCAGGCTGGAAGTCCAACCTCTATCTCTGCCCCTCATAGCTTCTCTCGGACTTCTGTTACACCATCCAACCAGGACATCTGCAGGTAAAGTGTGTCATTTGCGTGGCTACAGTGAGGCTCAGGCGAGGTTCAAACTATGGAAAAACAAAACTAGGAAAGCTTGTTTATGGGGAAGTAAGCGATGTGGGGTTCCTACATGAAGCATCCCATTTGTTTGACTCAATTGCTGTCTAACACTGCTTTGTTAAATCCTACTGACTGTTTGGCCCTGCTCTGTTTGCCATTCTCACACTAGCTGTAATTCTCATTTCTTCGCTTTTAATTATACCTGTTCTCTTTTTTAATTGTTTTTTTTTACTTTCTGTGCTTTTATTCCACTGTTCTGCATGCAGTTCCAGTGCAGTGTTTTCTGAGTGTTGTCATCACAGTCCAGTGCAGTCTGCTGTTGTCTTGAAAAATCCTCACTGCCAGAAACCTCTGACACAAGGGGTCACTGTGACGGTAATCTGTCAGGACACGTTACATGCAGCAAAGAGAAACTCCCGTGGGCAGGATCGGGGCCAGGCACTCAGGTCTGCTAAGAACGTAAAGCCCACCCGCACCCTGAAATTCTCCAAGTCCCTCAATGACGTGGACCAGAAGGCGCAGGGCACCAGCGAGTGCTTTGATTATGTGGAGCGAACACGCTCAGAAGGCAAACTGACGCCGAATCAAGAGCAGTGTTTAAGGATTAACAGATTTCATCTTAAAGAGAGGAAACCACTGAATCTCAGGCCTCTTTCTTTTAGCAATTCCAAGCACTCCTATATCCCTTCCCTTTCCAACTACTCGAGTGCATCGGGAGGAGCAGAGAACCACAGCGCTGTACATATCCCCCTGCTGGAGGACAAGGTGGACCATGACACCTCAAGGAGCAAAAAACTGTTGCGTTACCTTTTTTCCTTCTCCCACACCTCCAGCATCAGCAGCCTGCATAAATTTCATGAATTGGAGAGCTATTCCAGCCACTTCCAAGCTGACAAATCCTCCAGCATGCTGGTGGAAAGCACGGACTTCTGCTCTGATGATATGGGAGATGATGATGTCTTTGAGGACAGCACCTCAGTGAAACTCAAAACAAAAGAGCAGCGGGCTCCACTCTGTTCAGTTGAGAAGGACAGTGACCTTGACTGCCCTTCCCCCCTCTCAGAAAAGTTACCCCCTCTCTCCCCTGTGTCCACATCGGGGGATACCTGCAGGTTGGTTTACCAGAGAACCACCTACCTTTGAACCCTCCCATGTGCGGTGGTGACTGTTCTGCTTTCCCCTGCCTTTGTGCTGTTTCTGTCTCTTCTTTTACCCTGTCACCTTGCTAATAGAGTATGTGTGATTTGATGCATGCAGCCTTCTAAAGCTCTGCTGTCCTGCACCCCTCTGATGCACTTAACAAGGCTACTAAGCAAAATAATTGTATTTAGAGTCAAATAAATTCTCTTAAAATTTATTTCTGGTTTGGGGTTCTGAGATGGTATTTTTCTCTTATCAGTGCCCAAACTGGGAATACTATGAGAGACTCAGCTACCCATCATAAAGGTCAAACTGAACATGTCTTAGCTTTTAATGAGCAATGTGTTGTCCTGACAGCACTGCATTGTCCTGACAGCATTGCTGGTTTGATCAGAGGGTGGGAGTCAGGAGGAAAACAGACTGCTTGAAATTTGCTTCTGAGATTAGATCAATATAGCTTTTTTTTCCCCTCAGTTATCCCCACCACACTTTTTTATTAAGGGCTCCCTGGATGCCTTGGTCAAAGGGGATCTGAGTACTGGCTTAGTGGTAGGCCTGTGTGATGTCCATAGTGTGAAGACCTAAAATGATAGATGTTCTATCTCCAGCTGCAGAGTATTAATCATGTGCACAGGTGGTGGGAACAACAAGATCCAGACTGTCTTCATGGTGACTTGTCTGCATGTGTGCCCCATCCCACCTCCAAAATGTGGTTGAGGAGCAAGAGGCATCAAGTACAGGAACAAATGTCCAATCCCTCTACCTAGCATTTTATTATCCTAGTCTATCTCCTCCCTAACACCACTTCCTAAAGCTGGCTTTGTTATTACTTGCCAAAATTATTTTATTTCCTCCCTCATTACCACCATATCTAGTTCTGTACTGGCTTATCACCAACAAGATACTGTTGTTATCCACCCACTCCTTCATTTCCACTTGCCAGCTATCAGCAAGGTCACAAGAGGCAAGATGCTACACATCAGTAAGAGATTTCAGTAATAGACAGCGATGGCAGCAGGCCAGAATATACTTCACATATGCTTAGTAACTTGTGTTCATTCCCTGAGCTCCTCACCATCCCCCTTTCAATTCATGACCTCTTCCACATGGTTAGAAGGACTTCACAATGCTTGATACTACCCAAGGGTTGTGTATAAATTGAATCTGGAAATCAAATGTCAGCAGCTGGTAGTAATACTTTATCAGATGTCCTTGCTGTTTGCACAGTTCAGCTGTGAGGAAGATGGGGGATTTTGCAGAGCTGATGCTTCCTTAGCAAGTCTTGCAAAGTAAGAGTTGGAGAAGCAAAACCATTTAGAGTTAGTGTGTTTCGGGGTTCAGATTCAGTGCTGTAGTTTTGCAGTGTGAATCTGTCTCTTAAAAATTTGCATTAGAATTAATCACTTGTGCAAATATGAGGCTGTCTAAATTAGTTGTTCGTGATCCTGGGGTGGACTGTTTCACCATTGGTTTGGGAATTTTGTTTTATCTTCTGTTTCAGACCGTAGTACATGAGTAGCTGTACCTCTCTGTGCATATTTTGTGTTGGGAAGTGCTGTCTGATCTGTTTAAATGCTATTTGCAGTTAAGTGCTATTGGTCTGGGTGAAATGTCATTTCTTGCTCAGATTTTTCTTTCGAGTATTGCATTTCTGTCAGATTCTGTGTGTCTGCCTCATCTGTGAGAAAGCAGCTGTCTAGTTAGCTGTGTCTGTGCTCAATTATTTTGTGCCTGTGTATGTGCTTGTGCAGCAATGGAGTTGTTTAGTTTTAGCTCCTTTGTAAAACACATTCCTTTGATTTATATGCATTAGGATCCACAGTGAACATCCATGTGTGATCACAGATATTACATGGCTCTTCCACATCCTTTCTGCTTCCTTTTCTCCTAATGAGCCGCTTTGCTTCTGATTCAGGATATGTCACTGTGAAGGAGATGATGAGAGCCCTTTGATTACCCCCTGTCACTGCACGGGAAGTCTTCATTTTGTGCACCAGGCCTGCCTGCAGCAATGGATCAAGAGCTCAGATACACGATGCTGTGAGCTGTGCAAATACGAGTTCATCATGGAGACAAAACTGAAGCCTTTGAGAAAGGTAGGCACAGGACCTGCTTCCTCCAGGGCATGCTTTGTTAAACAGAGACCCACTCTGGAACAGGCTGCGCCCGCAAGCCTGCAGCACCCACCATGTATTTATTATCATTTTTGTGGCTCCTTAGTGTCTGGTCCCTTTTGTACAGGTACAAAAGGCTTTGAATTAACACTCACCCTGGCAAATTCAGCATCACTGGAGTCCAGCTCTGATAACAGCTGTTATAGCCCAGCAGCTCTTTGTGTGTAAAGGTACATACAGATATATATATGTGCATTCAGCAATCTGATTTTTTTTCTTTACAGTTAGATTTTAGAGCACAAAACTCTATACAGTTACTGACTTTACTTTTTAATGTGGAGTTTTACATTACTGTTACCTGCTTTAGTTTGTGGCTCTAAGATCCACGTGGTTTTTAAGTTCTATTAAAAATATGAGGATTTCACATTAAATTTACTTTAAATCATACTTCCTGAGTGTAATTTAGTTAAAATTTGCCGCCTTTTTTTTTTTCTTTTTAAAGGATCAAACTTATTTAGTGAAAATAATACATTGTAAATAGAAGGTGGTTCCCTGTTAAATGTGTTTTCATTTTTGCTCTTTCTTAGGCTGTGAATGACTAGGTTTTAGTACTTTCAGGTTGCTAGAACCTGCATTTTTATTTTACAGAAAAATACCTTTCATAAATCTGGTGACTTAAAGTATTGGTACTAAGACCAGTTTTGTGCTTGTATCCTTGTTTTGTTCTCCCACATCCTCTGAGCGTTCCGTTTCAGTTGTCCTTATGCCAGGATGTTGAGATGGAAGTCACTGGTATTAGCACAGACAAATCTTGCCATATCTACCAAAGTGGAAAAGGTTAATAACAATAACCTCAGTCTGGAACTAGAATAAATGAGAAACATTGAATTCAGTTATGATGAGCCTAAATCATGTAGGGTGAGAAGTCTGGACTGCAGCCATCCAAAACCTGTTATGAGAACTTGTCCAATTCCTAAAAGCGACTCCCAACAGAAATTAGAGCAGATTTCAAACTCTTTTTATTTTTTTAGAGAGATGTACTGTCTGCAAAGTGTATAGCTTAGCATGTGGAGTTGATAGGATGTCCTTTGCTTATGATTGTGGTGGATCACTGCCTTCTAAAAATGGCAGATTTTGACTTGGTAGTCCCTTGGCACAGAGTGTGGTTGCCTCTGAGCTGCAGTATGGGTCATCATAAGCTTTGTTGTCTGAGCAGATGATATTGCTTACAACCCAACCATAGGACAATAAAGAAATTACTCTAGAGAATCCAGAGAAAGTAGAGTTGCTATAACTGTCTGCTGTTTTTTTTCTGTGCTCACTCTGCCTGAAGTGGGTGGGAAACATTTTCTGAATATTTGTGCCCTGTTAAAAAAAAATATTGGGCACCTTCAGAAATGAGTCACTCAACATCATTAGTTATATCTGAACAGGTCATCTGTGGGAAGCAGCCAAGTTGCCAGAAGGTAAGGATAGAGCCATAAATAGGAGTTTACCTCTCAAATACATTCAAAGAGTCATTTTAGAGGTTCAGCTGCAGCAAGAAGATGCCTTTGTATCTTCAACTCAGCCCTTATGGTGTCTTTTCAGTCAGGAGAAAACAGTCTAGAACTGGTACATATGATCAGAATGGGACAAATAATAGGGCTTCTGTTTGTCTGTAAGGTAGAAATGGAATTAAACTTCCTTGGCATCTTAAGGTTGTATTGTGGCATTGGGCTGATCAAACAGTAAGTTTCTGAGGGAAGAGGGTGAGAGTCGTGTCATGGCTCAAATGAAGATGAGGGCAGACAAGAGAGAGATATTCCATTTTAAAATCTCAATGAATAAAAAGGACATTAAATCTAATTTTTCCGCTGATTTTTTCTGTTTTAACAACACTTCAAAAATCCAGAACTGTTAACTATTTTAAGCCACATGCTCTGTCATTGGAATAATGCAGCAGGGACCTACAGATTGGAGTTTTCTCTCTGGGTTAGCATGCAATTTGCAGAATATTTTCTCTTTTGCTTTGCAGTCATCTCTCTTGAAGAGGTGAGGTGATGCAAACTGGTTTGGTGGCTGTGGAGCCAGCAGTTCAGAGGAGGTATTGTCCGGCAGAGGAGCTCAAGCTGTGGAACAGAAAAGAGAATTAAAAATTAATCAAATCACGGGTCCTCACGTCTCTATAAAAGCATTTGCAAATAGCTTTAACATGGTTGCTTTTTGGCAAAATAATTTAATTAATTTACACTTTCTATCAAAAGGCAGCACCTTTGTATGGATGCAAAAGCAATTTTCTGTCTGAAATACAACACACAAAGGGAATGTTTTGTCCAATCTTTTCCTTAAAAGATTTTAAAAATACAGCTTTCTAGTGCAACATGAGTCTAGCATGTCATTCCTGGAGGTATTCAATTCTTGTGTCATGATGAGGTTTGGATGCCCACTCAACTGGAAATGTGGCTTGGACTGGACAAAGAGATTGTTTGTTGGCAGCCCAGAGATGATCACAAAGTCTCTGTCTCATGTTTCAACCATTCTTGAATTTGTGGCAGTGGAAGCAATAATTCAACATAATGGATGATTTCAATCATACCAGTCAGGTCATCCTCACCCCTTCCACATTATGCCTCCTTTTTGAAGCCCTGTTATTCTGCAAATTATTCTAGGAGACATCATCTAGGAGACACCTTTTTATGCATGAGATATTTATGTGCCCCAGCATATATTTTGTGAAAGTGTGAGAAAAGCCCATCATATTCTAAGCAGATATGCTATGGGGTATGTGTCCCACATGTAAAAACTTTCAGCATATACATAGGGGAAATTATGAAAAAGAAATTTAAAACTCAGCTTCTGGGTTTCTCAGGTATGTCTGGCATATTAGAAGCATCTATAAGGATTGTCTAGTTTCTTTATATCTCTGAAATGACATAGGCCTGATTTTGTGGTTTTGTTTTGGGCTATATAAGCATTATCGATAGGTGCAGGTCTGGGGATTTAATTTGCTGCATCCTCTCACTTAGAACTGAGGTGACAGCTGTTCTGCTGTATATTCTTTGGGCATATGTATTTAAATGCACTTGAAACACTGAAAATAGAGTACAAGTGTCACTGCTATAAGTGGTGTTAAATGTATGTGAAGATTGAATGAAACCCCCAGGGACAGGAGGTGAGAGCTGAACAGCCTTGAGCTGAGAGCTCAGCAGCCATGGGACTCTGAGAGCTCACCATGAGGTGTCTTTACACCCCTGGTCAGCGGAGTCATGTGCCACTTCCACTGTTTTCCTGAATGCCCCCTGAGCAAGGGGACCCTTTCCCACTGGTGATGCTCAGCTGTGGCTGTGGGTTCCTGCTGTCCAGTGGGGAACACAGGAAGGAGCAGCACTGCTTGGGTCCCTCTGTGCTGGAGCTGCCCCTGCGTGGGTAAGCAGGGTGTGATGCCATTGTGCTGAGGTGCCAGGTGGGAGCTGAGCACTCCAGTCCCCTCTGGCACCAGGATGGCTCCTGTCACAGCAGGGTGATCTGCCAGCCATCACACACATGCTGTGGCCAGGGCAGTCGTGCCATCTGACTCTTAAAATCCTTGTTAGGAGGAAACTGGTCTCCTGCCTGGTTTTGGTTCTTATCAATGTTCTTTTTTCATACTCTCTAGTAACTACAATAAACTCCTAATCTCTTACTCTGGTTCCGGGTTTCTTGCCAGTGGGAGAAGCTGCAGATGACAGCGAGCGAGAGGAGGAAGATCATGTGCTCTGTAACATTCCATATCATTGCCATCACCTGCGTTGTGTGGTCTCTCTATGTCCTGATAGACAGGACTGCTGAAGAGATTAAACAGGGACAAACTACTGGTATGTTGCTTGCTTATCTTCCTGCTTATTCTCTTGGAAGTTATTTATCCTGATTGCAGAGAGGATGTGGAACATAGACGTGCAGGTAATGTTTGTACTTAAACTAGTCAGCTTTACCCTGAGGTTGGGTTGGTTTAAAAGCACAGTTCTGAAATTAATTTGTTAAATCAGTAAATTAACCAGTTAATTAATCTATGGGTACTTTTTAAATCTATTTCAGGTCAATTTAGTTTGCATTTGTGAAATGCACAGGATATGAGAGCTAATCCACTGTAGCCAGACACAAAGTTGCACTGTCTTAGCAAATTTAGATCTAAATTGGAACACTTACTGAGCAGATAAGGATGTAAGCATTTTTTTGCTGCTATGACTGTCTTTAAACTGCGCAAAACTGGAACCGTTTTTAAAAAGAGAAGTAGTAAGAGGAACCTAAATTCAAATCTTTGAGGTAAATCAACAGGGTTTTCTTTCTGCCCAGTCATCGGTGGGGTGGGTTAGTCATCAGTGAGAGCCATGTTAGACTGGAAAAATTTTTGGGTGATTGTGCCTGAAGCAGAAGTTCAAGTTGAATATTAGGGCTCCAATTTGCACAACTGAGATGAGATGCAATTCATGTAGTGGCTACCACCCCAGCGCACGGACATCTTAACTTTTTCAATAGCAGGTTTTCTTTAGTATGTCAGCAGTAAACATAGCAGAATGAAATGGGTTTACTGAAGTATGCTGTGCTGCAGATTTGCAGCTGTCACAGGACTATTCCTCAGGCAGCTGAGCATGAAGGGAGATAGAAGAGATGGGAGCTGTTAGAAGGCAAGCTGTCCTTGCTTACAGAGCACTGCATGCCAACCAGACATGCAGGTGGAAAATGTTTTGCTGGTGATTGATCAGTGTCCTTTGGGGAGATAGTTGAGCATTAATAAACCTGCAAATCCACGGAGCTGTTACAGTCTCTTTGGAGCAGAATCACTTGAAATTAAAGAGTTATCCTCTCATTTCTCATTTAGGCTGTAGTTAGATTGTTCATTACTTCAGTCAGGAAACTGCTTTCAGTGAAATGTTTTATTTTCTGTTCCATCCAACCCCATCTCTTCCATGAACAGTGAAAATTATTGGCCTTTCAGTGTAAGGTCTCCATATGATAATGAAAAGGATATGCTTTCAAAGATCTCTTGTTTCCAGGTTATTTTAACCAGTAAATATATTGGATGAATGTAACTAGGAGGAATGGTGTGAATATTTGGTACATGTTAAAGTGCTTTCTTTGCTCCCTTCATTTGGATTCTAAATCCAGGGAATGCTGTAATGAGCTGGGGGATGTGGGGAGTGTGTGTGGATATGCATTCATGTCCACACAGGGACAAGCATAAGTTGTCACTGCCTACAGACAGCGTCAGACAGCTCACCTGTGAATCAGAGGGTCAGATATGAATCACAGATGGGATTTCATCAGTAGCAGGGCTGCAATGCCCTTTGAATTTTGGGACTAAAATATTTTCATTCCTCCCACACTACCGTGCATTTCCCAAACACCACCAGCCTGTATCTTGGTTAAAACTTTGAAGAGCTGGAAAGACGTGATTTTATTCTCTGAAAAACCTGATAATGGGTGATTCAGCTTAGTTTCATATCTATCTTGTGATGGCACTTATCTTTAAAGAGGCTGGACGAACACAGGACCTATGTAAGCAGAATATGTATAAAATAAATAGTTTTTAATTTAAAAGTAGTTAATAGAAATGTAACAAGATCCACTGTCTAAACATTCAAGATACACAAATTTAGGAAAAGTGATGGTGGTAATTTTTAAGGACAGATGGTAAGCTTGGAATGCTTCAACATCTCCAGCACTTGCCATTTTGTATCAGAAGAGATGCTCTAGTTCAGATACAAGTTACTGGTTGTGATGCAGATAAAATTTTCTAGTCTGCATAACAAATGTGTCAAACTATATGGTAACTGTCATTCCTTTATGTTTCCATGTACTGTGTGATTACAGAGTGGAACAGATTTGTTGGGTCACTGAATTGAGTCTTTGCTATAAAGAAGAAGCCTTGCTATAGAATCCCTTTCGTAATTTGATCCAGTCTTTGTTTAAAAACAGGTGTAAAAGGACCTAAGCATATTACTGGTGGTTGTCTTGGCTCTGTGATTGTACTGCATAATGGCTCAGACACAGAAAATCAGTTGTTTTGGTTTTTCCTCTGGTGGGGAAGGATAAATGTGATACATGAAGCAGAAGTCTGTGTGTTTGACTTGAATGGGGGGAAAAAAAGCCAGACAGGAAAAATGGCAAAATAAGAATAGTTTGCATGACTCTGTGACAGTTTCCTTACAGTACCTTTTTGACAAGATACAATTTAGTCCAACTGATATTGACCAGGTCCTTTTTTTAATTATTCTTTTTATTTTATTTCTTCCAGGTATTCTAGAGTGGCCATTTTGGACTAAGCTGGTAGTTGTGGCTATTGGTTTCACTGGAGGACTTCTGTTCATGTATGTACAATGCAAGGTGTACGTACAGCTGTGGAAGAGACTTAAAGCTTATAACCGAGTAATATATGTACAAAACTGTCCAGAAACTAGCAAAAAGAGTATTTTTGAAAAACCTGCACTAATGGAGCCAAACTTCGAAAGTAAAGAAATGTTTGGGGTTCACCATTCAGACACAAACTCTTCACATTACACAGAGCCAGAAGACTGTGCTGCAGAAATCCTTCATGTCTGATTGCTGGGTGGGAGGGGTGTTTCTGTATGTCCTCGAAGATTTGAATATCACTGTTTACTGCAAACTGCTCTACCTTTTTAAAGTCAGCTAACAGCTGAGCGCTGGTGGTTGAATTTTTTTACATTTGTTTTTTTGTTGGAATTTTTTTAAATCCCTTAGGCATATCTGTCAATGTCATCATGGATGCATACCTCTCAACATTTTGCGTCTCATACTGGCTGATCAAAGAGCCACAGGATATTGGGTAGAATGAGCCTTGGGTTTGGTATCAAGCAAGCCGCTAGCGAGTTGTCATCAACTTCATGGAGTCTGTTACTTCAGAAGGTGGCTCTAAAAGTGATTCTGGAATATGTGTAGAGTAGGGTTGGTTGGTTGGTCTGTTCTTCATGCGTGGTGAAGGAGGTTGTCCCAGACAATGAGGGAAATGAGAGAGTCTAATCTACCACTAACACTGCCACTAATATTGTGTCTTAGGCAGCAGGTGTAAAATTTTGCTTTACGTATTGCGATGAGACTTACAAAGCATATAGCACTTTTAAAAATCTTTATTTTGTAATATGTATGTCAAATGAGAATGAAACTTGAAAGAATGTGTCATTTTTGAGACATTTCTTCATTCTTTACCCCATCTATTCTTCTGGAACATAAACCTCTTGCCTTATAAAAAAAAAAATTTAAAAAATTCCAGCCTGTGATTTCCAACACATGCCCACATTATCTTACTGAACATAACACTAAAAAACTCTGCCTGTTTGGGTTTCCTTCGAGGAGCAATTTTCTTCAAAGGATATTGCACTTGTGACATGTGTATGAGGAGCAGTGGATGTGTACAGTGTTTGTTTTCAATGGTTTCAGTGCTCTATTTTGGAGATTGGTTTTGATTTTTTTTTTTCCCCCACAGGTCAGACCATTGACATACCTGCACATATACACCTGATGTAACTTTCATTCCAAACCATTGACAAAGGGGTTTTTTGCTATATTGATAAAAATGTGAGCTGTTATGGAAAAAAGGAGACTTAGTCAATACAGCTGAAACTGGTTTTCCTTCTTTAATGCTGTGTCATGTGTGAATTACCCAAGAATTTGATATTGTCAGAGGAGATGCTGAGATCCAAATCTAGGAAGTAAATATCACATTAAGTGGATAAATTTAAAAATACCTGCCTGGTTTTAGTCCTGATGTGGACGTACTACATGGTCAGAGAATAGCTTTTGTCTGGGCTTTTGAATTTGGGACTGGCTTTTTAATCAGTCAGCTTTCATGAAAAGAGAGGGACAGCTTTAAAATCTCTTTGCAGGGCAGAGTTGCCCAAAGCCTGGGCTGTCTGCAGTTGATTTGTTTGTCCAGTCTGCTTCACTGCACTGCTGTCCAGCCCTCATTTAACCAAAGTCTCAGTGGGACTGGAGCAGAAACAAAGCCCCACGAAAAGTCAGCACATGAAGCCTCGGCATTTGAAAGCTGATTTTCCCCACCTGAGCCATGTCTAAATCTCTGTAAAGTCAATGATGATAATATGGCTGGTTTTAGTAGGAGTTGCCTGGACTTCTCAAGTAAAAGTTTCTGTTTACTTGTTGAGATACTGAACTAAATTCTGAGCTCTAGTTCAAGTTTCACGTAGTGTTTTTCAAGTACAACTTTGGGTACATTCTTCTCATAGTAAAAGTAGTTGCTTTAAGACTCCTTAAAGTATAACAGTAAGAGACCAGGGATTTTTTCCTTAAAATGTAATACTAATTTATTTCTAGATCAAGGAGGCAGAGAAGGGACTGTGGTAAGAGAACACACACCCCAGTGGTTTCTAAGAGCTGTTAGAGGAAAAGCACATGTGCCTCTGTCACTTCATGCTTGAAGCTTACTGTCTGTGATCATGAACAACATGGTACCTTGTTCTTGAGATGTGTTAAAACATCCAGACCTCTGGGCAGTCCTGGTAAAGCTGCACTGGCATGGGTTTGTGTACTGTACTAGCTGTCAGGATGTCCCGTGCTTAAGTGATACAGGCAGACAAACTCTGCATACCCTGCTGCTATCAGGGCAGAGTCTTCTTGACCATACACATGCAGAGTTTGTTGTCTGTGCCTGCCATAATTTAAAGTGCAATTACTCGAGACCTTTCCTGAACTCTGCTGTGGGTGATCCTCTTCTCTTATGAGAACCCAGATAATACACTGTCTTGTTTTGTTTTCTATTTTGTTCTGTGAAAGATTAACTAGATAAACTCAGGTGGGTTAAATATCAGGTCTTGCACAACTTCGTGATGTTCTTCTGAAATGCCCAAGTGCACAAGGCCTGCCCGTCTGCGAGATGCTCACGTTACAGCTGCGAGAGGCACAGAATTGTCTGCCGAGTGATGCTGTGCGCGTTCTCATCCCAGCTGTGGCCAGTGGGTGAAATGAAGATGGACAAGTTCTGGCATGAAACCTGGCTGTTCTCTGGCTCACACCTGAGAGGCTCTGGTGTGTGAGCAATGTTGTGACATCGCTGATACAGGATACTGTAACTTTCTGGTTCTGCTTCAGTCACTGTTGTACATGATTCTAGGTGAAACATTGCAAAATCTCACTTGGTGTTTTGGAAGCTGCATGTGGACCATGCCAGGTAGTGTTCAGTGTATTTGGGGTACTGAAGTGTTTTGCTGTACCCAAGTATCTTAACTTGTAAAGAAAAATTATCTCCAGCAAAATCACTCGGGGAAAAATATTTATGAATGAAAACATTTTAGCCAGTGTTGCTGCTAACAATTTCCTCTTCCAGCAGGTCTTTTCTGAATGAAAATTAAGGCCTATTATTTAAACTCTTCATACTGCTTAGGAATGCTTATACCAAGAAAGGCTGCAGAAGGGATCCATCTGTCAGGGGGTTTCATTTATGCTGG
The DNA here is from genome assembly GCA_013400915.1 of Pardalotus punctatus. Lineage (NCBI taxonomy): Eukaryota > Metazoa > Chordata > Aves > Passeriformes > Pardalotidae > Pardalotus > Pardalotus punctatus. Next base: position 231,542 of record VZTX01022522.1, on the reverse strand, counting down.
GCACACTTCTTGTGTTGATTCTTGCTTAGTGTTAATGGTGGGCTTCTGGAGATGCAGTTCTCTGCTTCTGCATGGTGCCATCAAATGTTTGAGAAGGCTGAATGGTGCTTTTTTCTTCTTTCTCCCCAAGAAGATACTGTTGACTTTTTTCAGCTTCCAGCTGTGAGGCACTGATGCCAGCTCAGGTGAGCTCTTCCTTTCTGTTCAGATGTCAGTAAGGGGAACAACTATCCCCTGTCAGATCAGGCTTTCCAATACTTCCTTCTGGCAGCTTTTGAAATGACTGAAATAGAATCCTGCTCCTTGTAGCTTGGCCAAAGTTATCTTGGGTTACCCTGGGACTTTCCTGCCACCAGATTTTAAGTAGGAGGGAATATAGGCTTAATACTGTCTGCTGCAATCCCTTCCCTAGATTGCCAGAAGTTTTGCTGATATATCCAGTGCCCCAGATAACTGACCAGACTCCCAGTCTATTGACGTCACTCCTGTCCAAAAAGACATCATCTGGGCCAAGGAAATTCCCCTGCTGTGTCACATTTGATGTATCTGCCAGGTCATGAACATGCATTATGTTGGAAATAGCACAGGTGTGCAGAAGGTCAATCCCATTTAAGAGCTGATGAGATATTAAATTTCTATGGATTCTCAGGACTTTTTTCAACTGTAAGCCTGTGTTTTGGGAGTGGGAGTGGTGTTTAAAATGTGTTCTGAAAAGATGGTCAGATCTGAGGACAGCTTCCTCTGGTTGAATGTCACTGAGATAGGCTTTGCTTCAGCAGGAGGCATTCAATGAAGATTGAATGAGCCTGCAAGGGGTTAGAGAAGTACTGAGCCTCTGTGCTGTACCTGGGAATTCCTCAAAAGCAAGAGTAACTCTGTCCAAGCTGACCCCCTGTACTGATCAGAACAGCAGTCCCAGTTGGTGCTGTAAAGGAAGGGGGCTGCTTGGCTGCCACATGTCAGAAACCTTGGAAGTGGTGCATGGGTGTGGCCATGCACGGGAGCTGGTTGCTTCCACCCTGAGTGTGGCGGAGTAAGTATCTGTTGCAAAATGGGACCCAGGTCCAAATTTCACCTGAAGCTGAAGTGTGTTAAGATACAGATTTCTTGTGTGGTCTGCTCTGGAGACTGGCCAGCAGTGGAAGGGAGGTCAGTGACTCTGGATTGGGTCCCTCTCAAATATGGGTGAAACAGGGCAAATACAAAAGCGAGGATATTGCTGGCTGGATTTCCTCAGTGTTGAATTAGATACGCAAAGAAAATTTCTAAGTGGGACCTTTTATTTTGTGATTATTTTTTAGTTTTGAGATATTGCGGTGTCTGTATATTCCAATGAAGTACTGAAAGCACTTGTCTTTGTATAGAAGATACCTGTTTAAAAATTGCAGCTGATCTTGTATTTAGGTAAAACATTTGTAGATAGGTAATTGTATAATGTTGAAGAACTTTACACTGGCATGTGTTGTATAGTTTATACAAGACACTTCATACTTCTGCAGAATTTTTTAGTTATTAAATTTCTAGTAACTTAATGTATAGTTTTGTATCCTTTCATGTATGTTTGTTTTCTCAGTATTACCACTTGCAGAGTTATTTTTAGTTTCTTAAACTGTAATTGGTTATTTGTGTGTGATACACAGGGTTATTGGCTGCAGCAATAAAGTGTTTCTATAAAAAAAACAGAAAATCCAAAACCACTATAGTATCTATTTTGTTTGAAGAAGCATAGAGAGAATAATTGATCTCTTCAGTAGTAAGATGATAATCAAAACACAGAACTTGATGGCTCTTCAGTGTAGCAGACTAGTGCAGAGTAGCAGCCCATGACAATTTGCTGTTAAAATGATCCATATTGATAAAGGCATAGTAACCATCAGAAGAACTGGGCAACTCCTTCAGTGCAGGTGCCTTGGCCTCAAATGCAGGAATCGTGGGGAGAATTTTCTGGTTTCTGCCATGCAGGAGGTGGGGATGTGGGCCTTAAAATCTGACTGGGAATCAACACTGAGTGGTGCATCAAATGCTTCATGTCTGAAGTCAGCATTCTCACATGCATCTGTGTAGAGGTGCAGAACAGAAGATGCTCATTACTATGAGTTTCCTCTAGGAAGAATATTAATTTTGTATACAGAAAAGGAAATCTTTAGCAGTTCTCTGGAATGCATTTCTAGCGCCAGTAGGTCAAGGAAACTGCACTGCTGTGAGAGCTTGTTACCAAGGCATACACACCAAAGAGCAAAGACCTGGAGAATTGTGTCTGTAAGAGACACAAGAGGGCTCAAAGAAAAGCTTTTTATTTCTGTCTCTTTTTAAGTAGTATTTAGTTTTTAGTTTTCTTTTAGGTAAGGAAGGGATGGAAATCTTAAATCTGCAGCCCTAGAGAAGTGTCTCCTATGCAAAACTAAAGTCTCTGTCCTACATTCCCTTAGTAATTAAAGTCTCTGGCTGTAGTAAATGAAGCTACTTACATAAAGTTTGGAAACCCAACAAGACCTCTATACAAAAATACCCTCCTGGAGAGATGGTAGGATAATTTCCAGGGCCTGCTGTTTGACTGGCAGTCTCTGAGATGAAAAGCTGATAAATGGTTTAAGGAACAGAGCCCGCAAAGCCATCTGGCTGCTGGTTAAAAAGTGTTCCTTGTCTTGGGCTCAGGCATCTCGAGTTAATTATAAATTAACTTCCTTCCTCTTGTAAACCTTATTTTCATCTGAAAGAGTATGACTGTCACTGTGTGAAGTGTGTCCATCTCCGAGGCAGGGAACAGCATTGGCTCAGCCGCATATGGCACAACTGTGGCTCCAGGAACAGGATTTTTCATCTGGTCCCCGGGAGCTGGAGCTGTCTGGTGAGTAGTTACTGCTATCTAGCTGGCAAGGACCAGCATGACTTGCCTCTTGGAGCAGGGCAGAAGGAGGCAGTTGGGAAGCAAAAGGGCAGCATTTGACAAGGTCCACAAGTGCCCCATGGAGGCTACAGAGGTGTCAAAAGGTGCAACTCCGGCTGCTGACTCCAAAAACCAAGTCCTCTCTCAAGAGCCAGGCTCGTGCCTGCCCTGCTGCCCAGCCCTCTGCACTGCTGCAGGAGCTGCACATGTCTCATCCCACTTCCCACAGCTGCCCTGTGACCAGTGTCCTGTCACCCACCCCTCCATGTCAGCTCTCCCTATGCCCGGAGTGAGTGTTACCCATATCATGCTGTGCTTGTCCTTTTCCTTTCAGTCTACTTGTGCAGCCCAAATTTCCTTCCTCTTGCCCCTTCCTCACTTGCCTCTGGGCCGGACTGGGCAGTGAGGGTTGTGCTAGGATGTACCAAATTGCAGTCAGTGTTTGATTGGTAGGAATAACCATGGAAGTACCCAGAAGTGACACTGCAAATAAAGGTCAATGTTCCCTTGTGATCTCAGTTTTTCCTGTAAATCCTCTAGTCTCCAGGCTCCAATGCATAGGATGCTCTCTGACATTTTGGCATTGTATTGTGTACCACAATACAGCAGAAGAGGATGATTTTTCACTGTCTTGGGATGGATGTATGACATAAGAAAATCAGGCAAGAATATCTCGTTATATAACAAAAACTGAACAGAGGAAGACTCAGTTAATCTTGGCTAGATGGAGAGAAGAGGCAGAGGAGTTTTTTTTAAAATAAATCAGAAATCAAAAGAGCCCTGGACAAAGGAAATAGGGATCAAATTCAGTGCATTACACAGGGTAGAATAATTGGAAATGTAGTAATGCTTAGGCAGGGTCGAGTGATGGCAAACTTTAAGAATACTCTTTTTTAAGTGTATTCTAGGAAAAAGGCAAGAATAGTGTCAGAGGAACTGAAATCTGAAAATAGAGAGTAGACTTTGTTCAAGAGTATTAGGGAGATAAATGAAGTTGTCTCAAAGGCTTTAACATCAGAGGAGGGTTTGAAGTAACTGAATAAAACACCAGAAGGCTGCACAGAGCAGAGCGGGGAAGATCATCGCTCAGGGTGTGCTCATTAAATCCTGAAGCTTCAAGGAATCAGGCTTGCAATTCCTAACATTGTAAGACTTCACTAAAATCAACCTCCCAGTCATTTTTGCTGGGAGCGACTTGCTGTGCTGTTTTTCTGATACTGTCTCAAAGACCACCTGCAGACAAGGCAGGCCAAGCAGGCTTAGGAGAATTCATCACTGTTAGAGATGTAGGGTCTGGTGCTGGGACAGCAGGTTCCTTTGTCAAGGGAAACAGTTATCCTTGTGGTTGGGAGAGAATAGGAAATGTCTTGGGCTGATGACTTGGTCCCAGCTTTGAGAGCACAGCTGCCTTGGAGAATGTATGTCATAATTCATATCTGCTTTACTCCTGAGCATCTCAAAATAACTCACCAAGTACCATTGTCCCCTTCCTGTGGATGAACTGAGGTCTTTCTAGAGCCTGGCTTGCCACTGACTTTGCTCTCATGTTTACCTTCTTGCTTTGGAAATTGCTGTGTTAAAAGAGAACTGATTCTAGTAATGGGATTAGCTAAACCAGTATTTCCTTATGACAGCAAGATGATGGTTGTTTTATCCCAAAACTGCTTTCAGGACCATGTTACGTTCATGGTCACATGTAAGCAACTGGAGTTCACCAGAGAAATCAGATGTAAATTAAATCAAACCCTTCCAGTGAGCAGCTTTCTTGCAGCCCTGGACCAAATCAAGCTGTGGTAGAAATTAAAGGTATTATTTCAGGGATGAATTGGACCTGCCTGATGTTGCACAAGCCTGTGTTAGGACTCAACCTTTGCTGCTGGGGCTTAGGATTTTTTCAGCAGTTTTCAGTCTCCCACTGCTATTCTAGTTTTGCAGTTGTCAAATGTGTGCAGGACCAAACAATACCAAAAGAGCAGCCACTCATGCAGCTGTATTCCTTGTGCTTGCCTTGTCTGTGTCTCAGGTGTGCCATGCCTTTGCTCTCCCCTCCTCTTTAGCACTGTTACATGGGCAGCCTCAGAGCAACGGTTTGAGGAGGGGAAAGCTGAAAACTTCTTTCTCTCTGGCTCCCTCCTCTCCCTAAGTGCCAGAGTAGCACAGCTACATCTGTGGAGGCAGGAGAGGATCTGCACATTTAGGGGGAAGTGATGAGGTCAGGCAGTTCCAGATCCCGTGGTCCTTAGGGCTGAGGGAGGTGTCCTAACATCATGGTAAATGGGATGAAGGATCCAAGGAACACCAGCTCAAAAAGAGGGTGGGAAGTTCAGGGGGATAGAGAGCCTCTCAGGCTCTTGCAACCGGAATGGTCTCTTAGTGAAAAGGTATAAAGGATACCTACCATATTAAGTGTCAGTATAGCAGCTCTGTTGAGGGTTGTGAGAGATTCAGCTGGTGTCAGAATTGCCACATCCTGGATGGCAGAGCCAGGACACTGTGCTGAGCTTTGCAACTGCAGAGTTCATTTCTGGGCACTGAGATGGGACAGATGCAGTTCTATGAACATAGATGGTTTTTCTCCCCATTCAATTAGCGCCCGTATGTTCTCAGCTATTAAGCTCATGCCCCTTAGATTATTTATGTATCTTGGAAATTTCTGTAGGCTCTGCTGCTCCCCTCTGTCCTTTGTTAATTGCCACGTTGTATTATTCATCCCCACTCCCAGTCCTTATTAACATATTTCAGGAGGCCCAACTGCCTGTGGGCTCAGGAGGGCCGTAAGGTATGTGACATCTTCACAGAACAGCCTTGTTTTTCACTGGCACTGCATGAAGAGGGACAGCAGCTGACTTCTGCCATGAGTTTCCGTGTAGTAAATCTGAGGGGGATGCTCAGGCCAAGGGGAGCTGTAAGAAGCAGCCAAATCTCTGACAGAGATGATGTGCCCTTGCAGGCAGCTGTCCTGGCCCCACACTAATGCTCAGCCAGACCAGGAATAGCAGCTGCTCATGCTCTGAAGGCCCGGTTTCCCAGCTCCCTGCATGAGGCTGCACACATCCTGCTGCCTGGTGAAACCCCTCCAAGAGAGGAGCGAGGTCTTTGTGCAGAGGTGGTGCAGGGAACAGTTCCTGCCTCCCCAGGGAAGGAGTTTGGGGGGGTAAGCCCGAGCTGTCGGTGACAGTACAGGGTGGTTCTCATCATGGGTGAAGTAATGTAGTCTTTGGATAAAATGGTTGGGTTTGGGGTTTGTGTATCCTGTATTTCTTCTGGCAGGATTTTGACAAAGTGTTTGAAATGATGCCAAAAGTTAATATTACCAATAAACTTTTGAATGTGAACCTGATGATAAAAGTGCGAGGTGCTAAAAAGAATGGACTAAAAAGACACATGGCTGTGAAAAGGCTGGTGAGATGTAACAAATGCATTCATACAAATTTGCTGCACAGGACTGAGCTTACCTAGTATTTTTAATTAGTTTGTAAGAAGAGTTGCAACACTATAGGGAGACTCCCAGTCACATCTTTGTACAGAAGAGATTCAAACCAGGTGAAAACAGAACTCTTCAGTCAGGGGAGTGGAATTGGGTTCAAATGCTGCATCAGAGCTGAAATGCAAAGAAACATGGAAACCCACTGATCAAGATTTGAGCACCACATTGCTCCATATTTGCAGTGAAAATGAAGGTGCCTAGAAGGTGGCCTTCGGTATGACAAACCTGTTTCTGAAGCACTTGACATGTTAAAAGGGTTTCAGATGTATCTTTCAGTGAAGTCCATGAACCTAAATTTAGGAACTTTAGGACAGACAGCTCTTGTGCAAAAATGAAACAGAAGTGTGAATTCTTTGAAATCATATCTAAGGGGAAGAGGAAAGCAAGGAAGGTCTTATTAAGTTTGTGGTGCACTTCTGTGTGGTAACACTGTCCATGGAAGGGATCACAGTGCAGTAGCAAGGATCCCTTGCTGCTTAAATCTCAGAAGGAAAAGTCAGATCTCTGGGCTGGGATTCTGCAGCTACCTCAGGTGTGTCTCATGACAGTTGGGAATTTTGCACTCCTGGGTGTTATTTAAAAAGTAGCAGCAGACTAGCAATTAATGCTGAGTACTTTTGAATCTTTTCTATGTCTATATATAATTACATGTCCTGAATGTAAGTCACGATACAGAAAATGCTTGAGTTTCTACCCGACCAGAAGAGATACAGGAGCCCTTCCCTGACTCTTCTGGGTGAGCATGATTTTATTAGTTACCATCATACACTAATTAATCCAGCAGAGCACCGCTGCTCTAACTGTATCACAAGTAAAACACTCCTGAGGTGGTTTTAATTTAGCTTGTTATGCATATCTATCACTAGAGATTCACAAAAGCCAGAAACCAGCTAGGCGAAGTGCCTGACAGCAAGGAAATGAGGAGGTGGGTTTGATCACAGAGCAGTGGTTGGAAGGACACTGAGATCTGCAAAAGCCCTGCCTGGATCCTCTCAGCACAGTATTGTGCAGTTGCTGCTGGCAGCATCAAGAAGGAAGATTATCAGTGAGATAACGGGGGTGGCAGCATGTGGTATTTTTTTGCTCGATGAAAACACCAAACAATATTAGTGGTCTTGGTGTCAAAGTGCCAAGTGTGCAATGTCTCTGCTATGAGTTTTTTTCTCTGGGGTAAGTCAGAGTCTGGAGGCAGCAGAGACAGCTCTTCTGTCCATAATGTCAGCATCTTAATGATAGCAGATGCTTGGTGTACTCAGGGTGGAGAGTGTGAAACTGTGGGATGTTTAGAGGGCTTTGCAGAGGGGGAATTGGTTGTGTATGTGGAGGTCTGATGTGCAGATATGCTGATATTTGGTGTTACACACGGTAATGCAAAGAGAGCAGGGTGTTTGGAAAGCTTAGAGGAATAAAGCATGGCCACATACAGGGCTCTAGCCCCAAGGAAAGTGTGAGCTGTACACAGATTTGCACATCTGGTGTATATAATGAGGGTGCAATATGGTGTGAGTCACCACCCCTAGAAGTGTTCAAGAAACATGTGGATATGGCACTTTAGGACATGGTTTAATGGTGAATTTGAATGGACTTGATTATCTTAAAGGTCTTTTCCAAGCTTAATGATTCTACGATGCTATAATAGAATAACTTTGGATGATGAAGAGTGGGATATATGCTGTGTGCTTTATGGGAGTAGATTTGTGTAGAGTGTTGGGTCAGTGTAGTGTGAGTGTAAGGAGCACACAGAAGAGCATGTGTGCCTGCACATTGAGGTGGTTCAGAGGTGAGGTTATGGAGCGTGGAGCAGTTTGAGATTAAATCCTGTAAGTGTAGAGGTGGTGAGGCACACGGGGCTGTGCCAAGGTGTATCTTAAAGGTCTTTTCCAAGAATACTGTACCTGGCAGGATCAGGATCAGGAATACTGTGCAGAGCGGTGTGCTGCAGAGCCGAGAGCCCTGGATGCTGTGCTGAGTTGTGAAATTGCAAGGCTCTCAAAAGTGCGGAGAGCTGTGTAAAGCATGCACAGCGGGAGGGCAGGTGCACTGACAGGGCTGAGTGCAGGGTGCGGGGCAGCGGTGCCAGGACAGGGGCAGGGGCAGGGCTGGAATTCGGGGTGAGCTGCTGCTGTGCCAGGACAGCAGCACGGGGCAGGGTGCGGAGCGGCGCAGCAGCCGTGCGGCAGAGGCGGGATGGGGTAGGAGTGCCGGGCTGGGGAAGGGGCGGGCAGCACTGAAACCGCCCCGTGCGGTGGCAGAGGAGGCGGCGGCGCTGAGCAGGGTCCGGGAAAAGGCAGGAGAGCGGCTCAGCAGCGCCGGTGGGCCAGTGCAGAGCCGAGCCGGGCCGGGCCCACCATGCCGTCCTACACCGTCACGGTGGCCACGGGCACGCAGTGGTTCGCGGGCACGGACGACTACGTGTACCTGACGCTGCTGGGCACGGCGCGCTGCAGCGAGAGGCACCTCCTGGACAAGCCCTTCTACAACGACTTCGAGCGCGGCGCGGTGAGTCCGGGGCAGCGCCCGCACCGCGCACCGCCCGTGCCTTTCTCCCCCGCCGTGCCCCGGCCGCACCCGCGATGCCCGCGATGCTGGAGCATCAGCGGCACCCCGGCCTCTCCCTGTCCGGCATCTCGAGGGGCTGGGCCGGGCAGGGCTGGGTTTTCTTTCAGCTCTTGTCTCCGTGTGCCGGTGCTCGGGAGAGGGACACCGGGACCGAGATACCCACTGCCGTTCCTGACCGCCCGTCATCCAAATCCCTGCCCTAGGGGTTAGTCAGTCAGTCGTAGGGAAAGATAGTTCTGGCTTACAATGAGCTTTCAGATCTGCCCATACTTTCTTCACAAATACTAAAGAAATTATGCATTTCGTGTTGATAGGTGATGTTTAGGGTCAGTATTTACTAATAGTCAGAGCCTTGAGAGCCTTGTTATCTCCAAGGAATTAAAGAAGAGCGTCCAGAGGGAATTACAATGCCTGACCAGAGAAATATTTAGGGCAACTTCAACAAAAGCTGAAAACCAGCATGAATGCATTAAGTGTGAGAATGAAATTGTGGCTAGACTATCAGCTGTGCTCTTCTTCCTACCCTAGATTTCTGCTGTCTGCTGTGCCCTGTCCTCTCTGTGGTCCTATCACAGTATTTGGACTACCCAAATGTAATCACTTATACTCTGAGCACTGGTTTAGAATGGCATTTATTTGCTTATTGTCCACTCTGGAAATAAAATACCTCCACCCCCCCCACCCCCCCTTTCCAAAATGTGTATTTTACTTGGGAGCCAAATTTACAGTTTCTAGAAGGTCTAATGAGATATAAGCAACTTGGAAAGTTTTAAAGAAGTGTTTGTGAGTTTGGAAGTTGCATCTACCACCACATATACAAGTGAGAGTTCGCTGTCATTGTGCTGCTTTGCCTTGAGGTGTGTTTTTCAGCTATGCAGCTCACAGCCTGAGTTAGGTACATGATCTCTTCTGTGTTAGACATCACAGACACACTTAACAGAAGTCAGCATTTTGAGTAGGTGTTGATGGCGTGTGTAGCTGTGGTCCCCCAGGTATTTACCAGCCGCTGCAATTTACATTAATTTTCTTTCACGATTAAACATTCATTAGTTTAGAACCTTGTTACCTGAATGTCCCAAGTGGGCATCCAGTAATTTTTTCTGTCTTTCCTGCTGAATAGTCGCATACTTTGGGCAAAACTGCACAGTCTTAGTAAGAGTGGTTGAAGGAGACCTTAGACTGTCCTGCAAACTTTGGGTTAGGACACTCCCAGGAGGGCTTAGTCCTGCCCAGCTGAGGAGATCCCCACCAGGGTCTTGGTCACCAGGCAGCTTACTCTTATTCCTGGGCTGCAAAAGAGAGTTTCAGGCAGCTGTGATGGACGGCCTGGCAGTTCTCTGAGCATCCCATTGGACTGGATCCTGTACAGGGAGCAAATGCCACGATGGGAGCATCCAGTATCTGCCCAGCAGCCACCGGTGAGCTGCTGAGGGATCAGGTCCAGCAGGAGCAGAGATACATCCACTGGGTGAGGGAGCAACAGAGGTTTGTGGATGTTAGTAGCAACAAATATGCAGTCAGTTTTTTCAGCATGTATTTATTGTGGACAATGGGAATAACTCTGTGTTCCATGAGGTGTCTGGCTCATTGGACACCTGCAGTACAATGTTCTAAATTTTGGTTTTGAGAATGTTTTCTTGGGGAATGCAGCAGGTTTCACCAGACACCTGTTCAGGTTACATTGTGCTGAAAACACTGTGAGCCTTAATAATATGTTGTGCAAGGAAAAAAGGGAAGAAAACAAAAATACCTATACAGAACCAAAAAACCAAAATGGAAGGAGGCCAGAAGTCTTTGAATTTGGTTGGTTTGCAAAATGTAGTATTTGTTTTCACAGTTCTGCCTTTAGTGTTTCTTTCAACAGCATATTTTTATTTTTTTCTGCAAAGCAATTAAATTGTTAATTCATTTGCAAAATTAATGTCACTTTTTAGTGGATGACCAGAATTTTCCAGTATTATTTTGTAAGCGTTTGTCTATTTTCCAGGGTTTTCTTTTCCCTAGATGTTGGGCCAGGGTCTGTAGTTCCATTATCCTCAGAAGGTCCTCATTTGCATTATTGGAAATTGTGCATATTATTATATGTAATGAAAGAGGGCACTGGCCAGATCTGAGTAGGAGATTTGCATGGCAAATGTTGACTGAGGGAAAAGTATGTGGAAAAGCCTGAAGGGGTTTGTGCAATGGTAGCTCAGTGGTAGTTTTTCTGACTCGCTTCAAGCACTGGACACAGGCAATGCTGAAATCCATAGCTTCTTTTCTCTGTGTAGTGTTTTTTGAGTAAATTCTTCTGGTGCTGAATGATTTCAAAGTTTTATAGTGTCCCCCAGTTCTCCCTTTCCTTCCTGTTCCCCTTTCGGCTGCTTTTTGCTTTTGTTAAAAGAAATGCACTCACATGTATTTCCAGAAAGAAAATATAGCTCTTTCCATTTAGAGCTTTGTGCTTATAGAAAAAGGAGTGCCATATTTTTTGCAGTGTAAGAGTAGTCAGCAGGAATCTCATCTCAAAAAGAGAAGATCTAGGTTTTGCATGAGATTAAATTGCTTGAACAGGATGGTACAAGAGTTTAGACAGTCCAATAGTCTTCATGAATTTTATACTCTCACTCTGAACTCAAACAGTGTGAAAGCTCTTAGCATCTCTGGCTCACTGTGCAGTCTACCCTGGTGTTTACTAAGGGACCTCGTGCGACAAATGTCATAGAAACCTTGTGCAACCAAGTGTCAGTTCTTACCTGGACCTTGTACATTCTCTGTAACCTGATTAATGTATTAACAAAACTGTCATCTGAGGTGAGCCACTGCTGGCTTGGAGGCAGCAGGAGCTGTGTGAGGTACTAGGAGGAGCCCCCCCTTTCAGAACTGCCATTAAAATTGGAATTGTGATGGTCATAAAAAGATTAAAAACCTCCACGAACACTGATGTTAATTGCATGTCCTTTTTGCATTACATCAACAGTAAATATTTTGGGGCTCTTGTAATATTGGCAAGTAGATTGTTACCAGAGGAATGAGTTTCTTTTGAAGATTGGCTGTCAATGTGACATTTCTATCAACTCTTTGGATCTGATTCATATTGCTCTTTAATTTAAATCTTACATGTACATATATCTAGGTGTGACATTGTACTTAAATTTCTTTGTACATCTAAGCCTTACGAACATAAAATGTATAATTCCCCAAATCTTAGCTGTACAAACATAAAAGGTATCACTGTCCTAATTTTAAAAAGGGAGATCTGAAGAAGACCAGGAAGAAAAAGACAAAAGGGATTTATGTGATCTGGATACTGTTCTTAGTCTGAAGCACACATAACTAACACACAAAAGTTTTTAATTCCTAGTCCAACGTTTTAACCTCATCATCATCTTTGCACTACAGCTGCACGAGTAGATGTGCCGTAACAGTACTTCCCTCAGCTATTGCTAGGAGAGGAGAGAATGGTTTCATGGCCTGCATGTTTTTCTCAGACTTGCAAACATTTCAAGGAGTAATACCGCTTTTAGGTCGCATACAAAAATATTGCTCCATTTCTGGTGTGTTTTGCATCTTTCTGTTGCACTGCAGTCCATAATAGGGCTTCCTTTTATCACCCACAAGGAGCTGGAAAGCCATATCGGAAAGACCAGGTATGCCTGTGTAGTGCTGGTGGTGCTTCCTGCATGTGCAGTGGATCACTGGCTCTATTCTGCTCTGCAGGTTGACTCCTATGATGTGACTGTGGAAGAAGACCTTGGAGAAATTCAGCTAATAAAAATCGAGAAACGGAAATACTGGTACCAAGATGACTGGTACCTCAAGTATATCACTGTTAAAACACCAGTGGGTGACTATTTGGAGTTCCCATGTTACCGCTGGATTACAGATGAAAAGGAGATTGTCCTTCGAGATGGAAGAGGTGAGAGCCATAAGAAACCAGATTTTCTGCAGAACACCTGGAATTCTCCCATCTCTCCTTCCTGTTTTTCCATGTACCTCCCAATCTTCTCTCATATGAAGACCCGCTGACTGTTCCCTGATGCATCCTAGAGAATGGGCTTTCCCTCCTGACTGGGAATACTTTCTGAGCAGCTTGTTGGACTAGGCACTGGCAGTTGAGTTGGATATTTGGGAAGCGCATACAAAGAAGAGTCCTAATGCTGGCTTGTTACATTGGTCTTGAATTTGAAGGCTGACCTTAATGCCAAATTTTTTATTACTTCACATCCCCATTGCTGGAAGCCCTTTTGATCTAATTAGAATTAGTTCCCTGTTTGCTTCATGCTAAGCTCCTAAGTGGCCCATGATTAATTGCCTGTAAATTTTCTTGTTTTCATGAGAGTGAAGTAAAATCCGAAAGTAGGCTGCTCAGCAGGTGCAAACTGAAACAGCCGCTTACTTTTCATTCATTCTCATTGCATGCTCTCAAGTCCAGTCCAGGACAAGGCAGGGTGATGGACATTAGTGCTGCAAGTAATGGTGACCTACAGAGAAAGGCATTTTAAGTGTCTGTGACACCTACTTGCCACGATCAGGATTTGGGCAGACATTTGTGGCTGATGTTTGCTTGTTCCCTTCTCTGCTACCTGGGGTAGGTTGGCTACTGTAGTGCTCTGCAGCATGAGTGCCTGAAACCAGCTGAAGCAATATGAGGTGGTAGGAAAGAAATGTTTATGTTCCCCTTAAATTTTTGGCTACTCCTGGCTGGGGCATTTTGTGTTTGAAGTATTTTGTCCTATAATGACAACTATGTATCACTTTATTTTTGATCTTTCCATTTTCCATAATTTTATTTATAACAACAATAACACTTCCATGGAAGACAGCTTTGTGTGGCTTTCAGACTACAGTGAAGTAAAAGACAAGCAGGTGAAACTCTGTTGATAAGTTGAACACAACCACCTGGCAACCATTAGCCATATGTGTTATCAGCTGTATTACCTCTGATATTTCCAACCGCAACCTGAAACAACTTTTGTCGTGACACTCCTGCTGGTTTTATCTGCCACCCCATTTGTGTATGTAAAGTGAGTCTCATACATTGTCCTTTCTCTGATCACTAAGGAAGTCTTCATGTTACTTAATGTTATATTGAATTCTTGGTCAGAAGAGCTAAATGTCTGGAACTGAAGCCTCATTGTTTTTTCTTTCTGTTCTCATGACTGGAAGATATGATTATTGGCCCAAGCTGACAGGGGAGAGCATTGTTCAAGGAGAGAGACTCAGAGATGTTTCCTGGAGATGTCTCTCAGCAGAGAAGATGAGCTGGAATAATGTGGTTTCTATTATTGAAGGAATCCCCTAGGTAGTGAACTGTAAAATTAATTCCCATGACCATCTTCAGACTATTTAACACTAGAAATATACAAGTATCTACATTAGAAATCCAGGTTTTATGTACAGTTGAGACAGATGTTCCTGGCTTGAGCTAATTGCCCCTTGGAAGCACCCAGTTAGGAGCTTATCTTCTTCCACAGATTCTCTAAGGACCTGTGTGTCTACTCAAAAGCACTAAATTGGATCATGTAAGGATTTCCCGCAGAAACCTTTTAAAGGTATAGATCAGAAGTCTGAAGGTTTGAAGATTTTGCTGTCCTTCTCAACACCTTGGCAATGAAAGGCAGAGGAACCTCATAACCCTGTTTCTTTTCCCTGGTAACAGCAAAGCTCCCCCGAGATGACAAGACTCAGATTCTCAAGCAGCACAGACGCAAAGAGCTTGAGTCCCGTCAGAAAATGTACCGGTGAGTTTCCCACTGCTCCAGGGTCTGTTCTCATCAGGTCAGAGTCTGGCAGAGTGTATTCTCATTATCACATGGCTCTAATTGCTCAACTCTTGGATAAGAGAAAGCATAAGTTATCATCTTGGCTTTTACTTAGATTAAGTTTACTGTAAGTAACAATCATCCTGGTGCAAGTGGCATTATGAGACACTTGAACATCAGATAAGCCTGCCTGGAAGAGTTAAGTGGTAATTCAGTGATACAGCCTCTGTGTGGGCCTTTGAAGACATATTTCATTTCATATTGAAAGCGTATTTCATTCGCCTGTTACAAGCAGTTTCAGTTTTGGAACATGATCTGAACATGTCAGCTTTTACTGGAGCTTTTTGGCTGCTACACCAAGCTAGACTTAGTTGTTTCCTGTACCAGGGTGCAGTGAAAAATCTGGCCCTGTTTGAGTGGACTGGAACGTGCTAACAGAACACAGTTGTGATATATATAAATCTAAGGTATGTATATGATACATATATATTCTGGAGGGTAACTCCAGAAGGCATTAGGCATTGCCTTTTGCTAGAGACACGCTCTGTTAAAATAATGAAAGTTTCTTGCACTTGTTTCTCCTTATTGTGAGAGTAAGGGTCAGGTCAGAGGGTCCTTTCAGAATCGATGGATTGAGGTTTAGTGTATGTGTTGTTTATTTCATTTGAACAAGAAATACTGTTCTTTACAAGTTACAGGAAATAAAGCAGAGGAAAATATTGTTCAAAAGGAGGTGTGACACAAAATTTTATTTACATATGCAAGAAGTAAGGCAAAACCATTTGTAATTTCAGGGAAATAGCTACTTAAAATTCAGATACATAGCTGATAATACACAGTGTACTCTGTGTGTGACAGGCAGTTTGGAAATAGCATTGAAACACTATTCTTTACAATTTACTTTCTTTTGTTTTGAAATAAAAAGGTCAGAGAATGTGTG
Source organism: Pardalotus punctatus (assembly GCA_013400915.1). Classification (NCBI taxonomy): domain Eukaryota; kingdom Metazoa; phylum Chordata; class Aves; order Passeriformes; family Pardalotidae; genus Pardalotus; species Pardalotus punctatus. The sequence continues at coordinate 215,925 of VZTX01022522.1, read as the reverse complement.
CCATGACCATTAGGAGGTTGAACAGTTGAATCAAGACTCCTGGAGAGTGCCTTTTGAAGGAATCTAAATACATGCCTGAGTAGTTTTAGCTGCTGTATCTCAGTTCTGCCAAAGTGTAGTCCCAAGAATGAGCATGCATTGGGCAGCTGTCTCTCTGTCCCCTCCCCTCACAACACATTTGAAGTTATTGCAGTTTCACCCAAATGTGGCAAGTGCTCAGAAATATCACAGACATTAAGTTGCTTCAAGTTTTGTGAAGGTAGGTGGCCAAGTGGATGCCTTCCATGGTACTTCAGGACTCTATAGGGTACTGGTAGGTATTGATGTGGTGTGAGTCACCTATTTTGGCCCGAGTGAGTCTGCCACAAACTTCCTTTACAGTGGTGAGTCACCAAAGCAGTGGAGGTAAAGACACAGCTCCCATGGCTGATAAGGTTATATAGTTAATTAAACCTCTCTAATTTTCTCAGCTGGAAGGAATGGCATCCGGGCTTTCCCCTGAGCATTGATGCCCATTCTCACAGTGAACTGCCTCGTGACATCCAGTTTGACAATGAGAAGGGAATTGACTTCATTCTGAACTACACAAAAGCGTAAGTGTTTGTGGGACTTCAGGAGTTTTGCAGAATCTCTTTTGGGGCAGGGTAAGGATCTGATCACCTTTTAGGCTTCATTGAATCTCACAATTGGATTATTTCCTCCAAGCTAGATCAGCAGCCAAAGTAGGAAAGTAGGACTTGAACAGATTTGTTATTTTATTTTTTAGTTATGAATATTTAAGCTTTTCATGCTGGGAACTGACTGAGCCTCTGCATTCTTGTTAGCCATGGTTTTGGCTGTAGGCGGATGGAGGAGACACTGGTGAAAAGCATCAGCAAAAGGACTACAAGCTCCTGAGACCCTGAGCTTTTGATTTGGTTCTCAGCATTGCCCCCTGGAGATACTTTTCTCCTCTGACTGTTGGCAATAATTAAACTTTTTGTCACATACACAAAGAAGATTGTTATCAATGCACCCTTGGCATCCTGCTGGAGAAAAGCTGTTCTGAACAGCTCTTCAGTCATCCACACCTGAGTATCATCTGCTTGGGGCAGCCCAGTCACTGTTTACCCACTTGCACATGTCATGTCGTTGAGAAAAACCTTGGATGGCCATTGGACAAGCCTGAAAAATCAATCCTGCAGAGCTCTGGAATAGTGCAGTCAATGAGGCAGATGGGACCTCTCTGACCTGTGATTCTCTTTCTGTGCTGTCTCAAATCCCTGGGTCATATTGTACTATCTCAGATAGCCCACCATTCTATCAGGTGGTGCAATGAGACAAGACTGGTCCTTACATGTCAGAGCATTCTGGGTGTTTTATTAATTCATTTATGCAGCTGAATTTCACTACCAACACAGAGTCAAATCAGCATGGTGTTAGCCAGTGCAAAACAGCTGTTTCCCAGCTCATATCGAGGATCTGAGTGATGTGGGAGTGTCTGAATACCAGAGATGAGAGGTTTGCCATTGGGAGGCATAAGCAGTTTGGAGGCTGCATTCCCCTTCTGGCAACCCCATCCTGCCAGGCTGTGGCATGTTGTCAGAGGCCCTGAGTCACAGCCAAGTGAAACATGGAAGTGATTCAGCAGAGTGCAGGGTCATCTATCTTTGTCATTTGTTGTAAGGGGCCCTTCCCATGAAATAGGAACCTGAAACTGTATTGCAGAGAGCCAGCCGTTCTGGATAACTGCATGACACAAAAGAGATTTTTCCAAGGAATAGCAATGCTTCTTTTCTGGCACATTTGGCTGAAAAATCTAGACCTATGCTTTTGGTTGAGTGAAGAGCGATAATCTTTGGAGAAGGGTTTGATTACCCTTATCTAGTTACCCTGATGTGCTTTGGGAGCTTGGGACAGCTATTTGCAGGTGGAGAAACATGGGGAAGGCATGGGGCCTGCCTTTGGTTTGAGTGAAGTAGGAAGGAAGACAGGGAGGTGTGTCTGCAAATCCAAAGGCAGGTGTAGAGTTGCAAAGTGTAGCAATGGGCAAGGAGCATATTTAAAGGAATATGTGAGAACTGTGAGAGTTATATGAGACATAGGAAGGAGTGGAAGAGGAGTGGGGGAAGCCCTTTTTCTTGGAACATGCAAAAATGAAGGAGGGGGGAGGTACTGTCTCAGATATTCTTTATGCTGTTGCAAGGTTGGATCTTTAGATGCTGTTGATGGTGGATAACTCTGTAAATTTACAGGATTAATTGTGTGTAGGTGGAGATAATCCTGAAGGTGTCTGGTGCTGACGTGACCTACACTATCTAGCAAATGGAAACTCAGCCTGGATTCTGTGCCAGAAATGCAGGCTTGTGTAGCTATTTTGGACCAGTGTTGCATTTGGGCAGATTAAGTTCTACAAGCAACTCCGACTTTTTTAACTTGCTCTGGTTTCTAGTATGTGCCAGAGACATCCAAGAAGTATTTGATTTCTTGGGGAAAACAGATCTTTATTTCCTAAGTCCTTTGGAAGTTTTTTCCAAGATAGGAAATGTGAAGAACTTCCTCTTTTTGGAAGCAATGTTTGGAACATCTGAGAATGGATGTGTGCCTGGCATTCAGCATGTCAAACTACGACAGGTTTGTGACTGGATCCCAGGTACTGTGCCTTCTGCTTGGTTTGATCAGCAGCTCCAGGTAGGAAGAGCATTTTGGGCAGGAGAGGAGCAGCTCATAACACCTTATATGTCAAATGTTTTCTAATCTTAGAGCAGTTCTGAAGGAGGGCAGAGTCTCTACAGGACCTTTACTGGAAACTCTCAAAAGAGTCAAATCAGTCCCAAGTAACTCTTCTCAAGATATTGAGCTATGTTTTAAAAAATAATTTAAACTTCTGGTGATTGTCATGCTGCCTCCTGAAGTTCATCTGAATCAGTTTGTGATTCACATACCTGGTCCCTATCCAGAAAGTCCTGCCCAGCAGTTACCCTCGCTTTTATCCTTGTACAATGATTCTGTGTCCCTGTCAGGTGTGAAGAGACCTCTGAGAGGTCATCTGCTGTTCTAGCCTGGACAGCGGTGTGTTTTACTTCCTAACATGCCTCCAGGCACCTCCTACCCTTGACTGCCATCTGCAGCAGCAGAAGCAGCCCGTTCTCCGTGCACCCCGTCTGGGCTTAGTGCAGCAGCGGCTCCTTTGTCTGCATTATGGTAAAGCTGGTCTAGAGCTGTCCTTCCAGATTACCCCTGCCTGTTTCTCCAGGCTCTTGGTCCTCTCCAGCCAGTTCTAATCCAGTCCTTTTTATAAGTTTGATGATTATAAATCCAGCCTCCTGGGATTCTCCTCAAATTCTGTTTGGGAGGATTTCCTGCAACACTGTGACCTTTCTTTACTTTGTTATCTGACCTGGATATCTTTATGTGCTTTCATTTGTGCACTTGAAGTGTTAGTGGGAAGCCAGCTTTCCTTTCAAAATCATTATTTGCTTTCTAGTCAAAGTAAAAGATTTCTATTTAATAACAGCAGTTTAACATTTATGTAATCACTTAGAACTCGTCATCTCATGTGAAGGGAACTTGCTTGGCTGTGCTGTAGAGAGAATAGTTTGCTGAATTAGCAGATGAATTCAGACATTTCTGGCTCCCAGCCCACTGTCTTCATGTGATGTCCGCAACCAAGAGACTTGGTTTCTGAGGTTGGATGTGAGAGTCAAATTTGTCCAGCAGCTCAAGTAAACAGAAAGCTCTCGAAAACTCAGGCCTCACACTTTAGGGATCCAGTCTGCCGTTGGTCATGTAGATACTTACAGTAGCTGTTCTTTTTTTTTTTAGGAATAGTGGCTGACTGATCCTGGGTTGGTTTTGTTCTGACTTTGTACACCTCTCTCAGTCTGTGTCACCATACCCCAGTCTGAATTGGTTTCAGTAGTGCTCTCAGCTGATGCTAGCCACTGACAATGTGTGAAGCACTTTTCTGACTACAGTTTTTATAGGTCCTAAAGCACTGCCATTGTAGGCTGCTGAGAACAACTCTAGATTGCAGTTCTGTAAATGCAATAGCAGGAGCTGGGCCCTTGCTGTGCCTTTCAGCCTTGTGTGTAGAGGTACTGCCTGCAAATTTAATTCTGAACAGTGACTAATCCCACATTCCATCACTAAAAATTTATTGTGTTTAGATATATAAAAGTGTGGAAAATAACAGGAATGGGATTTGAGAAAGCTGAAGATTATTTTTTTCAGGTACGTTTTGTTTTGGTTTATTTTCAGGATGGAGAATCTTTACGTCAACCGTTTCATGCACATGTTCCAGTCTTCCTGGAGTGATTTTGCAGATTTTGAGAGGATCTTTGTCAGAATCAGCAATACAATCTCTGGTGGGTTTATCAGCATGTACTCATGTTTGCATCACAGAATGACTAATTAGTTGTACATATCTGATGGATGGAAATGGCTGATCTGCTCTTCTGCTCTCCAGTAAATAAACTGTAATCTCAGACTGCTGATCACATCATCAATCTGCAAGACTAAAAAACAAAGCTATGATCTCACAAGGAACTAGAATTACTGAAAATTGCTTGGTGACATTCTCTGTCCTGAGCTATGCTGGAGGTCAGAGCAGATGGACATCATGGCCCCTTTTGGCTTTTAGAAATGTATTTTCAAGTATGTTCAATCCCGTAGGACAATTTTTCGTAAGTATTTTGCATCTAAACCTAGAGATAGCTTAGTGGGAGTGCTTTTCAGATCATACTAGCTGTTGAGGCATTTTTGAAAGTTCAACTGCCCATGTCCCACTTCAACCATCCAAATACACAGAAAATCTCCAGAACAGGAGGTCTGGTAATGTCCTCTGTTAGGGGCAAGTATGAGGGTGACGCCTTTTGCCTCTGACACAGACCAGATCAAAGGCTTTTGCCTGATATCCCAGCCCTGGGATCAGCTGCATTACTCCTAAAAGTCCTGGCTTCTCAACCCTGCTGCACCATGGGGAGGGTACCAGAGCCTTGGTTCTGCTGTCATGAGACCTGGATCTGTCACAGAGCTGTAGCTCCTCTCAGCTGGTTCTTGTGGGCCATTTGTGTCAGTGACCTGGGGCAGCTCAAATACTTTTCAGGCATAAATTTTCCCTCACAGAGGTTATTTTGACAGAACTCATTTCAGATGTGAAAGCCTATGCTGTTAGGCCAACAGATCTGGGGATGGGTTACAAAGACCTGGGAATGACCTGGAAACTGTGACTTCTTCACCTGGTCCTCAGACCACAACCCGAGGAACCGTGCTTCTTAATGGAAATTAATGTGAGCTAGATCTGAAAAAGCTTGTGGCATTTGTCCAAAATATCCCTTGCCAAAAACGTGTCAGAATTATTTTTGTATATTGCATTAAATATCCTCCTGTGCTTTCCATTTCATACCCACATCTTCTTACTAGAAGACAAAAAATCCCTGTCTAAATGGGTGAATTTCACTTTTGCTTTCAGGTACGTTCAGCTTCTGCAGTATCTTTCATACTGCTAAAAAATCTATTCATGTAGTATTGATGTATAAAACACAAAATGCTGCTTTTCTTTAATCTTTTTCAATGCAAAAATCTTGGAAGTTACTTAAAAACCCAGTAAAAAGAATTGCAGACAGTCAAGGGTTTTGAAGTTCATGGTGCAATTTCTGTAGAGCTGGGCTGGGGAGCTCAATTTGTGAGCCAGCCCCAACCTTCTGCTATCACTCATGATTACTTGATTTGCTGTATTTTTGGATATAATAGAGGCACAGCCACTTTAAATTGGTTAGTGTGTGACTCCTCAAATGTGTGCGAATTGGCTGTTTAGACTCCGCAAAGGAAAATGGTTTTCCCTCCTTCTCTGAAATTTTACTCTTCTTCAGGCTGCCTAAGGATCAGTTCACAGAAATAAGAGTAATTATGCATTCTTGGGTATAAACCCAAGCACACAACGTGGCAGAGGTATTAAAAACTAATTACAACAATTTGTTACATTTAATAAGATTGCTTCCTAAAGTACTTTTAACATAAGAATTAGATATGATCTATGATTAATTTCATTGATAACATTTCCATACTCATGGGGAATGCTCCAATTCTGTGACATTTAAACATTTAGCATCAGTCTCAGGTTAATGCAAATGTCAATTTGCTTTTTTGGCAGAAACAGGGATGATGGATAAGGTGATTCAAGGCATTTTTCAGTCATGCAGTTTCTGTCCAAGGTGCTGAGTAATTTTTTGCTGATGTAGACTTCAGATACAGCTCCAGACTCATTAGGCAGTTGACAGAGATAATGTGAATGTCATTTTATATAAACTTAACTTTTTTCCACTTAATGAGAAAGGATTGTGGGTTTCGAGACTTTTTTAAAAATTATCACTGCATTCCTTTGGGACTAGCATTGTGGGTTTCGAGGTTTTTTTTAATTATCACTACATTCCTTTGGGGCCTATATTTTTAGTCCTTTCACGCTTTTTAGCAAAATAAATTGCTTTCAGAAGAAGTTCCACCTTGTTTAAAAACAGACAGTAGTGGAAAACTTTACTACCTTCATTTTTCCCCTGAAGACAGCAATGGGCTTTTCACATTAATTAAAGTGATGACATGACATGACAGAACAGAACACTGCAACTGTGAAAAATATCCGGTAGTACTGCATATGTAATAGTAAGGAGATGGAGTATCCAAAACTAGAATTTTATTCAGATGTTAATCTGGGTTTATATTAGCAACTGAAAAATAGATAGAGGGAAAACAAGCAAAACAACGAATGGGGAGTTTTACTGAGTCCAAGTCCAAACCCCTCCCCAAAAGTCCCTCACCCAGCTCTAGCTAAAAGAACTGCTCCAGCCACTGCTGTTCTTTCCCTGGACACATTGTTGTGTATTTCCCTTCTCCTGCATGTGCCATCTGTTTTTTAACTTATCCCTCTGTACTGCATGCCCTCTGTACTGTGAATTTGAAGAGTGGGATTTAAAATTACCATGACAGACCTGAGAAGATGGTTTATGGATGAAGAGAGTATTCTTCATGGAAGTGGAATATTTTATTCCTCATTGCTTCTGTACATGGACAAACAATTTATTATTGATTTAATTCTTCTCAATATGAGAAGCAAGGATTAAATTTTCCATTTAACTTCAGTGATTTTTTTTTTTTAATTTCTGTCACCTTTTGAACACTTTTCTTGCTGCTTTCTGTATTCAAAGTTGCAGTGAGGTATAACGAAAAGGTGAGGAGGAAAGGAGGAATCCTATAGTGCAGTGGGATATTGATGCTGTGCAGATATTGATGCTGCGGGCTTGTTTTTCCTTTAGAATATGTGATGCAACACTGGAAGGAAGATTTTATGTTTGGCTACCAGTTCCTGAATGGATGCAATCCTGTGCTGATCCGGAGATGCACAGAGATACCCAAGAAGCTGCCTGTGACCATGGATATGGTAGAATGCAGTCTGGAGAGGAACCTGACACTGGAGGAGGAAGTGAAGGTACAGCTCTGGGTCAGGCTGGGCTTCACCTGTTCCTTCTCACATCCTCTACCCTCCAGAGTCTGTTATTACTGCCTTCAGCCACATCTCCTTTCTCCAGGATGTGTGATAGGTCACGGCAAAGCTGTTTGTCTCTGCACACTGGCAGTGCTTCTGTTGGCTTTCCCCTGCTGCCCTGGAGCTGCCTTTCTCCAGGTCCAGTAGAAGCGCTGTGACCAGGAGATGAACAGTCCTTTTTCACAGGTTTTCCTGAGAGGCTGGGGATTGATTGTGAATGCCTCAGAGGGGAAAAGTGCCTCTTCCTTTCCTGGCAGGGTCTTACCCCCTAACAATCTGAAAAAGGGTTGACAAGGGTGGTGCCTTGCTTTTTTTTGTACAATTAACACAGGGTTCTCTTCAGCTAACAGTGTGAAACTTGTTTGCATCTGAGGGTCACTGCATGAGCACCAAATGCTTCCATTCATTTTGCTGAAGGGCTCCCTGCCAGATTCCGCAAACACAAGTCAGGTAGTTTGTGGTCCTTGCTACCTCAGTGGCATCATCCCTGATGATCCCAACATCATGGGCAAGGCAGGCCGGGGGTCACTTCTAAACACCAGGCTCAAGTCAGTCTCTGGCCGATTTCCCATTCCTCTGTTCCAAGCCTTACACATTGTTAAAGCACATCATGCTTCTCTCTGGTTTTTTGGTTTTTTCCCACAGCAAGGAAACATTTTCATTGTGGACTATGAGCTGCTTGATGGTGTGGATGCCAATAAAACGGACCCGTGCACAGTGCAGTACTTGGCTGCACCCATCTGTCTGCTGTATAAGAATCTGGAGAAAAAAATTGTACCCATTGCAATCCAGGTGGGCTTGCTGTCAGGGTCTTTAGAGGGTCTCACTCTTTGTTGTCTCATTTTAAACATGAAGGACTTGGGGTTTCATATTATTTTTCTATCTTTCAGCTTGGTCAAAAGCCTGGACCAGACAATCCCATCTTCCTTCCTTCAGATGCCACATATGACTGGCTCCTAGCTAAAATTTGGGTCCGCTCGTCTGATTTCCATGTCCACCAGACAGTGACCCACCTCTTACGGACACATTTAGTGTCAGAGGTGTTCAGCATAGCTATGTTCCGGCAGCTGCCTGCTGTACATCCCCTCTTCAAGGTTAGTTCTTGCATGAGGGGAGGATGTATGTGGGCTAGGGTGGTTATCACATTGGCGGAACAAACCAGAAGGAAGTTCTGGTGATAGTTCAGCTGAAATAGTTTAACTGGCTGCGCTGAAAGATAAGATACAGCTAAACCACCATGACTTCCAGGACTTCAAACTTTACATATGGTTGCTGTTGAATTCAGTCTGAGAATTTGCCTCCTTTCATTGCTTGTCCCATTTCACAGCTCTTGGTGCCACATATGAGGTTCACAATAGCCATCAATACCAAAGCCAGAGAGCAGCTTATCTGTGAATGTGGCCTTTTTGACAAGGTAGGTAGATCTCTTTGTGAAATTTCATTGTTCATGGTTATTCATGGTTCTTTGTTGTTCTTCATGGTTCCAAACTACTCTGTAACAACACTGGCAGTTTAACTTGAGCCCCCTTTTAACACACTCATGGCTGCCTTCCTCCACACAGGCACTGGTTCTGGAGCACAGGACTGTAGAAAGTGCCGTGCTTCGGTGTTGCTGTACTTTATCACTGTCTTCCAGTACAAGCAGGACCTGTGGTGCAAATGTGGATATTAATGGTGATTCATGGGAGAGGTGTGAAATCCCTGAAGTCAAAATGCCCAGTTGCAACAGACCCCTGCCCTGCAGTTTGGTACTTTGTGTGGAGATGTGGTTTTCTCCTTGAAAAACAGATTCACCAGCATTCTATAACCCATCTCCTGCAAATTTGTGAAAGCAGCCTTGGCAGAAAGGGAACATAATCTCCTACTGTTCCCATCTTGCTGTTCTTCCTGCAGGCAAATGCTACGGGTGGAGGAGGACATGTACAAATGGTGCAGAAGGCAATGAAGGATCTGACTTACCGTTCCCTCTGCTTCCCTGAGGAGATCAAAGCTAAAGGGATGGACAGCAAAGAGGATATCCCCTACTACTATTACCGGGATGATGGCATTAAAGTCTGGGAGGCTATAAAGAGGTAGAAGACCATAGTCCTAGATATTGGCTAAAAAAGTTAGAGACACAGACCTCATTTTTTTCCTGCTCACTTTGCTCTTCATCACATCTTGCAAACAATATCTGGGCTGTTTAGTCACACAGTGCCTTTTCCATCCAGTATACCTCATCTGAGGAAAATATTTAGTCAAGCATATGTTCTTGAGAGACTGTTAATTCCTGCTTTTTTCAGTGCTGTTTTCTTACATTCTGTGTTTCAGAGGAGTCTTTACAGTTATGTACTCTTTTATTGGATTTCACAGAAATTTGGTGAGTTGGAATTCAGCCTGCAAAAGGAATTTAGTTATCTTTTTCAGTTCTCTGAGCCAGCCACAGGAGCTCATCAAGATTCTTGTGGAGTGAAAATGTAAGCTTGGCTTCCATGAGAGTTCCCTTTTGAAACTCAATAAATTAGGTATTAACTGATTAGAACAAAACCTTTCTTAAAACGCCTTAAAATTGTGAAGTCTGAGTTTAATCAGGAAGGACAACAATTGTGGGTAAGGAGAGGTACTGCAAGGCTGCTCAGCCCCACAGATATGGCTCCTTTCAGATCTGAAACACTGCCTCAGAATGATTTCTATGGTTTTTATTCTGCAGTGTCATTTAATTTAACAAACAACGTATTTTTGCATAGCATAAGTTGCTTACCAAATATGCAGCTGTTTCTGATCACATGACTTTTGAAAAGTGTGTTCATTAAAAATCAGATCTTTTGTGTACACAAAGTAGGAGTTTTATGATGTAAGCAAAACATTGAAAGTTCTGGGTACATCTTTGTCTCCTGTGTTTTCTCTGTGTTTTGACAAGGGTTCATCTTGCAATATTTCCGGCAATTGATAGTGCCCATTTGGCAGAAAAGGAAGTTGTGACTTTGCTGCTGTGGTTGTTTTCTTCATGTAGCTTTTTTTTTTTTTTTCCTCCTTCTCTTTTCTGTTTTCTCTGCGGATTGAGATATGCCTTTCAAATGCCAGGTAGTACTCAGTCACCTCAGTTTAGTTTGACTGCAGTCACCTCAGTTTAGTTTGACTGTTTCTGGGTGTTAACCTTGCTGGAGGATGATGTTGCACTGCCTCAGACTTGGCTGAGAGTTGTGAATCATTTGGTTTGTGAAAGGTATGGGCAGTACCCTTTTGAGTGTGTGAAATCCTAACCCACGAACCCACGGGAGTGCGTCAGTCTGCTCACCAGGAATCTCCTGCACTCTGCAGGGCTATCAGTCTTCACTTTTTTGATGAAATAATTTCTATCCCCAGCATTACTTCAGGTGTGGTAGATGGCCTAGACTTAAGGAAGCTGATAAAGTTGTTCCTATAGAAACAGTGAGTTTCACACAGCAAATTCGTCAACTCCTCTAGCACACAGCTTCCTATTTCTGATCTAACTGCAGATAGATACATCAACCCAAAGACACTTCAGCCCAAAAGGTCTCGCCCACACTTCATATACTAATTTATATTTGTGTGGAAGGGAGTCTAAAATGCTGCCATTTCGTAAGAAAAGGATCCCCTTCCTGTGTCACCTGGCACCTGTGCCAAATGCATGGAGACAGAGCTCATGCAAAGCAGCTGTCCCTCTGCATGTTGCAGAATTTTTGTTTTCCTTTAACTTTCTCTGGAAGCTAAAATTACTTAAACTTTTGGTGTATATGCAGTTACTTGTCTGCCCCATTGACAACCATTGATTGGCTAATATGAACCAAATTGATAGATTTGTAAAAGTCACCAAATTGCAATAAATTTATAAAATTTATAAATTTATATTTCATTAAGGGATAAATCTCTATTGGATAACAATTCTTAATCCCATCAGTCAGCTTCTACAGCCAAGTGTTTCACCCTATCGGTTGTTGTCAAAATATTTAGCAAGAGATTATAGGTACCTGCAGAGCTAACAGAATATCTCAGCACAGCTCCATTAACCAGTCATTCAGTCATGAACTGCAAATCTTCAGGAAATCAGGATTACCCATTTTCACTGCTTTCAAAACCTTCTGTTATCTTAGTGTTTTAAGAGCCTTTCTTTCAAAGGTGAGCTATGCTGGGAAACTTTCACAGAAAGAGGGATCTTGAGAAGAGGACCTGAACAGGAAGGAGATAACTGCTGTAAACCGTGGGTGTAGGAAATAGCTCTAGACTTCTTCTCCCCAGGAGAAGTTTCCTGGGCCACTTTAGTGTTTCATGAAAAGGATGTCCAGTGGGAGGGGTCAACTATCGGAATGGCATTCCAGAACAGCTTTGGAGTGTCCCACATACAGGGATTTGTACTGGTATCACAGTTTGGGAACCCCACTGCTATGTGTGGGAGCCACATGGATATGCAAGAGGGCGTCTGTATGGAGTGAGGAAGGGATGTAGATGTGATGACAGAGGTCTGTGAAGGAGCAAAGCCTCAAATAAGAGAATAAAGTGCCCAGGATTGTTCAGGGGTTGCAGTGTGGTCCAGGATCTTTTTTGGGGGGGTAGAAGTGATGCTGCAGTCCCACATGAACCAAAGTTGCCTCTGTTCATTCCCACTGCTTGTAGGAAGGAGACAGGAGGGTGTTGAGACCTTATCTTGCCCTTCTCTCTTCCCCCATGCAGTATCTGCAATGTCAGAAGATCATCTTCTGGACTGGCAGACTTGCATTCCCCTTTTCATTTTGTTTTGTTGGCTCCCTGTCTGCAGTTTTACAGAGGATGTGATTCACACCTACTATGAGAGCGACGAGGTGGTGTGTGAGGATGTGGAGCTCCAGGCCTTTGTCAAAGACATTTATGTCTATGGGATGAGGGGTGTGAAAGCCTCAGGTAAGGTATGATGGCCCAGCCAGGTCTGCAGCTTGCCCAGTCCCTGCTGACAGCAGTGCTGAGTGCACAGCACAAGTTTCCAGCTCTTTGTACCCTCTCTCTCCTCGGCCTGAAGATGCTCAGTTTTATGTGCAAGACCCAGATCAGGCCATCCCTCAGGAGACAACTCCTTTTTCCAGTACAGATTCTCAGAATCAGCTTGGGCAGTTCGTGTAATCTCCCTACACTGGGGACAGGTCCTTGGATTTTGTCTGCTCACGCTTTAAGCATTGGGGGGGGTTTCTGTGTGTGTTGGAACCACCAGGCAGACTGATGGAAATCAAGGAGCAGTGAGACCGCCTTCAGTCCTCTCCTTCAAATCTTTCACTAAATAAGAACATGTAAAACCTCCCCAGAAGTATATTGCTGCATTTCACATTTGTTCAGCATCTGTGTCATCACCGAACTACTCTGCTCTCTTCATGAAAAGATACTCATAATTATTTCCGATATTTTCCTTTGCTCTGTCTCTTCCCACTGCCTCTCTTTTCTTGCAAACTATTACTTGCCTGTGGGAGCTCTCAAACATGACATGGTTCAATTTGCCCACCTGACTTAATGCGCTCCCATCCTTCCCTAAACATGTTGCTTTTCTCTTCCACTCACATTTTTTCCAAGCAGATTTTCAGGCATTTATAGAGGTGGTTGGGGATTCTTCCTACTGTCCTGTCTGATTTATATCTGGCCACACCTGCTGGCCAGTGACCCAGGGCAGATGGCTCTGGTGTTGCATGCACACATTTGAGTGCCAGATGTCCAGGCAAAACTGTGATGTTTCCAGTCATTCCTGGTATGTGCTGGTGGATAACAGGCTTCTGGGCTCTATTTGCCTGGGCAAGCAAAGGTTCTCTTGTGTTTGTCTAGCTGTCTCTCAGCAGACCTTAGAGGTGTTCTTCCTAGTAGGAGCTTCATGCTTGACCTAAGCACCTTGATATGGGACAAAGCCTGAGCCTTGCCAGGGCTCCACCTGGAGCGGGGTGCTGCAAGCACCACTGGTGAGAGAGCTGTCACTAGAGATGGGAAACGTACCAGGCTTGCAGCATCTCTGTCTGTACTGCTGCCACTGCAAAGGGCTGTGTCCTAGAGCAGGGAGACTTGGCTGGGTCTGCAAAGAATGGGAGGAGGTTAAATGAGGGAGGCTATGGCACCTCGGGCTGCCCCTCCCATCTCTGTTCTTTCCCTGGAGAGGCTGCTGTGACCGGGAGAATGCCAAACTCTAAGATGAGCACAGTGTACTGGGAACAGAAGGACACAGGGGGGATGGTGCATCCTCTCCTCTTTGGGCTTGGTGGCTGGCCAGAGGCGTGTCTTCCCTGTCTCCGGCTGAGTTCACATCTGCATCAGGCTGGTGCTGGAGATAGGAAGCAGCTGGCACAGGCAGCCTGGGCAGGGGCGGCTTGCTCCAGGGTGCTGACAGGTCTGTAGGTGTCCTGGGACTGTGGTCACGTTGGGCTGGGACAGGGAGTACAGCACAGGACAGTGATTTAGTGAGGACAGGAGAGATACAGGCCTGGGGTTGCTTTGGTTACAAAATATTTCCCTAGCCCCTGACTATTCTGTTTTTTCTTTATATAACTCCATTTGATTATTCTCCTTCAAAGACAGCTTAATGCAACTATTTCTGTTCCTCATTCTGCTGTTTCTCTTTCAGAAGTTCTCATTTCCTCACTTCCCATTTCAGCAAATAAGCTCTCCCTGCACTCTTTCTTGCAATACACTTGATTTCTGAACCTCAAACCTTTATAAATACCAGCATATGGTCGCTTCCTCCTTGGCATGAACCTTCCCTGCTTGCTCTGCAGACTGAAGAAAAATGGAGCATCTGAGGCCCCTGCCCTGTGGAGTTCTTTGCTGCAGGGTAGGTAGGACAGGAACATCGTTTTTTAAAGTGTAGCTGTACTTTGTCTTTCCCTTATTGAACACCACATACTTTGCAAACAGTGGCAATGCCTCACAAGCTTGTATGAAGTAAAGCTGTTTTTACAGCTGCACAGCCAAGGCACAGAGAGGTTGAGGAGCTCCTGTTAGACCACACAGCAGGATTCATAGAATGCCCTGCTCTTCAGTCACTGCTGCTTGGCCCTCTAACCCGCATCTTTTGATTAATGCTGGGTAGCAGTAATCAAACTTCATCACTGGATTAAGCTTTTCTTCTCCCTCATTTAGGGTTCCCTAAGATGATCAGGACACGAGAGACACTAGCAGAATATCTCACAGTGATAATATTTACCACGTCGGCTCAACATGCAGCTGTGAATTTTGGTCAGGTAGGAATTTGTTGAAAAACTGTTCTTTTTTCTGGGCTGAGGTTGCATCTCCCAGGGTAAGGTCTGAGAAATATTTTTTACTAGATGTACAGAATTGCATTACTGTTTCTGGTCAAAATAACTGCAGAGCCATCTACAAATACCTATGAAGTCTGTGGGAACTGAAGTAATTTGGAAGCTGAGAAAGGCATTTTTGAGTCCTACATTTGTACCAAAGATCAGATTTAGGGCTTCTAACTTGTATATTTTAGTTTTGCTGATTTTATTATGGGAATAATTTTTTAAGCATTTAAATGGCATTGCTGATCATTTCTTGAGTTTACAAGTCAAGTGGCATCTTTGAGCTTCCTCTGGGACGTTTGATGTGTCACATACTGATAACCTGTGTTATCCCTGCCTGCCTTGACTGACATGTATCTGCCCTGAAACTATAGTAACCACCTGCCTTTCAAATGTTGTTTCTGTCAACGTCCAGGCATTTTGGAAAGCAGACTTAACAGCCAGAAGCAAATCACTTTGCCAGTGACAGAGCTTTGTCACTGAGTTGGTGGTCAGTCACTGGAACAGGCTCCCCAGGGAAGTGGTCACAGTTCCAAGCCTGACAGAGTTCAAGGAGCGTTTGGATGATGCTCTTAGTCTGATGATTTATTTTTAGGTAGTTCTGCAAGGAGCAGGAGGCTGGACTAGATGATCCTTATAGGTCCCATCCAGCTTGAGATATTCTATGACTTTATGATCTTTTTTTATTTTTTTGCGTGTTCTGGCTTCAGGCGTAAGTGGTCTCGGAGATCATATCTCAGAGAGCAGAGAGACCATCTTTCTTATGGTGGTTATTCCCAAATACCCTACATCACTTTCCATGCTGACCCTCCTGTTCACTGCAGCTCAGGAGCCCTGGAGAAGGTCTGGAACCAGGTGTCTAATGAACCCACACTATTGCTGTGACGTGACCATGACGAGGGACCTCTGCAATTGTTCCCTTCTAACCTGTCTTTACAACTGATGGAGACATCTCCCAGTGTCTCCCTCAGAAAATCTGTTCAAGTATCACCAAAAAACCATCTCTTAATTTGGCCTACAGAGGATATGCAGCCCAGCAGTGAAAGGGCCTTCAGCCATGGGACAGAAAGGCAGAGAGGGCTGAGGGGAGGAGGAGGTGGCTGCATGCTGGAGAGAACGCCCTGAGCATTGGGTGAGCACGGCAAGCAGCTGGCACAGTGGGAGCATGGCACTTCCCCTCAGGCAGAGCAGGGATGTGTATGAAGGGAATGAAGAAGTGCTTGGGAAAGAAGGAGTTACAGTGAGTGCAGCATCTCAGATGGTGGCAAAACTTGGTGTCTTATCTGAGGCTAAATGAGACGTCAGCATCTGACAGCACTGAAGCAGGCTAGAAGTGATTATGAGTGCCCAGTCTGCTGCTCGACTGGCCATATCTGCATGCAATATTCTATATCACCTGATGAACAAGCATGCTTTTTCTCTCTTAGTATCTGACCACATGGGCATGCATTGTGGACAGGTTCTTAGAGGAAATTTTGCAGAAACGAGAATCTGGAGTAAAGGGGATTGCCTCAGGTTATCAGAAGAGATCTTTGTTTAATATAATATGTAAGGCCTTAGCCAGTCTGGTGAATTTGAGCTGTGTGGCACATGCCTGTGGTTAGCAGAATAAATGCTCACATTTAGATTACCCAACTCTCTCTTGTGAGTTCCTGAGCAAAACAGTAGAGACTTCCTTGTCACCTCCAGACCTTCTCTAGAGCATCTCCTTGTCCTTAATATCTCCTCTTTCTGAGGGGTTCATATCACAGACACAAACTCCCTGTTGGCAAACTCCTGATTTTCTTTGCTGTGTTCCTAAATAGAGCCCCTGTAGTCTTTCAGTGTGCTCTCTTGCTCTGTCGTGCAGTATGACTGGTGCTCCTGGATCCCCAACGCCCCACCAACAATGCGCTGCCCTCCTCCGACAGAAAAGGGGACCGTCACCATCGAGCAAATTGTGGAGACTCTGCCGGACAGGGGACGTTCTTGTTGGCACCTTGGAGCTGTCTGGGCCCTGAGCCAATTCCAGGACAAAGAAGTAAGTCAGCCTCCCTGCTCTAGGTGCTGGAGATGTGACATCATGAGAGCCATGGCAAGACTGCACAGACTCCTGCGGCTGTAGTGCTGCTCTGTGCTCGACTTGGCCATTTTCACCTCTCTGTGGAGATGGTCAGTGCTGTGGGTTTGCCTGTGTTCTGCCAGGCGCAAGCCAGCTCTGAGCAAGAAGTATTTTAAGTCTGAGACTGTCTCAGCCATAATCAAAGCTTCTAAGCTTGAGCATGGCGTTGCTGAATAAGGATGCTGCTGTGGGAGGCAGGGGGCTGCAGAGGCATATGGGTTTTCTCCATTCCTTGTCCCGGCAGTGCTGTGCCCTCATGTTCTGTTCCTTTGGAAAATCTGCTCCAGTGCCATGTGCACTGCAGCTGTGGCTTGTGCCTGGTGGACGACAAGAGAAAGCAAAACCAGCCTACGGGAGGCTTTGCAGGCATGGTCTGCAGCCATTCCCCTCATGTAAAATGAGGTTGTAGGTACTTGGTTGTTTCACCCAAGGGCTCTGTCTGAAGAATGTGTTTTGAAATCCTTAAATAGAAGATGATGGACAGGAGGGGTACTTTAAATTCAGTTTCTCTGTAAGAAGAAAGCAGTGCTACCAGAGGAGCTTTTACTACGGGGAAGTAGTTCCCAAAGTTCCCAAAGCAACGCCAGTGCACTTTTCAGAGCACCCTTAGAGTCCCAGCTGACCAAAGCAAGTCAGGAGCTTGCTTTAAAGTTATGACACTTTAAAGCGAGTGTCATATTGAACTCTGAAGGACAGTTTCAAGTCAACAGAACCTTCCACTGTCACTGAAAGGAATCATCTTGCTTTTAAATCTCTGTCTGTGAATTCCCCTCTCATGCCATCCTTTTCTCCAGCAGCATAAACGTTTGTGTGGCTTTGCAGAGCAAGGTAGTTCCTATCCACAGCATAGGAAGCTCAGCTGACTGACCACTGGCCTGAATAAAAGTGCTTGGTTTTCAGTGGATGAGCTCCCTTTACATCAAAGAGGTGCCATGCAGACACCCGAACCAGCGCTACAGAAAGATGCAGGGATGGAAAGAAGCAGCCAATAGAGGGAAGGTGTAGACTAGCCTAAATATTGATAATACTATTTTAGTAGTAGCATTTGTGAGGTGAGGTGAGGCTCAGCGTGGTGTTCTGCCGGATGGCATAATGTTGAAACAGAATTGCCTTTGCTTTCTCAAAGCATAATTTCTTGGTGTTTTTCAATTAGCTATTTCTGGGCATGTACCCAGACGAACACTTCGTGGAGAAGCCAGTGAAAGAGGCTATGGCAAAATTCCGCAAGAATTTGGATGAGATTGTCAACACCATCACCGAGCGCAACAAGAATAAAAAACTTCCTTACTACTACCTTTCCCCAGACCGCATTCCCAACAGTGTTGCTGTTTGAGCACATAGCCAGGAGAGTTTGGAGGCCTGTAAATATAATGATGTTTTTCTGTTACATATGCTTCTTCAACTAGCTTTTCGGAAATGGATAAGAAAAATCCATCTTCTCCTTCAGAGCTGGCCTAAGACTGTTTGAACTTTCAAAATAAATTTGGTTATGACCGATCTTGCAAACAAAGTCTAACTGACAATCCTCTAGGTCAAATTTGTCACAAATTTATTTTTCCAGGATTTTTAAACTAATCTTAGAATAAATATACATGTTTCTGTTATCTTTCCTTCTCCTTGTCAAAACAATGTAATCACAGATGCACTTACTCACTGAACAGAAATAGTATCATGAGCAATATGCAAGTCACATTTTAAAATTCTTCCTGTTTTTAATAGGTGCCACTGGTAACATAGAAAAATAAAATCTTTAAAGGTTATCCATTGTTTTGAATCTGATTAGTGTCATTACCATTGTGAATATCCTTATCAGGATGAAGATAGAAGCAGGATATTTTCTTAACATAAGTGATGGGATTTTATCGCTTTCTTACCCAATTTCTGTGAAATAACCTCTCACAGGAGTTAAAAATTTTGTACCTACATAAACCTAAGTATTTTCTACATCAAACTAGGAAGGTTTGTTTTGGCCTCTGCCAGCAGAGTTTGATGTCTCATGTAGGGACAAATGTTCTACTTAAGGGAAAGGCAATAAGTACAGACTTGGCAATGCTTATGCTCAATTTGTGTTTCATTGCTGAGGCTGCTGGATTTTGTGGACAGTTTGTTCTGTTTTGTGGGGAATGAAGAGGCTACTTTGTATAGTGGAAAAATTTGTGGAGAAGGTTTAATTGACAGCTTCTAAGAGGAATCTTTAGATTTGGCCATTAAACGTAACTGGTATGTTCCATCTTAGTTGTAAAACACTGAGTTTTGTCTGTTTTATTTAGAGGTGTTCAGGTTCAAACACTTGGGCTTTGGTTAAAGTTAAGAAAGACACTGAGTAAAGCAAAATTGAGGTTTGTGAAATTTAAGAGTTTTGGTTTTGTTGATTAGAATTTGTTTTTTGTACTAGATCCTCCGTCCTGCAGAGTGTTTTCTCAATAGATAAGAAAGTTTCTTGTGCTGATAAAACAAAACGAAATATCTAGCTTTTATTTCCTAACTTAGCATCTAATGCTGTATGTCTCAAAAACCTTCTAGGAATAAACACAACATGCTGTGTAGAGAAATGAAGCTTGTGTCTTTGAGAAATAGATTATTTCTATCATTCATGTGTGATTTGGAAAAGAGTACTAAAATTTCCTAAAATATACTAAAATTTCCAAATATTTGGAAAAGAGTACTAAAAAAATTCATTCATATGGAACAGGTGTGAAAACTGATTTTAGACCCTTTACAACAGACTGATTCCTATTTTTTCCCCCCAAACAAAGACTTTGAGAAAAATGTGGAAGGTAAGACCATTTCCTGTTATTGAGGGAGCACATTACAACTTGTATATCTTCTTACTGCAGCCTACGAGAAGTGATGAGTGCAGGAGCAGAGTCAAACGTTGTACAGCAACAAGGAATAGGACCAAGGAATCAGACATAACAACCTGTGAGCCCACCCCCTTTGAAAACAGAAAAGTGCGACTTAAATGCAAAAGGCAAAAAATGCAACAAGCTGATGCAATATATCTGGCATGCCAGCTCTAACTTTAGTCTTTCCACTATGTACAGAGAATGTCCTCTTGCTTCAGCTTTCCCGTGATAATAATTTACATAGTCAAGTATCTGTTTAGAAAACAAAATATGGAAAGAGGCTGGTGGATGTTCTCTTGCATCTGTGCCCTCTGCTGTAGCCTGTAGAGCCAGGATACAAGTACAGTTCATGGGAGGTTTGGGGAATTGAATGTGCAGCTTTGAAAACTGGAATCAGCATCTGATCCAGCTGCAGGAGAGGCTGCAGAAAGAGGCAGAGTTTAAAAGTACCAGAAAGGAGGCAGATACTTGCAAATAGTAAAGTGCTTACTCTTCCAGGGAGTCTGGGTGTACGAGGTGCTCTCCCAGTCTCAGCTGCCTTTTCAACTTATCTCCATCTATCAGAAAGTCACTTTTCTGTGCATGGGTCATGGGTTCCTTCCCCATGTCTTTAGCCATGACTTTCACAGAGGGATCTCCTAAGTCATGGTACTAAGGTACAGTACCTACTTGCAGGATCCCTCCTAGATGGAAGTGGAAGTATCATCTTTCTCTGAAGTGCGTCCTGGACTCAGCTTTGTGATAGATGTTGGAGCCTGATGTGCATTAGCCCAGCTCTAGCAGGGTTTGACAGCCTGTGTCTCGTGTCTTGGCTGCCTGGCTGGTGCTACTGGCCGGTCAGAGGGAATGTAGCCTGGCTCTTCAACTCAAGCTTCCTTGCTGTCTTTTCCAATTGCAGTGGTTCTCAACTGGCAGAAGATTGAACTAGGAGATACCAGGTTCAGGAAGTCCTGCCATCATATCTGAACCTGCTTTCCTCTTTTTGGAGGGTGAATTCAACTCTATAAACTACTTTTAGGATTGTCCCTCTCCCAACCGCCAAACATCCCTTGCAATAATATGATTCTTACTGCCCCTGAAAGCAAAGCACACATACTTCTTAGGCATCCCACATGAAGTAAGTTACCCTTTTCTTTTCCCATCAGTCCCATTTTACAGGTGAGGGAATGGAACAAGGGCAGTGAAATCCAGCAGATTATCTCTGATTTGAGGTGCTTCCTTCATAGAGGGAAGGTTAGGACTTGGCTGCTCAGAATTACTTGCTCTGTTGCATATTGAACAGAACATAGAATAAACCCCAAAAGATTTCTAACTAGCAAGTTTCAAGCAGCAGCTTGCTGCAGCTTTCCTGCTGCAGTAGTAGCGACGTGGTATCTAGGAAGAAATTGCACACACTGAGATGGTATCACAAGTGCATAGTTTGCTTTATTTATACTATAAACAGGCATGAATGTTGCACAATCAGATGTGGCTGGTACATTTAGAGGTTAACTGAGTCATGAGTTTTTATGGCCAGAAGACATGGTTGTGATTGCTTTGACTGGTCTCAGAATACCACAGGCATTTGGATTTCCCTGGAGTTTTTCCCTATTCAAATTCAATACAGGGGTGCTTGATCTAGGAATCATCCATGAACATATCCTCTCATGATGTACCAAACCACAATTCACCCTGGCGCTCGAGTCACTTGTCTCAGTGGTGCAGCTCTCGTGCTGTGAAAGATAAATGCAGTGTTTCTGGTTCTGCTTGCATTCAGGCTTTGCCTCTTGCAACAGATGGCCTCTTGCAGCAGCCTTGTGTGACTGAAAATCCTTCTCTGACCATGTTCCCTACTACATGCTTCCCCTTTCTTTTGGTAAACTGAGTAGATTAATTTCCTGGAGTCTTTTGCTGTAAGACTCTTTTTAAACCTCTTATCTGTTACCACTGTGTGCACAGCATGTGGGCAGATGACAATGGTGATTAAATGCCTATTTCAGACATTATTTCATAGGCTGCATTTTCTCCTGCTTACAACTGTGTATCTGCAGTTTGTCCACAGATTTTTGTCACAAACCACACAGCAAATTATCTGCATTGCTGAACAAATTTCCTGTTTGTACATAAGGGGTGGGCAAAGTGGTGGACAATGCCTTCAGCAAGTAAGAGAAATATTAAGTGAGCTGGACTTCACTAGATCTCTATCAAGCTTCAAACTCAGCATACTGTATTTCCAGCAGCCTTTTAACTTTAGATTTCCAGTGTTTAAAATCCAGTACTTGGTGATTTGTCTCAATCTCCAATTGCACAGCTGATTTACCACAGAATCATAGAGTAGTTTGGGTTGGAAGGGACCTTAGAGATCATCTAGCTCTAAACCCCTGCCATGGAGGGTTCTAAAATCCAATATTAGAAATATTTAGCTTGTATTTGACATATGCAGGCAGCCAAAAGCCTGTATTAGCTTTAAAGCAAACCCTGATTAAGTGTTTGGGTAAAGCTTTGAACAGTCTGGCATTGTCTGGTGCTTGCCTGGTCACCACTGGGCTTCAAGTGGTAGAAAAGCTGTGTTTGGTCCAGCCTAAAACAAGCAAATCTGGTTTGTCTGACCCCATGGCAATAACAGGTGAGAAGCAGGCTTGCTACTGTCTTGTGTTTGTGGGAAATATGTAAGTGTGTGATTTTTTCTTGGCCACTGCATTTGACCCAATGTAAACATAGCCGTTAACAGGCTTCTAAGTGGACTGCAGGAAACCAGATATGATTTTGGCATGAAGAAAAATGGGTTTTTTTACATTTTAACCTAAAAGCAATGAACTTACACCATTGGAATCCTACATAGGCCTGGGTTGTTTCAGTATATTCAGGCTGTTTCAGCAGCAGCATTTCACAGCAGGTTTTTCTTGTCTGGGGAATAAAAGGCCATCTGGAAGCCTTCTCCTTCCCAGGAACTGTACTGCTGAAACATTATTTTTCTGGCATCATTAGATCTCAAAGGCTAATGAGTCCCACATGATTTTAAAATGGGGGTACTGGTACTTCTCTTTGCATAGATGGAAGCAAGTAGAAATAATAAATAAGCATGGCCAAGATTTAATTGTGTTTCTTCCCCCTTTTGTTTTACAGGGCTAACTTGACAGCAAAGATATTAGTAGTTTTCCTAAAGCGTGCATGAGGAATGTTTCTTGAAAGAAAACTTTCTTAACAGTACTTGTGTCTCAGAAGGAATTCAACAGATGTAATAATAGGATGCAGGAGGCTTTGCAAAATGCGTGTACTGGAAGCAGAGGGTTGGAAGAGAGCAGTGATAGAGCAGGTTTGAGCTGCATTTGGGTGACCCACAGAAAGGTCTGGGGCTTTGCTGAAGTAATGGATTGTAATGGATCATATTCAGATGTATGAATTGATCCAAGCAGCTAATGACAACCTGTCTTTCCCCATAAGGTTTTTGAGAGTTATACAGGTTGATATCCAGAAATGTAAGTCTGGGAATAAGCTAGCAGCTCACCCACAGTCTGGATGAGTCCTGGATGAAGGTCCTTGGCTCTGTTTATGTGAAAAATCTCCCAGAGCAGGTGTTACCAATAACAAAAAGGGAATCTGTGCTTCAGCATTTGACCCAGTGTGTGGAAAACTGCCAAAGGAGACTCAGTAGGACCGACCACATGTGATGGGTCAACACTAAGAATTCAAGAGTTTATAATAAACACTGAAATCTTGTGAAATCAGCTCCTGAAAGACCTCAGAAATTATGTGAATCATAGCATCATAGAATATCCTGAGTTGTAAGGGACCCACAAGACTTACCGAGTCCAAGTCCTGGCCCTGCACAGGACAACCCCAAGAATCACACCACGTGTCTGAGAACCTTGTCCAGTTGTTTCTTGAACAATATATAAATACAAGAATAATAAGAATATGTAAAAACAAGAATAAAAGGTGTGACAAACAGGTTGTTGTCTGAAGGCTTCAGAGGCTTTCAGAAACATGCAGTGCAACCTCACTGCATGGGCCAAACTTCCCTGTTCACATTTGCTTCACCTCTGGCAGAACATGCTGTGCTGGAAATGGGAGCACCACAGAGAGGAGCAGGGAGCTTTTCCTTTGGGTGAGATATTGCTCTGAACAGCTTACTGGGGAGACTTTTGCAAGAATCATGTATGACTCAGCACTGGCAGGGAGTTAAACACTTCATTTAAAAATCTGAAGACTGATAAAGACAAATTAGGGATAAATTAGGATCAACTTCTTGGACACCTATGCCCATATGTCAACATACAGCTGGTATATATATGAAGAGAAACAGGCTTCCTTGTATTTTTGCCTGGCTGTTTCTCCAGGCAGCTTCAAGAATAGTGATTCACACAACATGCTTCCAGTGAAGCATGAAAGCACTGTTGAGTGAAACAGGGTTTCAGTTTCATTGTTACTACTTTTTTTATCAATAGAATTACTTAAATGCTGCAGTCAAAATCATGTCAAGAACCAGTAGTTAAAAAGAGAAAAATTTAAAAAGTAGGACTGGTGATTGATTTATCATCACTGGCAATTTTTGAACTCAGTCTGGCTGAATCTTGAAAGATTATGCTGACAGTCTAACAAGCAAAAATTCTTTGTGCTGTAGAGATGGTCAAGTCAAACTGCATTAGTTTATGGTTTCATCATTTATAAATGCACATTTTAACAGGAAAACACAGTTTAAGAGGAGTCAGGGGAATAAGGAAAATCTTTGAACAACTGGAAAAAAATGTAATGGGTGAAGTTACATATCTGCAGTTTTTCTGTGATACTTCTTTATGGTTTTATTTTGTTGTTTATTTTATTGTTTTTGGTATTGTTTGACCTGGCAAAGTTCATCTGTCTCTAGGCCTTCCAAGACGAATATTTTCACTATGAGTAAATTCACTGGGAAAGAAGTGCAGGTAAAACCCCGTTTCCTGTTAATGACATGCATAGTACAAGTAATGAATGGTATTTTCACACTAAATCACCTTAGACCAATAACATTTCAGAATATATTTTGGATGTATTTTTGGTTTTCCAAATCTTGGGCCACTTAAACCTGGAAAATGCCACTTGTTTCTTCCTAATGCAAAGTTAAACCAGCAAACTGTTTTTTTACTCTTTTTACTCTTCAGTCATTCACAAAGCTAATTAAATTCATAGGACTAGTAAATGCAACATTTTTTCATTGCAAAGAGCATAATTCTCCAGTCCTTCCTTTAAAGTCAGCTGGCTTTCACCAAGGTTATTGACAGAGGAGGTTGGCTCTTAATTGCCATAACAGGTAAGACTCAAATTCTGTCCTCTTCTTCATAACTATGATGGCATCTTGCTGCTAACGGTGTTGATTTTCAGGCTCTGAAAATGACTCATGGCTGTCTGTGTGAGTTGGTGTCACCCGGACTGAGCCGTACGACAAGACGGTCCTTCACACACTGCAGCCTGAGAACAAACTGACAGTAAAGGCAACCATGCACTGCTTCCCCGTGCCCCCCATGCTGGTGAGTGCAGCAGGAGCATTTGTGAGCTTTGCCAGCGCTCTGTGTCCCCAGGCTGCAGTGCCGGTGGCCTGACTTCCCGTGAATGGAGCGCCAGTGGGGAATGACTGCGCATTTGGAACCGGAGGGGAGGTAAGAGAGGGCAGAAGTGATGCAGCTGTGGGAGAGTTTTGGCTTTCAAGGGTCTGGATGTGAGCCAGTGAAGAAAACCAGAGAGAAATACTTGACACAAGTATGACGTGAATCCTGATACAAATTACATGCTTTTAATATTGTGGGTTTTCCATGCGTTGTCAGCGCCACTCTCTTGCACTCCTGGAACCCAGCTTTTTTCAGGTGGAAGGTGGCTTGGTTTGGAAGCAGCTTTGTGACTGTGTTTAGCTAGTCCACTGTGCTCTGGGAGTTCAGAAGGGCTGAGAAAAAGAAACTCTCTTTTCATAGCAAAATGATGAGATCGGAATTTTTTAGAGTGTTTTATGATAGATTTATGAAATGAGAGTCATAGTGGTCATGCCCTCTCAAATTCCAGGTGTGGGTCCTTGTGGAGGATGGGAAGGAGTGCTGGAAGTCTTGGGGGTGTAGTCATGGGGCAGGCACATCTCTGGGGGAAGTACCATGGGTTGTGGGGCAAGCAGGCACAGCTACCTTGATGGGACTCCTTCCATCTGGGGCAGGGCATCTGGAGCAAGAGGGAAGGATGCCAAGGGAGCTCAGAGCACAAGTTTTGAGAGTGGGAATGGTCATAGCATAGGTGAGGATCACACGGGGAGGAGCTGGGGCAAATAGCACAAGAAATGAGTGAAAGTGAAGCAGGGCCCAAAGCTGAGCAGTGAGAGGAGTGAAGCAGCTCAACACAGATGTTCTGGAGAGCTGCCAAAACCATCGAGGGACCTTGCCGGGTTGTGGGGACTGCCTTGGCCGGGGTTACTCAGGGCTCTAAAGTAGTCAGATGTTTTTGTCACTGGTGCCCTCTGCTGCTGCTTGATTGTGTTAATAATTTTCTAGAAATATTTCTTGTCCTTTGCCAACATTGTAAATATTTACCACCTGCTAAAAGGAGTGCTCTGGCATCTCACTGCAGTGTTTCTAAGAGAGCACGAGTGGTGTGGCGTGGAGATAGGATTTTCCTCTTTGATAGAGTTTTACTTCTGGGAGCACTAGGGTCCCACTTCTTTACATCTCAGCAAGTTGTGCTGCTGTCCCTAGAGATCCTTGCTGGTTGGATTTCATACAGAATCAGCACTGAGCTCAGATTCAGATTTCCCAGGAGATTAGGTTTTCACCTGGACATGTCTGACATTCTCCCAGTCCAGTGATTTTTCCAGTTTTAATCACACAGACAAGGCTTTACGTGGCTGACTGCTATTGACTGTTTCTCACTCAGTGGTTTTCAGTATAAAAAACACTGAGTCATTGTGTGTAGACACCATTCCCATGCCTTGGGTGGGTACAGCATTTTTTCTGGATGTATAGTCAACAGGTTTCATTATCTGAGATCATAAAATATGTTGATGAGTTTTGCTGAAGTTGTCCCCAGCACTTCCTCCAGTTACAACCACATAGAAGACTCTCTTCCTTTCTCAGCCACAGCAGAAACACCAGAGCAGCACTTTCTGGAGCGAGGGGGTACAAGGAGACCCCCACGGGTGATGATAAAGGCAGCAGTGACGTACCAGAGTCAATGTGAGGCCTTTGGGGCTGTCCCAAGCTCTGTGACTGCAGGAGTGCTCTCCAGCACTTCATGTCACCAACCAGTCAGTCCCTAAGCTCTGTCTCCAGCTTCATCTCCAGCATTTTGCAACTGAAAGCTTCTGCCACTCTCTTTTCACATCTTTGGATAGCAACAAGTGCACAAGATTTAGTGTGTGTGGTGGCAGAAACAAGAGACTCCAGGAGGCATCAAGTATAAATTTGCTCATTTTGTAAAGTCTGTGTCTGTCCAGACCCCTTGCAAAAAGAATAGTCAGAGCAAAGCAGGGAGAAAAAAGTCAATCATCTTATCTCTGATAGCAGAGATGGAGACTTCAGAAAAGGAATATTCATTGTCTAACTCCACAGCAGAATGATTTTCAGCTTGGTATCAATGGGCTTTCTCTATACTTATTTGACTTTCATAATCATATCAGAACAGTATCATAGCTTTTTCTTTCCCAGGAACCTGCCAGGCCAAGGTTGAAAATCAGTTGTCATATTGTAGAGAGGTCTTTTTGAAGATGATGAAAGCATTACTGGATAATTCCACTCTTACTCATTCTCATGTTAATCCAAAATGTTTCTTCTTGAATTTCTGCATATTTATATCAGTGTGTTGGAGTAAAGAGTCCCTTCTCATAGAGTGATTTTCTTTGATTAATTACCTAGTGTCTGCATTTGTCACTTCTTGAGCTGGGGTCCCAGACAATGTACAAGAGGATCCTTCTAGGCAGACAGAGCAATGAGACTGTCAACTTTGCAGCCTTCCCACTGCTAAGTCCATCCTTGAGCAGGGAATTCCCCAGGTGGCTGTAACTGCTTGCATGCAGTGTTTCATGGCGGTGGCTGTTGGCTCCTCTGTTGTGTGTGCGTTACAAGGAGCTGAACAGCAGCAGAGAGAGGAGGATTCCTACAGCCCTATTTACCATAAGGTTCTAGAGTTAGACCCTGATTTTCCACAAGCTTCTGGCAGTGTTTTAGACCCTGGCAATCCCCATCTAGTCCAGCTGTTAGAAAGAAGTGATCTTTATTTCTCCAAGCAAGACAAGTGGGAAGAGATGGTTTATGAATTTGAGGCATAAAGAGTAATAAATAGGAGCCCAGCTGCTTTCAAGGAGACTGGATGGTATAGTAATACTGCCCTTAACTATCTTTAAAAAAAGAAAGGTGGAAAAAAACAAGATGTTGGACCTCTGCAAATCCCTGATTGATTGCTTATGAAAATTCCAGCATGGCCAGTAGCAACCATGAGAGGGCACTGGGATCTCAAAACACTCAGAGGAGCCTGAACACCTTACACAGTCGCTGGTGGGACTGACCTGCAACACGATATCCTCTCTCCTGAATTCTCCCATTTTGATCAGAAATTTTTAACAAACCAGCCAAGCAGCAGAAGTTGTTCATTTCTCAAAATAAGATCACTCAATCATGTTTTGGCTTGGTTTGGTTTTCTTTTTTTGTTTTTGTTGGTTGTTGTTTTTTTGGTTTTGGTTGTTTGTTGTTTTTTTTTTTGCCATAGGGCACCTACCAGTCTTTCAATGGTCTGTTACTAATGACACTATTTCCAGACGCTGTTCCACACTATTTCTCTTCTGGCAAGGAGAACACATCGGTGGTGGGCTGGAACCCAACCACTACCTATAAACAGCCTTTGCAGCCATACTGCATGAACTTTGCTTCTGTTCACTTTTAAATAGCACTTTTAATGTTAATATACGAGTACATGACCTTTGGGAATAAAAATAGGCAATTTTCTTTGCTGAAACACAATTGTGTTAACAAACAATCGGTTTAGGTTTGGGGGGGTGTTGGTGTGTGTGTGTGTGTTGTTTTGGTTTGGGGATTTTTTTCCATAATTTCTTGGTGGATTTGGATGAAAACTGGACTACAAAACCAGTATTTACTACCTGATGAAGAGATAAAATTGTGTTGTCCCACTCCATCCATCATGTCTGTCATTATGTGAATTACATCTGTGCCAAAGGCTGTCCAGCAGTGGCTGGGAATGCATGAGATGTGAATGTGTATGGCACACACTTCTGGCTGCCTGCAACATACTCTGTATTGACAGTCAAAGAGTCAAAAAGTGGAGCTTGGGAGAGAGGACAAGGCTTTCCTCACCCCTCCAGGCACAGTCCTAGATAGGGACAAGGAGGAGACTGTTGTGTAACTCTTGATGGGATTAATTGGTTAGTTGATGAGATGAAGGGTGTGATTCTTAGGTTGGACAAGAGACCGAGCTGTTTTGCATTAGATAGCAGCACTGAGAACCTGCCAAAAGGAGAAACTGCTGTCTGACCTTCTCATTTTAGGAGTAGCCTGTAACATGGAAAAGAAGTCTGGATCTCAGGTGTTGAAACACCTGTGCAGACATCCAGCTTCTGGGGGCACAAGATGACCAATCTCTTGGTACAATTACTCTGTCAAGGAGTATATGACCTTCAGCACAAGCTCTAAATGAACATGACCCAGATTTGTCCCAGTTTCTGTAGCCTGTCTGCAGGTTGTGCATATCCCAGTGCTGCAGGCTCAGGGATGTTGGATGTGGTCCATATGACTCCTCTGGTGCAATCACATGGCACCTGGCCATTTGTTGTACAGCACATTGCCATCACTGGGGCAAATAATGTGTCTGGAGGCCTGGAAAGAGAGAGGATCCACAGAGCACCTGAGGAAGCAGCACATTTGCAGCACCTCACCTTCTCCAGCACAAAACTTGCTGAGCAGCCACCTGGAGAAATCACTTTCTTTATCCATGACAATGTGAACCCTGGCACTTCTCCTTGGACTTGGGATAAGCCAGCCAGCAGCAGAAAAGTAGTGGAGGAATGTTCCATTGATTGTGGAGCCTGTTATTTAATTTTATGAGCTGTAAGACAAGGCACATTTTTTTTCCCCTTGGAGGGTTGAGAGGACAAAGGAGAGAGGTGAGAGAAACAGCATATAAAGGAACTAATATTACCTTTTTGATTTTTTTTCCCACTGAATTTACTTAACCCAGCACAGACATAAGGATCTTAGCATATTATCACACCAACAAAGTGAGGCTATATATACACGACTCCAGTAAATTCAAAGTTCCTTATATATCAATAAAAAATTAAATGAAAAAACAATAGCTGAAGCAAGTAGTTTAGAATCCTTTTAAAATTGGTATACCATGGTTACATATTACCCAGCTAGATGTATTTATTTTTATAAATACATGTTTTGTCTCATCTAAATTTGTTTATTACTTTCTATTGCTCTTTATATTTGCCAAGATATATTTCCCCTTAGGGGCAGAAGGGGAACATCTCAGAAGTGCCCCCTTGATCTTTGTACATCCCTTACTTTCCAGTAGCACAGTGTGTCTTTCCACGAAATGAAATGGGACCCCTTGCCTGGGTATCTCCCAGTATCTCTCCCTCCTGCTTCCTCCTCTGCAGGCCAGAGTCCCCTGCAGGGTCTCAGGAGTGGGGTCTCAGCCCCTTCCAGAGGCTGCTGCTCACAGCCTGTGCCCTCATCCTGCCTTTATTCTGCCACCTATTTTCTTTCAACCCTATTTACCTGCTACCCCCAGATAGCTCGTGTTTGCTGACCAGGCTTTTATGCTGAGGCTTCCTGCTAGCAGCATTTGGAGACCTCTGCATCTGACCAGTCTCCTATGGGGAATGACAGCAGACCTATGCTGCTTGGAGCTGGTGTTCTGGGCTCATATTTTACTTAGAGTCTTCTCTTTTCTTGGCCTCCAAGTACACAGTCTGTGAGACGTTCAAAGTTCAGGACCGGCTTTTAGGGCTTGGACAGATGATTTTCTGCCTCAACAGCTTCTTTTCCTCCAGGCAGCAGTCTGCAAATGATATTCAAATGGACCCATGGAAAGCAGAATTGCTCTGCCTCCAGAACAGACACAAACCACTCATAAGGATAAATCCAGTACTGAGACTAGGGCTTGAGGAAACTCAGTTCAGACTCAGGAAAATCCCTTTATTACCTAAAAAGAGGGCAACAATGTTCCTTTTCTTCCTTCTCAATTTTTCCTTTATTAAGACTGAAACATTTCTAGGCAGGCCTTTGCCAACACATGATCTACAGATACCCCCAGGCAGGTAGGTACACCTGGATAAAATAATAAATAATAATCCTTCTTTAATAGCTCCTAGTCTGAAGAGTCAGTGTGCTTTACATGAAAAGTGCAATGAGAAAGGTCATGGAAGTTCACTCTTCAACGAAACCTAGTTCCAAAGTCTGATGTTGGAACCTTTCAGGTGGTGCCTGGATTAACTGAGTTCATTAGGAAACATTTAAACAACCTATTTGTACTGATAAATCAAATATCATTCTTGCCAAGTCCTTGTGAAATATTAGACAAGCTGTGCAATGTTTGTTTTGCTTTTAGCAGCTATGTCATCTGAGCTGTTGAATACTAACAAAATGTATTGTACAGTACCACATATGGATCACTCTGTATCTTTTGCCTTAACACTGCTGGGAGATTTACTTTAATTAATAACTTTATCTGAAAGTCACAGAGAAAGAAGGCAGAGGTTCATACCTAGATACATTATTTTCTTTTATCTGACAATTTTTCATTGAAATATCATGTATTTGGTATAAATCATAGTTAATGTTCTCCCCTTTCACTATTCCAAATAAATGAAAAGCAAAGGATAGGGCACATCTTTCATGTTTATGAGAGAGAATGCGTTAGGCATCACCATTTCCAGAGGAGGTGATGTGTGCAGGAGAAGGCGATGGCTGGGAGGGGAGGATGAGCCACCTTTCACACTTGAGGGAGACAGGGATGAGACCTGAAGGTTGTTATCAATCTTTACAGGGGCCCTGTATACCCAGCGATTCCCATGCAAGAAACCTTTAGTGAGGGAAGATTGGAAGAGTTTGTTACATTCTTTGGAATGGGGCAACAGGCTCGATCCCTGCATCCAGACTGCTGCCATGGAAGAAAATTATCCCTGTGGGCACTAAACTAATCAGTATCGAACATTAAATGAAACTCAGATACAATTATTAGCTTAGAAAATCTCACTTCACCATGAAGTAGTTGCATATTTTGTTTTAATCAAGTGAACTCTGCCTTTGACTCATTGACAAATTTGACTTTAATGTTAACTTTCAAGCCATTGCTGTTTGAGTCCCACCAGGAAAACAGAGTTTGGTCATCTGCTACCCAGATACTGCTTCTGAGTTCATGCAAGTTCTTATTGCTTGTGGGATACAGGCCACAAATGATGCAATGACTCAACATTCAGCACCAGAACATTTTGTGGCTGATTTCCATTGTGGTGATCAGAAAACACATCCTAGAAACTCCCCCTTGACCCTGCAATTTCTTCTTTTCCCTCTGTCACCATGTAGCTGGTGTAGACCCTCACACAGACATTGACGGGGTCTTTGGCCAAGGCAAGTCCTCCCTGTTTCTCCTGTCTCTGTCCTTGTATCCCACAGCCCCTCTAAGCACTCACCAGTTTGGCACTGACTTCACAGAGAAAGGTCCCTCCCAGGCAGTGCCCTCCATGCTGTCCTGGGCTCTCTGCATTTCTCTTTGACTTGTAGTATAGTAAACAAGCTTCTGTTGCTTTCCTACATCTTCTGGCACAGCTCTTCTTCCTCAAGTTATTCTACATTTCTTTGCTGACCCATTAGAGTAGGGAAACATGATTTTCACTTTTATTACTTGCTGTAGTTTGGCAAGTTTTAGGAGAAAAGCCTGGCTGACAGATAACAATACCTGCACATTTGACATTAAAGTGTTGCTAGTTTCTTTTCTTCATTCAAATACTAATCTCCCAAATAGTAAGAAAGTACGTAAATCCATCAATGAGAACTGGTCTGGATGATTAGGCTGATGACATTAGCCAATGGTGTGTTCTCCTGCAGACATCTGTATTGTATTGCACTAGGATATTTAATATCATGCAGTGTTAACAAAAGGTTTTGTTACTTGATGATTGCTGTTTTCTTCTTGAGTTTTATATTATTTGGTGAGTTTTTCTGTTATCATTTTTCTTTATGATATTAACTGTTTTCAGAGCATACAGACTACAAGCATGTTACATGTTTCCATGATTTTTTGTGACAATGATAAGCAACTTTCTAAAGCTGCAGAATGCCTCTAATTAAGGTCAAGTTTGAGCAGGTCTGTGTTCAGGTCCTGTTTATCCTGCAGATTCCCTGCTGAACCTTTGGAAAGGCATGGTGGGTGCTCTGCCCTGTGATGATGGTGTTACCACTGGGGACAGCTGATAATGTTGCCCCTTTGCTTCTTTATCTCCCAGAGCACAGACCTTTTGGATGACCTGCTGTACACCACAGTGGTTCTGCAGCTGGTCAGGAGGAAGGAGACTGCTCGTGCAGGCAGCTGAGAGCAGCAATCTCAGGAACTCTGCTAAGCTCGGACACTCTCTTTGAAACCGGCAGCCTTCGATTCTGTGCCTCTTTTTACCATGTATAGCACCTGACTTACTTTTCCCATTTCCTGACTCTTTTTCACCTGATCTTTCTTTATGCTGAACATAGTCTAGAATTAAGCACCTTGGCTGAGAGATGATGGGATGTAGCAGGAGCATAATGATTCACTGTTGGTGGAGTCACCATACAGGTCAAGGGAAGGCTGTTATCAGCTTCCTTTCCTTGCTCTTCTGATTACTAAAAAGCAGGACGCTTGCCACGTATTGCGAATGACTGGTGAACTTCATTGACTTCATCCTTTTTCATCTGAGTTATGTTTCGGGTCAAGTGAGTTCATACATAAATATTTAACCAAGTTTTTTTATCTAGCTGGTCAAGTGTAATTTCTGTGATGAGAAAACTAATTATGTGGTTTGTATCTTATCTCTAGTACAACATGTAGCATTTTACAAATATGGGTGTTACACAAATGGTTGAATCCTGAAGATATCACTGAACCTTAATACTTGCTGACCATGGCAGATCCTTTGTCAAATTGCTGCCATAAATGAGGCAGAGACTGATACTGTTTTTTTCTACATGGCACAAGGAAAGTCCTGTCTGAAGTCCTATAGTAAAAGTTTTGTAGCTGAGATGTTGCTATTCACAGGGGAACAGGCAAGATAATTTCCACAGGCTACTTTGCCAACTTGCTGTCCTGGTTTTGAATGGGTAGAGTTAATTTTCTTCATAGTAGCTGGTGTGGGGCCATGTTTTGGATATGTGCTGGGAACAGTGCTGATAATTTGGGCATGTTTTAGTGATTGTTGAGCAGTGCTTGCACAGCCTCAAGGTCTTCTCTAATTCTCCTACCACCCTGCCAGCAAATAGGCTGGGTAGCACAAGAATTTACGAGGAGACACAGCTGGGACAGCTGATCCCAAATATTAAAAGGGATATTTCATACCATATGGCAACATGCTCAGCATATAAACTAGACAGCAATAGGCTGGGGGCCACTGCTCGGCAGTGGCTGGGCATCAATTGGTTGGTAGTGAGCAGCCCTTTTTAATTTCCATCACTTGTCTTTCTTGAGTTTTATTTTTACTTTTAAAATTTCCTTTTCTTCATCACCATCATCATTATTTATTTCAGTTATTAAAATGTTCTTATGCCAACCTACGAATTTTCTCCCTTGTACTGCTTCACTTCTCTTCCCTTCCATCCTGCTGGAGAGGGAGAGTGAGTAAGCGGCTGTGTGGTGCTCAGTTGTCAGCTGGGGTTAAACCATCTCAGTGAAAATATTTAGTGAAATGTCATATTATAATGTAAGGACATAGGAAACTGAGGATAGATGTGCTGGATCATGACAATAGTCAAGGCAGCCCAGAATTCTGTCCAACTCCAACAGCAGCTTAAAAATTAGTTCCCAAAGAAGAGAACAAAACCGTGTCTACCACAGAGGAAGATTCTTTAAGACTACTTCAGTCTCCAGTGATTCCTGAGCTATCAGTGATATCTTTGGGTTTGAGTACCCTCAATGGATTTTGCTCCCATGAATTTTCCTGGCTACTTTTTGGACCCATACATCTCTAAAATTGGTGTACCACAGCCCAAGGATATGGTGTGTGAAAAGCCACCTCCTTCTGTATATTTAAAAATACGGAAAGGAACAAATACCAAAAATTGTTACATTTATTTTTGCCTGGATGCCAAGGAATAGACATTGGTTAAGAGTCTGTACCCAGCTTTCCACTGTGCAAACTCTAGATCTCTGTGTAACAGGATGATGAAGTAACTTGGAAAAGCAAAAATGATAAAATTTCCTGGTTAAGATAAAGACAGTTAAACAAAGAGAAGGAAAAAAATAAACAAGTGGTGCAAAGACTC
Source organism: Pardalotus punctatus (assembly GCA_013400915.1). NCBI lineage: Eukaryota > Metazoa > Chordata > Aves > Passeriformes > Pardalotidae > Pardalotus > Pardalotus punctatus. The sequence continues at coordinate 180,763 of VZTX01022522.1, read as the reverse complement.
ACCACCTCCCACCAGAAGACTCACGACCAGACAGTCTCTGAACAATGACTGCATTGGAGAGACAATTCCCCAGTTTTCATTGCCGAGCATGACATCAGATTACATGGATTTTTTCTTTGGCCAGTTTGGGTTGGTTGTCCCAGCTGTCTCCACTGCCAATCCCTCGCTAACCCCCAGCCTGCTACTTGTGTTGGGGACAGAGGGAGCAACCAAGAAAGCCTCAGTAAGCAGAGTTCAGCAGTAGCTAAAACACTGGCATGTCCTCAATGTTGTCAGGAATCCAAACCACGGCACCACGCCGGCTGCTGTGAGGGAGCCAGATCCAGTACACATTTGCAGGCTGTGAAATACACTTGAAGGGGCTGTTTTGGGGATAAGAAGGTGCCTATTTTCTCACAGACCTAACCTGGAGGACAACAGAAGCAAATGAGTTAAGTGCAGGTCCCAGATTAAAGGCTGCATGTGTATAAACATTGGACGGAATCCCAGGATCTGGCCCACACATGCCACCAGGCAGACCCAGCAAAGCAACAGACTCCAGAAGGCATTCAAAGGACAGTCTGGAATTTGAAAGGCTGGTTTATACAGCAGCATCCCACCCTGTCAATTTGAGTTTAAATTCACAGGTGGAGCCAGAGAATGCTGGCAATTTGTAACAAGACCAGAGGCCCCAGCATCTGCATTCCTACCACACAGGGAAGAAAGCTGGGAAGAAAGCAGAGTCTTTTAGGTGCTTCCTGTGAATGTGAACTGTATCAGGATGGGTCTTTCATACCCAGATAAGCCTTTCATACTCAAATAGCCTTTCACAGTCAAATAATCCATCTTTCTGTCATCAGAGGTGATCCAAGACCTTTGGCAGTTCTTTTCTCAGTTAAACTCATGGATCCCTCCAAACTGCTCTGGCTTTATTCCCAACACCATTTTGAAACCCTTCAGGGATTATGTGAGTAATTAGATAAATAATAAAAAAGCCATGTCCGGATGTGGGATGATGCTCCAAGCAAAGCCCTGCTTTTCCAGCGCATTAGGCTTCACAGCAGTTGTTCACCCTCAGGGCTGCCAATAGAGGAATGCAAGGCAATTTATCTACAAAAGTAAAGGAAAACAAAATGCAAACAACTAGAGTTTTTCCTTGATGACAATAAAACTGACTGTTCTCAGCAATATAATCATCCCTCCAGAGCCTAGAAGGCTCCTTTCAATTTCATTCATCTGCCCACTTCTGGTTGTAAATACCCTGGTGTGCAGTATTCAGAGCAGTGCCCATTGTACAAGAATTTGCAGAATTTGCTGCTGATAAAAAACCCTCATTAAGACCAGGAGAGATGAGCAGGGAATTAGAGTCATTTTCCTCAAAACAGATCCTTCGAAGTCAGACATGTAAATCTGTGTATGTCTCCAGAGCATTCCTTTGCAGCCAGCGGACACAAACTTCTTTAGTGAAGAACTGAAGTTCAGTGACTGACTCATTTCACTAAAATAAACTCATGAGAAAAGTTAAGCAGGTCATGTTTCTTTCCTCGCTGTTGTAGAATCTACTAGTACTCAGCTAGCTGGGCTAAAGAAAAAATCTGCACATCCTTAAAACCCTGTTTTGACCACTCAGTAGAAAACAAAGTATGGTGTTTACAGTATGTCTGGCTGTTTTTGTACACGTGAACACTCAAACTGATTGAACAAATGTGGACTTAAGTTCTAAACCAATGAGTTCATGCAGGATGACAAACTACTTTCATGGTGTGCTACCATTACAAGGGAGACAAATAAGAGATTTAGATACATATATATTCTTATATACACTATATATATAAGAATATATAAGATATATAAGGATATATAAGACTATATGCACTTTAACATATCCATCTACCATCACAGCATCTAAGAGTCCAGTATCATTTTGGCTATGTGTTTCAAATTATGGAATGGGATGGGCAGAGTCTTGGCAGGTGGCAGGACCTGTTTCTCTGACTGAAATGGTCCCTGATGTGGTTGTTTGGGTGGGATACCCCTAATCTGTGATTAATTTTCTGAAAATCTGGATGAGCTCTCTCTCTAGTGTGGAAAGAGAAACAGGCACTGCCAGCGGACACTGACACCCATTTAAATGCTCATCCACTATCAGCAGGTGCTTTACAGAGACCCAGGTGTCTGAAGCAAAGAGCAGGAGAGTGGTCAGAGTGTGACCAGAGCCTACGGGGTGATGGGCAAGGGCTCCTCTGTGGGGCAAGACCTGCACAGGGACCACAGCAATGAGGATTTGCCTCGCCTGCTAGGGGTCTGGGGCTGTAAAACATAAAGCTTCTCAGCCACAGAGGGGAAGGTGGGATGGGGAGGAGGGAGAATAAAAGAAAAGGAAGCTGTTTCAAACAGAACTGTCCAGAGAGATTTTGCTACAGAGAACTTATACTGAGATTAGCTCAGTTGATTAGAGCATGGTACTTATAACGCCAGCGTTGTGGATTTGATCCCTGTAGGGGCCATTCACTTATGAGTTGGACTCGATGATCCTTGTGGGTCCCTTCCAACTCAGAATATCCTGTAACTGTTTGACATACTTCACTTTTCTTGCCAGCATTATCCACTGCATTGTTTTTGAGCACCAGTTTCATAGATCAGAGATTAACAGAAATAACCAATCTTCTTTTGCAGATTCTCGTTCAGGATGACTCTAAGAGTAATGTTATATCTCTTTCTTATTACACAGAGACTCCCTAAGGTAATGAAACAATTTTTTTTTTTTAAATTCCACTAATACTTCCATTCCCCTTCTTAAGCTACAGCTGTTATCATCTTCTCTCTACACGTCCTTATGCCTTGTTTATTTGTTTCCCTGCTGTGGCTTTGCTGGGTCTGAATTACCATTGCTTTAGGACTGTTACATAACTCACAAAGTCAACTTTAGTAACATTCATTCTTATCATGAGCAGATTAATAAGTAAACTGTTATCTCAGCAGGAATAGGAAGGCACTATTGGCTAATTTCAACCACGTGCTCTGGTACCATAGCATATAAATAAGCACGGATTTGGAGGCCCAACATCAGGCTTTTCTGACACTTGGCTTCTCTCCCTCAGCCCACCATGGAGCCCCTGGGAATGACCACTATTTTCTTGCTGGTCTGCATCTCATGCCTTCTCTTTGCCACATGGAGAAGCAGATCTCAAAATGAGAAGGAGCCTCCTGGTCCCACTGCACTCCCCTTTGTTGGAAACCTGCTCCAGCTGAACCCAAGGAATGTGCCTGAAAGCTTGAAGCAGGTAAGGAACTGTCTTCTTTCCTATGTTTTCCTCATTGCATATAAAACAAAATCCAGTCCCACCGGTCTCAGCTTAATTCACAAGCTTAATTTACACTGATGAAATGTTAGACTCAAACAGAAACAAAAGGGTTCCCAGATATGCATCCATCTGAAGTCTATATATTGCAATAACTTATGTTTCTAGGTCTATATATTACAAGTCTACTTATATATCTAAGTCTATATATGGCAAGTCAGTCTATATATTCACAATGATCATACTAACGATGAGTCCTGTGCTGACCTCACAATCTGTACTACAATACTACAATTTGCAGCAGATTTGCAATCAAGGCACTGATGCTATTGCAGTATAATCCTCCTGTGCCCAACACCTCACCATGCTGGCAGCACAGCCTGGCCCTTTTTGGGGGGAGAACCATGCCCCATTTTGCTGCCTCTGCTCCCTAACATATATATAGTATCTCCAGGGAGTGGAAGTAGCAAGCAAAGGGATTGAAGCAAAAGAAGTTTGGAGGTGAATTGTGATGCCATTTTTGATGGCAAAAATACCCATGTTTGAGAGACAGCTTCGCTGTTTGTGCTCAAAAACCCTTTAGGCATTTGCATTCATACATGTATATAATTGCTTTTAGAGCTCATGTAAACTGTTATCCACTATGCCCTGCAGAAAGGCATTTCTGAATGTTTTCTAGCGTTATGAAGGGCTATTTTCGTTTCTCAGATTTGGATTGGATACTCGCTACTTCCATTCATATTCCCTGTTTCTTGTACAATTCCCTCTTCCCTTACCGGTAACTCATAGTTGAAAGATCTCTGCACTCTTGTTAATCAGTGTCATGTCTCAGCAGTGCTGGGACAATGGCTTATCACCTCTTAGACCACTTTGCTACAAACTTCACATGATTACCATTCAGTCACGTTGCTTTTTGTGTTTTTTTTCCCTACAGCTCAGTGAGAAGTATGGTCCTATCTTCAAGGTATATTTGGGCCCACAAAAGATGGTGGTGCTGTATGGCTATGATGTTGTAAAAGAAGCTCTGGTTGATCAAGGAGATGACTTCAGTGGAAGAAGCATTCTACCATTGTTTAAAAAACTCTTCCAAGGCACAGGTATGTCCTTGGTAATGCCAGCATACAAAACAGATGCTTTCAGTGCTTCAGGAAGATAGCTGAGAGGGCAGTGGAGGAGGGCATGGCAGATTTAATTTACTACTTTTATGCAGACAAATTAGCAATTAAAGACCAAAAGTCCAACTCATTACTTGGACCCTTGAGTAAATTGGTCCCCTGGAGAACTGTTTAAAGTCCCAGGATGGCTTCACTGGGTGCCTTTTTATTTTCAGCATGCTTCAAGCTCTGGCTAAAATTTTGTACATTAAATGTGCCTCTAAGGTCTTACGTTCATTCTCCCATTTCTGAAAATACTCTAAATATACACACAGCTAAGGAACTAGCAAAAGGAAAGCCAACAGCACAACAAAGATAAGATACTCAGGATGACTCAGAGCCATACTCCAGATTAGGTCAGCCCCTGGTATGGCATTTATAGCATATATTCCATGGCATTATATACATAGTGCAGTACCAATGGTATTGTCAATGATGATATGCTCTTTAAAGGTGCATACCAGAATATTTGAATAGTTGTTATGTCAGTATAAAGGCTTTGTGCTTATGGCCAAGACCAAGTCAGTACTAGCGTTAACTTCTTACTTCCTAACATAGTTTTTCTTATCCGGGGAATACAGTCAGTTTTATTCAAAGTGCTGTGACAGATGGATCAAATTTGTCACCTTCAGAATTGCAAAGAAGTTACATTTTTGGGCATATAGCAATTGCAGTGTAACTTCACAGAGTTATCTTTGCATGCTGAGTACTTACTATGTAGTTCCCACTGAAGGAAAAAAATCTGTTTCATCATAAAGGTCTATTTTTCCTCCCTGTGTCAGGCATTGTGTCCAGCAATGGGGAGACTTGGAAACAGCTGCGACGATTTGCACTCACCACCCTGCGGGATTTTGGGATGGGGAAAAGGGGCATTGAGGACCGAATCCAGGAGGAAGCTAATTTTCTGTTGGAGAGGATCAAGAACACACACGGTAGGATAAGGACTTCGTGCCTGCTGAGACACTGTACATATCTGCAATGAGATAATGAGGGGTGTAGGGCTGTTTCACAAAATCAATGACCCAAGGAGTGGGCATATGGCTGCTGTTTCTGCTCCCTGGTTCTGTAGGCAAAGTTATCAGTCCTGGCAGTGGGTCAGTCAAAGGCACTATGACAGTATGGAGGACAAAAGTAGGAGAGAGGCTTGGAAAACGCCCTTTAACCTATTCTTCTTGAAGAACAAGACAGGAAGTGGCAAAAGGAATAGCTTTGCCACAGAGCCAAGGGTTTGATGGAATTCAGCCATGGAGACAGTGCTGGACACTGTCGGGTAATCAAGTATGTGCTTCTTCACCTTGTCTCCTGCAGCTCTGTGTAAACAGATCTTGAAGAAGTGGGTGACCAGAGAACTCATTTGCAGATATTTGGGGCTGGGTCCAGTCCCTCTGAACACTAGACAATACATCCCAGTATTGGTGGGGCTGTCCAATGGGAACAGGGATATAAGCTTCTGAGGGGAGGGTATAAGGTTACCCCCTTGGTTTCAACCTGTAAATGTGTTTTCTGGTAGTACACAAGCCAATGGTACTTCTAAGTACTTCCCCTGACAGTGGCACAGTACCAGCCTGGACTCCAGGCTTCCTTTTCACTGCGAGCCCTCAACATGTGCCTATTCTGCAAAGGGAAAAGCAAATGGATCTAAACAAATGATTAAGCATCACTGTTTTCCATGAGCCACTAGAAAATTCAATCTGGCTTCTCAGATAAACATTCCTTTTACTAACCAGAGAAAACACTCTCACCTGCATTGCTTTTATCTCTTGACTAGCACAGTAATACTGTATTCCTAATACCCTTATGCAAGACTCTAATTCTGGCTCACCTTGCTACGGCATCTTTTATTGTGTATTAAAAGGTTTTGCAAGCAAAATATATACAACTGAAAAGTATAAATCTATTATTTACCCTTAATGCAATTAATAAACAGCTCTGACTAGTGTTTTCTATATTCAGCATTAATATACTCACCACCTCTGAGACATCTGTTGACTTTTCAATGGCCACAGAGTCACCAGTCAGGCAGAGAATAATTCATGCCATTTCTCCTTGGAATAGGCTGCTGCCAAGTTGACATCTTCTCACACTGTGGTGTTCTTTTAGGATTTTATACCTTTTCATGTTATTGTTTCTCCTCTTGAAACCTTGAGATGCACCCTAACATTGTCTATAATTATAGCTTTCCTTTCTTTCTTGGGTCTAATCCTGCTTTTTGCTTAGACCATAATTCTCTTCATAGAAGTAAATGCAGATACATTATCAAAACTAGACTTTGATCACAGGCATCTGAACCCCAAGGAGAGAGTTATACAACTGAGGTTATGTGAGTAAAGTTAGTAAGGAGAATGAAATAACCTAAAGACATGGTTCAGGCAAAGTCCTCATGGTTTCATTGGGATTTTGTGGGAATCTTTAGGTTATTTCTACTAAATAGTCTATAAGGCAAACAGACATGTGCCAGGTGAAGAGGAACTAAGGCACTCAGACCAGTGTTCTGCTGAGAACAGGACAAAAGAGATACTTAAACCTCAGTAAGAGTGAAATTAGTTCACTTCAAGTAGAGAAGAATAAATTGGATAAGCCCTTCATCACCCTTTCAAAGAACTGCAAAACTCTTGATCTCCAGAGGATGTGAACCTACCCTGTAGTGTCACAGGAGGGGATGATCCATGAAATACTGAAAGCAAGATACCTTTTTTTTGGTGGTTGTTGTAGAGCGACCCTTCAATCCTGGCATTTTCCTTCTGCATGCTGTTTCTAACATCATCTGCTCCATCGTCTTTGGGGATCGCTTTGACTATGAGGACGAGAAATTTCTAGCTTTAATTGATTGGATAGAGGAAAACAACAGGCTCCAAACCCATCTACAAATACAGGTGTGTGTGGTTTTATTTAATACATTTGTTAGCTATTATTTATTAATGGATATTTATTCATGTTATTAGTTTTTAATTACAGTGGATTTTCCTAAATTTGAAAAGTGAAGTGAAAAAGGCAGTTAAACAAATTTCTGCTGTTTTTTATTTACCTTATGGAATTGCCATTGCATGTCCAAAGGCTTTCACTGAAAAGGTTGCTCAAGTGTCATCTATCCTTGAATGTAGTGAAACCATAAAGTAAATGGCAATGAAATCCTGAGTAATAAAGACCTACTGTTCCAAAACAGTTTAATCACCCCATTTTCATAGTTACAATCAGGGGAGAATTTTATTGTATCCACATTAATCAGAATGTGCTTTTTCATCATTTTCTTTTTACAGCTATATAATTTCTTGCCAACTCTCATGGACTATTTACCTGGACCTCATAAACAACTGATAAAAAATTTTGAAAAAGTTGATAAATTTACAACAGATATCGTAATGGAACACCAGAAAACCCTGGATCCCACTTGTCCTCGAGATTTTATTGATGCTTTTCTTAACAAAATGGAACAGGTACTGTAAGAGTAGAGATTTATTACCTTATAAGGAAATCACTGCTTAAATCACATATTTTCTTTTTATGTGTGATGAGGCATTGGGTTTTTGTAAATGCAGAGGGGAACTTCGTCTTCTTAACACAATTGAGTTCATTTTATCCTTTCCATTTTCTAATCAATTATTTTTAAACACAGAATTAACAGCTTGAGCCAAAGTGAGGAAAGCTGAAGACCAATCTGGTGAATGTAATTCAATGACCCTTCCATATTAAAAAAGGTTCATAATATTATTAAGTAAAAGTACCATAAATGCTGGTATTCTGGAGAATGAGTGTCATATTTTTGAAAGGACATTAGACGTGTTTATAAACCTACAGTACAGGTACAGGACTTTCCTTTTTAAACAAGCCTCTTGGCTTTGTCATTCAAAACCTTTTGCCTCATCTTCCTGCAGGAGAAAGGGAAGGAGGACTCAAAATTCACCATTGACACCTTGAGCAGAACTACACTCGACTTGTTCCTTGCAGGAACAGGGACCACAAGCACCACACTGAGATTTGCAATTCTGATTCTCCAAAAATACCCAGAGATCGTAGGTAATGAAAATAAATAGTTTAAAACTTTTTAATAGGTTGTGGGATGAGTTTGGACAATTCCTGTCACTACCACATATGACAATAGTCCTCTGACTAAGGAAATATGTCTTTGCAGTGTAGAAGTGTGTATTAATCTTAGTTTTATTCATGGGAAGGAGATGTTACTGTGAACTATATTCATGTATTCCTTGTGCGCTAAAAGCAAATTTTGTTGTACATATGGGGAGAGGTTTAGTCAAACAGATGGGGGAATTGTTCATTCAACACTTACTTATTTCCTAACAGAGAAAATGCAGAAGGAAATCGATTCTGTGATTGGCCGAGACCGAAGCCCCAGCATGGCAGATCGGAGCCAGATGCCCTACACAGATGCTGTGATCCATGAAATCCAGAGATACATTGATTTCCTTCCTCTTAATGTCCCACATGCTGTGATCAGAGACACCAAGTTCAGAGGCTATTTTATCCCCAAGGTCTGTTCCAGAGAAAGGTCATCAATCTCTTAAAAACAATTATGTGTTCTGTTAGTTGTATTTTATTTAATTTTCAAAAGCACTGAAATGTGATATTAAATTGAAATAATTTTTCTGGGAAGCGGATTCTGGAAGTTATTGAGTCCAATCCCTTGTATTAGGAAAAAAAGAAGAAAATACTTTTAAATACCGTGTGAAGATGAAGATAGAGCTTTCTATTTTTAATTTTTTCACATAAATGTAAGTTGTAATTTATTTGGAAGCAATATTAAATACTCTAAACAGATTCACCATTAAAATTCATTTAAAAAACATCCTTGCCATACCAGTGGCATATATTTTCATGCATTAAATGGTAATTTAAAACTGGTTAAACTTTGACTACCCGTCTGCTTAGCTCTGAGAACTTCTTAGTGCCTCTTTGTTTTAACATATCTCCGCTGTACCTCTTCTTTGTTAATTCAGGACACTATGGTAGTACCTATGCTGACTTCTGTCCTACATGACAGCAAGGCATTTTCAAACCCAGAAAAATTTGACCCAGGACATTTCTTGAATGCAAATGGTACCTTTAAAAAGAGTGACCACTTCATGCCATTCTCTACAGGTAAGACCTCCTGCTATTTCAGATCCTAGACTATCCTCTCCTGGAATCTCTCTGGAGGTTTTATGGCTCCATTGCCACAGTCTATACAGTGATGTCAGGTGACATCTACTAGAGTTACTTCTGGGCAGCTCTAACCCCTGCACTAGAATTTCAGTTGACTTCTTTTTTCAGCAAAAAAAAAAGCTCCTCCAACACTTTCTACAAGATGTGTATGAAGTGGGACTCAGCCATGCAACTTCTGTCTCTCAAACTTACCACCTAAGAGCAGCAGAACATGAGCAACCAGAGTCTTCAAACTGGCTTCACACACCGAGTGCTTTCATCGTTATAGACCCTTAGTTCCTACTTTAATTAATTAGCTTCCCCAAAATACTGCAGTGGTGCCTGTGCATTCTGAGATGTCTGAACTTTCATGGAGCAGTGGCTAAAATCGTTTATCAGCAAAATACTCCACAGTCACCTCTTTATTTTTTTCCGCTTGTAGGAAAACGCGTCTGTGCAGGAGAAGGTCTGGCCCGGATGGAGATATTCATATTTTTAACATCGATCCTGCAGAACTTTACTTTGAAGCCTGTTATAGATCACAAAGACATTGACATTACCCCAGTAACCACCAGTGTGGCAAGAATGCCTGCACCGTACGAGGTCTCTTTTGTTCCACGTTAGCCAAGCGAAGACAGTTGCCAGCTTCCAAACTCATGAGTGCTCTGGTTGAATGACAGTGATTCCCCAACCCATTGAGACTGAAACACTCAGATCATTTGGTAGATATTCTGTGGAGAGAAGAGTGCTTAGAAAAGAAAATTGTATGGTGCTTTTATATCAACACAGCTGGCTCTTAACAGAGTAGGCACTTGCATAGGGAAGGACAGAACTCCCTGTGCAAAATTAAAACAGGCTCTCCACTGCGTCTACCTTGCTCAGCTCTGGTTCCTGTCTGGCTCCTGACATGCCTGGCTGTCTGGACTAGGTCTCTGAGAGCCCAGCTGCTGCTGTCCCTATCACCTGATGCTCTCAGCAGAGCAAAAACAGATGCTTGTACTCCAGAGTTTTCAAGTACCTCTCACCTCTGCACCTTCACTTGGTTTATGACCTATTTGTAAAGCATAAAGCACTGAGGTTTTTTTTGTTTGATGATGATAATCCATTGTATTCTTGCTTCAATACTTATTTACTGTGGTGGGAATGGGTCATCTTCTGTGTGATTATAACGAAGGTTTGTGAAATTACAATTTATACTGCAAAATAAAGAAGTAATACACTGAATTCTTGTTTTTCTGAGATCCCAGAGAACATCTTTTAGTGAAAAACCTGGGTCTACAAAGCTTATACTCCGAAATCTCTTTCAAGTCTTTTACACATCTGACCATTTCATTTCACTCACTTATATGAAATGTACTATGGCTTGAAGAATGAGCTGGCTAATGACCTATAAACTTCCATTCCCAATGTGGGATAAAGCTGCACTGACTGACCCTATGGGACCCATCAGAACTCCAACTGTGGTTACAGAGTTGTTCAGTGGAAAAAAAGGACAAATCAAATACCAGGATCCCCCCACTGCTATTTCCTAGATGAATGACAGCTTGCATCTTCCCATTATTTTATGCAGTACAGAAAGATCACTAGAGCAATGTTACAATCAGGAAAAAAATCATAGAGTTTACATGAGTTCCCAAGCATATATTTACAGATCCATGACTGGCATTTCCCATCTTGATCAGATTCCCATCAAAGTATAATATATAGTGATTACAGTGAAGACAGAGAACTGAATCTGTGCTCTGTGGGAAAAGACAGCAACCGTAACATTATCACAACGGTCTATGTGAAACAGGCAGAACTTGTTTCCTTTCAAAGATTAATAAGTGATATGTACCATAGTTGGTACCATGGCATTGCTAAGGCAAAAAGCCACAAATGTCACAGAATCACAGAAATAAGTCTTCTCACCAGATAAAAAGAAAGCACTCTTTAGCTCTGCCACAACTAAAATAGCCAAAACAAATGAGATTGCTCCAGATACCTTCCTCCATGCTGAAAAGACAAGGAGGCAGCCAATGCAGATCAGCAAGAAAACAGCAACCAGAGACTCCACCATGGTATGAAGTGGCTTTGGGAATAGAAAAGGGCTAAAGCCCTGTGTCCTGATTCTGAAGACTGTGGATCTCCACAAAGTACTGCTCTGAAAGTCAGATGACTTCAGAAAAACCTATTAAGAGCAGCTGGGCAGAACTGTCTTAAGATGCTAGAAAAAAAAGAATTCTCCTCTGGAACTGAACTCTTCTGCTTCTGCTAAAAGAGCTGTGTTTGCTAGGCTGATTTCTCACCCCCTGGTTTGCAGTTGCAGTCCAAACCATCAAGAACTGCTTCAGCTCCAAAGTAGTTGTATAGATCACTTTGATGACATACTTTGCCCCTTGACCTATCCATCAGCCCTCTCTTTTTCTGTTTTCTTCCTGTTCCTCCCTTCAAGAACCCACTACTTTCTTACACTTTTTTCCACCAGAAAATGCTGCAGAAGAGAACAGTGAGATATAATCTCCTTCTGTACCTCCGTACTGCCTCTGGAACTTCTCATGGACTCTCCAAGCAACCAAGTCATGGCTTTGCTTTTGGACTGACTACACATTTCCCCCATCCAATGCTGTTCACACACACCTATGTCTCTTCTATGCCGCTACTCTCAAGGACCTGCAATCCTTTACATGATTTGGATTCTAACAGTGATACAGAGGTCCCTCAGGCAGGGAGGATAACAGTTTCTCAGAGACACAACTGGGAACATAGCTGTCAGCTCTTGGCCTAACTGGGATGCCACTGGGACACAAGCCTCCAGCCAGCCAGGAAGTTGGCCTCCAAAATTTCCTCTCAATAAAAAGTCACTCGTGGGACAAGCCCCTCCTCTCATTTTTGCTTCTGGGAGGTGGGAACTCATTATTTCTTACCAGTCTTACCTGAAAACATTAAGCCCTTGCTGAAAATGCATGGTGAGAAGGCTTTCCATCTTCAGAGGTCCTGGAGGTTTTCATCCTCATAGTTTTAAAATGGCACTGTATTTACTATACACAGAAAAGCAACTTTTTCCACAAGAACAGGACTTGGCTCATACTGTGCCCTTCCTGTGGGATCTGTGGTTTTCCCTGCTGGCATGGCGCCTCCTTGTGTCCCCCTGCAGTCCTGCCAGGTAACACCGTGAGCACAGAAATGGTGTTTCTATTTCAATCCCACTATTTTTCAAAGTGATGGTGAAGGGTCTCAAAAGTCATCTGCTCCGCTGTTTTTAAAGAGACATTCTTTTAAACATTCTAGAAAGTCTGAACTACTTCTTTCCTACATAATCAGCACTTGTACTACCCTCAACTGCAACTCATTCAAAAGCCAGCTTGAATTACTTAAGGCCAGTATCTGTTCAGGAGGAAGGGCTCGGCCAAATCAGCAATTTGGAATATTGTTAACCTAGTAGAGAAGCACCTTTTTCTGCTAGGCATGCCAATTCAAAAACTACTAGATCAAAATTTACTGGTAAAGAAAGGATCTGGTAAGTTAACTGAGCACCTGATAAAGTAATGTCTTGAAATTTCACCTGAGGTCCAGACAGTCAAAGAATATAACTGCAGGATTACTTGATGCAGAGTTTAAAACATGTTCTCTTATCCCCAGTAGCTTGAAGGAGTTGACCTTTATTAACAGATCCCTTTGAAAAAAATTTTTTAAAGTTTGCATAATCTTTCCAACAGAACTTGAGATTCCAGAGAAATAAATGCAGCAAGTTATTTTATTGTAAATTTATAGTAATTAGTCTATTTAAAACAGATAAAAGGGGATACCAAAAAGAAGAATTTTCAATACTCCACATGTTAAGTCCAAAGGTCCAGGTATCTTCCCATCACAGAGCTCAATAAAGCAAAAATGGAAGTTTAGGTCCTGCTGCAACTGAGGGAAAATGTTTTTACAGATTACAGAAGACTTTCCCTAGACCGAGTATTTCATGTGGAAAACAGGACTAACACACATATAGCCAATACTGACATGAGTTAAGGACGAGCTTCTACTTTTCACTGCAGAACTAAGGCAACGCTACCCCTTGTGAAGAGGAAAATCTTATTCAGCCTTAAGCCTGACCACAGTCTACCCTATTCAATTGCTGGAAAAAGTTCCCAGTCTCCACGTCAGCTGTAACCAAATCCTTGTCAACATACAGAATTGCCGTTGTGGAAAATCAGAGATCAGTCTGATTCGTTGCCCAAATCCAGCTTATAGATTGTTGTAACTTCATCGTTTCTCCAGTTTTTTGTACTTGGCTTCTGCAGAAGGAAAAATATTTTAGTGCTCGGTAGGTACTACATCCTTAAGCTAATTTACTTTATCATTCAGGATCCTTTTTTACTAATGCATTTAGGCAAATATAACTGTACAATAATTTTTTTAAGAACCCATCTTTTTTAAGTCAGACAACAATATTCATTTAAGCCAAGGGGACTTGAGTGCCTGGTGGAACTTTAGGAATCCCTCTATTTGCAAGGTTAAACATCAGTCTTTAAAATATGAGTCAGTGCGCAGCATAAAGAAATCAAGCGTCACTAATAAGCTGTAGTTTAACAACACCCACACTAGTCCACTGTAATATAACTTTTTACATGAATCTTTTGCCAATGCTTATCACTTCACACACAATGTTTGTGCTCAAAAGCAGCATAGGCAACTCTGCAGCTCAGAGTTGTTAAACCTTCTTTCTTTTTAAATGCCCTTTTAAGGCACTATGCTGCTAGGTCTTAACAGCAGAGGACGATAGTTACCAAGTTTTTTGGAATATGCATCCAATTTATAAGCTGCCTGCTCCAGAGCTGCAACCTGTTCCTCAATTAGGTTTATTTGTTCCAGATAAGGCTGAAGATCAGCATCTTAAAAAAAACACAAAAATTTTATCTGTCAGTTCTCAGTAATGCACTTCCAAGAAACAGTTCATACTTGAAACACAAAAATTTCTTATTATTCTTCAGATAGGACAGTTCAAAAGGTTCTTCCCTCCCCTGCCCCAAAATTAAGTGGTGATACTGACAGCCATGTTCCAGGAAAATATGAAATGTCTAAAAGTACTGTCTAGTCTCTAACACAAGTAACAAGAGAATGTGAAACAAAAGAAGTGTTACTCCTATCAGATCCAGAATCTGGGATAAACCAGGAGACAAGTTCAGATATATTTTCTCTTACAGTAGTCCACATAGGCTAAAACTATTGAGAAATATACAAGATTGGCATTGTATAGCAGCACATCTATTTCAGTGAATTTTCTTTCCTTCAGCATTAATGGAGTGTGAACCCTCTGACTCTAAGATGCTTCATTTCCCAAACAAGTGCACCATTCATTGCACCCCTACCTTATTTGGTGTACTTACATTTTTGATTTAAATCCTTCAGATTTCGACTGATGTTTATAGCAATATCTTTCATTTCTAAGTACTTCAAGCTAGTCAGCTTATTCATGTTTTCCAAGAGTTTGTAGTCTTCACTGGTGGCTTAAAAAATAATAAAGTTTAATTATTAATTAATTATTAATTAAGTATTAATTATTTTAATTATTTAATTAAAGATTATATGAATTTGAATATCATCAAATATTTTAATTGTGTGCAGACTCTTCAACAGAACAAGAGATTTCAAACCAACAGCCAAAGGAAGCACAACAGCTTAGATGGCAATACAGGTTATTAGTATAAACTCTACAAAAAGATGACATTTTGTGAATTGCAAAAATCAACAGCACTGATGAATTCACTTCTAAATTTTTTTTTAGAAAAATTTACTAATTTCTCACATTTCTACTTTTAATTCTGTCAGTTAGACACTTATGTTTACAAATCCAATAGCACAAATCCAGACTGGCCATCTGTACCATATTCCCTCCAAGACTGTGCAAATCAATACTGCTGGGAAGTGCTTTCAAAATTAGAGCCTACGGAATGCACTAACTTGGTGAGCAGTTTACTTTACTCCAGTTAATTTTGCACAGCAGTTTATTCTAAAGTATAAATGCTGGAAAACGTGTATCATCCTTGCTCTCAGGTAAAAAATAACTCCACTCTCTGTAGTGCTTCCCTCCTAGTCTGTCTTAACCTGGACTGCTTTTGATTGATTTTCCACGTGCAAACTGCTTCAAGACTAAAAAGAATTTTTTTTAAGCTGCTGATATCATACGGAATTATTTTGAAAAATATTTGTGCTACTCTGGGACTTTATTAAACTAATAAAACTAATCTCAGTGTTGTCAGCAGCCTAGCAACATGCCAAATTTGGACTGCCTGTCTTACCAGATGTGATCTAAATAGTTACAGTTTAGACAAACTACAAAACAGATTTCTTTGAAAGAAAGTGAAAAGAAAGAACTTGCAGGTCAGAATTGCAGTGCCTTACCTGTCAGTTCACCTGTCAAGTAAGTGGCCATTTTACTAAACATGTCTTTGCAGAGTTCATTGATGTCTGCCTCTGCTGGCTCCTTAGCTTCCTCTGCGGTTTCAACAGCAGGATCCTCTATTCAGGTTAAAGACATTACGGGGTTACGGCAAAAATACAGCAAATACAAAAACACACCAGAAAGATTAAACGGTCCCATTTTTTCCCTTTTCAAACTCCCTACAGCTACTTTTCTTGTAAGTTGTCTACTTTACACTAAAGAGTAACAAACCATGGCAGTTTCCTTGAAGAAACACCAACATTATTCGAAAATAATACTCTAGTGAGGATTCAACAGACAGCCACCCGGCCTAACTCCACTAACAAGTATTAGCCCCCTACTGTACTTAGACGGGAATTTGGGGAGAACTTCTAAATGACTGTGCACAGTGCTGCTGTTTATTTCTAGTGACTAACTCGGAACACAAGCACAGCCGCCCCAGTCCGCTTCACAGGGGCTACAACAGATCCCCACCGGCGGAAAGCAGCAATCGCCGCTTTTCTTCTCCAAACCCATTTCTACCACAACCTGCCCTTGTTCGGCCCTTCCCCAGAGCAGTCCGGAACCTCTTCCCCAACCCGACAGGCCGCTCTTTCCCCCGATGGCAGCGTTTGCCGGCTCCCACAAGAAAGCTGCCCGAGGCCCGCGGCTCTCTCCGGCCGAAGCGGAGGCGAGGGTAGGACCCGGCCGGGTCCCGGGGCAGCAGCAGCGGCAGCGGCAGCAGCAGCAGGCGAATGGC
>VZTX01022522.1:0-164031 GCA_013400915.1 Pardalotus punctatus | reverse complement strand
GCTGCGCGCCAGCCTCAGGCGGCCCCTCCGCCGCGGCCGCCATGAGGACAGAGCCCCCCCCGCAGCCCCGCACCGCCTCCTCTGGCCCGCGCCAGGCCCCGCCCCGCGCCCGGCGCAGGGAGGAGCCGCGGAGCCTCCGCCCCTGAGGGGCGGCCGCGTGCGGCGTGTGAAGGCTGCGGTGACTCGGCTGCAGAACACAGACACGTACCGAGGTGTAAAACGTGGTACGAGGCTATTGTGCCCCAGCTGTTAAAGGCAGTGAAGCAGAACGAGAGCGCCTGGTTTGTGCTCGATGCGGCTGCGCCGTCAGTGTGATCATTTCCCCCTTGCCCACCGCAACCGAATCGCTCATTGCGAAAGCACCGCCTGTCACACCGCAGCCCCGCTTCAGGGGCTGCTGCCAGCCCGGCCCTCACAGGCCAACGCTTCAGTCCTGTGTTTGAGGATGTTTTCTTTTGGCTTAGCTGATCCGCTTACATCTGCAGGTGCTAATGCGATTTAAAGGCATCTCTTCCGTTGCTGATGAGCTGGTGAAGAGACAAGTGCCGGCACGATAGTCTGTCCTGTGGGGACTGCGGTACACGTTGCTGGAGTTGCCACAGCAGCATCTACGTGGTTTTTTTTTCAGTCCATACTGTAACCAGCACTAAATATAGATAGTGCAGCTAAGCATTGTCTGTTGTTAAAAACCTCTGCCAGTGGTTAAGTATATAAATTTTTATTTAGAAAAAAATAAAAAGGGCATTTCCCCTCCTCCTTTTAACTAGTAAATACATTTTTTGCTGTGCACAGAGTGGGGGGGAAAGTTGTTTGGTTTGTTTCTGTTGTTTTTTTTACAGTACAACAGTATATATTTCTTGGGTGTGATGTCTTACACCACTGCTGTATGCTTTTAATGAAGCTAAAGTTGTTTCTGGAAGTAGCTTCCATTGAGAAGCTACTAGAAGTAGAACTGTTCTTGCCCGGCAATGAGTGCTCGATCTCTGTACTGACTTCAAACTCAAATGCATCTCCAACACACTGTGAATGGTCTCTCTCTGCTCAGATGTGACAGGCACTAACAACGGGCAATGTATCAATGCATAAATGCCACCATCACCTTCCACCTTTTGTGATGGAAAAGCTCACATGTTCAATATAATATTTTGTGTATAAGGTGGCCACAGAATAATAATGGTTTACAATATAAAGTTTGATATGTACCTAAGGAATTATGAGAATTATATTTTCTTAGAAAAAATCACTTACACAATGTACATTAATGCATTTCTTCTTAAAACAATCACAATCCTGTGGAGATCATGCTCCAGAAACAGGGGGACAGGGTTCCCATCTGAAGTCCAGCAAAGTCAGCTGAAACATTTTGGCAATCTCCGGTAAGCCCTAACAAGCTTTGCAGTTTTAACACCTGAGAAGCTGCCGGGCAAGGCAACACAGAAGTCTATGTGAACTTCCTCATAAACCGGAGTTTTGCGTAGGCAATGATAAGGAAGATAACAGTCATGCAGAAGAGAGCGACTATGTTTTCCCACATTGCCCAGCTGGTAGGGGCAATTCCTTGGCTGCACAGGTAGGCTTCACCAGAACACCTGCAGAAAAGCACAGGGCACAAGTTCATGTTACTATGTGGTACACATCTTCAAGTAATTACTTTTATTTCTGTTCCACAAAGATCCTTCTGCCCTCAACTCTGCAAAATAGGTGACAGAAATAGAGAAAGTTCATAACTCATCACCAAATAAAGCTCAAGGGACAAATCTAGATCTCTAGTTCTCATAATTTTTCAGTAGTAACCTAATTGTTCTTTATACATAACTGGCAATTTATGAGGAAAACTCAGAACTTTAAACTGTGGTAACTACAGAAGCATTAGTTTCCCACAACAATCACTGGAAGTCCACAGCAGGGGCCAGAGCCCACAAGCCACGGAAACAGTGCTCTAGCACTGTTCCCTGCAAAATACTCAGTTTGTCATCTCTCTGGTACATGCCATGAAATACTTGCACTGCTACAGCTTAAGGTATCAATAGCCAAGATATTTCAAATGCAGCAAAATGGAGCACTGAGAGATTCCTCGGCTCTCTGCTGGATCTGCAAGGAGGTTAATATTTACAAACAAGCTCTATGGGGAGGCATGTTTCTTGTCACAGGTCTACTGCTCTCCCGCAACTCTGCAGCTGTCCACATACTGCATTTCCATTGTTAAGTGAACCTGGATTTGTTCAGGAAAACTGGTCAGTCAGGGTTAGATTATCAAATACAAAACTTCATTTAGCTCATCTGCCTATTTGTATGAGTTTCATCCCTACTTCACTCTTGGGCAACTGTGGAGTTTTACTATATAATCATAAAACACATTATTTTGGGACATGTTGAGTCTGGCTTGTTAGTGGTTATTCTGTGAATACTGTAAAATTTTGACACAGTCTGACTTCCCTTTAAGCAAGTCATCACAATTCAGGCCCAGAACCACCATGGGTCACTTACATTTCTGCTGAAATATTGGGGGGACAGCTGCCTGTATCTCCCACAAACACTGTAGCATTTGGATTCTTCTCATCACAGAAGTAGAGATCTCTGTACTCATTCACCTGAAGAGCCTAGGGAAAGAGGCAGGCACCAGATTTTTGCAGAGTTAGTGGTTTGGGGTATTAAAACTGAAACGCTTCCAAGGGACTTGACTATAAGAATACATGTACCACCATTCTTGGAATCATATGTTTATGTTTTTTTTTATTTTCAACCTCTTAATCACTGCCTTTCTTAGGAACTGCTCCAAGTTCTACATGCAGGGCAGTTTGGTGTCAGGCTTTAGCGTCAAAGTTACTTAGCCACGGGTCTCTGTCTTGCCAGCTACAAGTTCCAGTTCATCCACTTTCACCTGGGTCAATCTACTGATCCAGAAAACCATGTGGCTGCATGCAGACACCCCAGAAGCACCATGCTGAAGATATGGCAGAGTCAGCCAAGGCAAGAGGTGAAGGGTTCTCTAACACTGGCCTTCTGCACTCACTGCTATCTTAGAGTGTGAGTGAATTCTCACATTGGATAACACCAATAAAATACCTCAGTGATACCCAAACAGTGAGGTCTCACACATTTCCCACCCAGCACCAGCTCCAGCATTCATTTCACTCATTTTTACTCAAAGTAGGACACTATTCCTTCCAAACAGGCTCAGCCAGGATGAAGACCAGAGATGGAAACACAGCTCCCACCTGTGACATGCTCTATCTAGTTATTGTGTTTCAAGTAGCTGAACCCTTAGATTTCTGGTGCACCAGCTCCTTACTATTCAGAAAAGTCAAATTTCACTTCAGAGGAAGCAACACTGAGACACCCAGGCACTACAGTGAATCCTTTAACCAGCTGGAAAGTCATTGGCCTCAGACTGGCCACCCATACAGTAGTGTACGGAGAGGCTGTACAATATTTGATTTTACTTTAAACCACAGGGATCAACTATTCAGGCTAGGAATTAGTGCCTCACTAGACAGCTTACTCTGCTGTTATCCAAACAGCACTAATTCTATAGCACAAAGTGTTTGTTCAGTCTCTGAGACTTCCAGCTCTTACACAAGAGTTTTAACTTTTGCTTCCTTTTTGAGGCTGGCCGGTTTGTTCTCTTTTTTTACCACATTCATGCAACAACACAAAATCTGACTTTTAAGAGAACTTCCATTTGTACTCAAACCCTCTCCAGGAAGCAGCAGTGTGGCTACATTACTCAGAGGAGACCAATGCTACTTTCTACTCACAGTGAGGCCATATCGGGGGATGCTGAAGTACTTGAGCCAGTTCAGCCAGCCCATTACTGAAGGGAGATTCACTAAGAGGCCTGAAAAGATCTGAAACAGAACAGAAGAGACTGATGAGTCACAAACTCGGTTTACTGCAAATAATGCCATTCCTGCACAGATGCTGCAGTTCCCAGCAGAGGTGCACTAGGATTGATGGTCCGTTACTGCTGTCATGCCTGCACCCACAGACATGAGCTGGAGCCCTGCACCACTCCCAGGCTGCTGACCCAACAGCACACCCAAGTACTTCAGCTGAACTGCTTGCAAAGAGGTCAGAAAGGTCTTCTACACCCACATGTGAGCAAAGAATCTTGACAAAGAATCACAACTTCTTCCTGAGGAGGACTGTCCTGTGGTAGAGCTAGCCAGAGGCTAAAGACGGACAACTGGGAGATGAGTAAGTGGAGAATGAAAAAGGAGAAAACCGGAGAGCCTTAAGGGCTGTTATTGTTTCAGTCTTCCCCTCTGTCCTACATCTTTTATCCCTGCTTTCTCCTGTCTGGAAGAGGATTTGCTTTTACTTCTTAGCACAAGTAGTCTTCACAACTGAACATGACACTTCAGCCTCTGCTTCATCACAAGTGGTCTTGTGCTTACCCCATTGACTTTCAGGACATGCAAGTGTAACTCCTTATATACTGTGACTTAATGTACATCAGCTGCCCTTCACTACACATGCACACTTCTCACCCCCAGCAAGCTGTCGAAGCAGTACACTATCACTTGGCTTATTGCAAAAGCAGATTAAATTGCAAATCAAAGAATAGGGGCTGCACTGTGGCTCAGAGTACAATACACAGACAGCTACCAGGAATCACCTAACAAGAAGTATGTAACTTGGTAGGTCTCACAGTCAAGAAGTTTCATCACCAGCATCACCTCTGAAAAAGAATTCACAGCTTTCTTCTATGAGTAGCCAAAATTCTTTTCTCCCTCTCTTCTTCTCTGCCTTAAAAAATCCTTGGGGAAGAGTATTGAAGTAATTTCTTGAACCCAAGGGCAATACTGAATTACAAAAAAGAGAGGGTTTGCACCTTCTAATCCCACTTGGGCTGCAAAAATTAATGCAAAAAATCAACAGATCTAAAGTTTATTTCAAGACCTTTTTTCCTTTTAAATTATCTAGTTGACCACTTATATTTCTAATACTGGAAATGCAAGGTTTTTTTAAAATCAATCTTTGTAAGGACAATTTAATAAAACAAACAACACTTGTTTGGAGCACACTGTTTGGTAAGCTATGGTGGCATCACAACTACTGAACTGCACCTGAGCAGTGATCTGACCTTCAGATTACAAGCTGCCAGAAGTGTATCTTTGACTATAATGACAATAAAATCACAAGCATTTGCCACTGGACTATGGATATTTTAGCCTGACTTAGGCTGGCTCAACCCAGTCCTCTCAGCTGATCTCAGCGCTTTCTTCCCCCCACTGAAGGAGCACATATCCCCTTACATACTTACAAGCATCAGGACAAAACAAATAGTGATGAGCAGGTTGGCCACAGCCACTACATCCATCCCAGCACTGATAGCCAGGGACATGGCTGTGGCAGTGTAGGACACCAGTACCAGGGTCAGCATGAAGAAGAAGAACCGGCCTGCAACAGCTTGGTATCCTGTCAAAAAACAGAAAGGTAAGAGTCCAGTAAACAACCACATTACAAACCCCAGAGAGGTACCCTTTGACTCCTATATAAGATAGGCAAATCAGGAAGAAAGACCAAGTTTGGAGCTGGCAGGAACTACGTATGCTTCAAAGGCCCAAAGAGCATTACCAGAAGACGTCGTCAGGCAAGTCCCTGTCTTAGATTGCTGGTGTCTCTGCCCTTGCCCCAGAGTCCTCCAAAGTTATGATGCCAAGAACTTAAGCCAGTTGAAAGTTCAAGTAGTTTTATGCTATAGATATAGGAATTAAGCTCTGGCTAAGTCAGAAATCAAAAATGTTGGAAGACGACAGGTTCAATGAAAGCATCAATTCTTTACCAATCATCCAGTAACTGATGCATGAGAATATGATGGCTGGAGTAGTTCTCATGGGCAGCAGATCTCCTATCATCAAGGCCAGGAAGTAGGCAGACACACGGTAATATCCACTGGTGTACTGATGGCTGCGAGGACAGGAAGGAGGGGAGTTGTACAGGTTTAGAGGCTCTGTAGGAAGCAGGCTCAGAGTGTGTGTTTGGTTTATCCTGATTTGTTTTCTGGTCTATCACTGACTTCTCTCTACGCAAATTACCTATATTCTCTGTGCTATCACTGACCACTCTGTAAAGTAAGGGCTGATCAGTCTCACAGACCCTGCAGTCAAACTGACAGCCCTCCAAGGAAAGTGAATGAAAGGCTATGTGACTGCTAAGTAAAATATCAGAAAAAAACACCTAAATCTCTTTTCAAAGAAGATCCTTAACACAAGAGCACGAGGAAGCATTAGACTGCTATAAACTGGAAGAAGACTTCATCCACTGCTAGCTCATACAGCTGCTCCCAGGGAAGGAATGATAGCCAACAATGGGAAAACAAACTTGGGACATCAACTCACCTCCAGTTCACAGGGCAATTAAATGTCATTTTGATTGTTTTCCTGCTTAATGGAGCTCATGAAAAGATGCTTTACCTGGTGAGATGCCTAAATTCCCATTGACACAGCTGGTAAACTACACTGGCAAACAGGGCAGACTAGCAAGAAATGGCAGTGTG
Source organism: Pardalotus punctatus (assembly GCA_013400915.1). Classification (NCBI taxonomy): domain Eukaryota; kingdom Metazoa; phylum Chordata; class Aves; order Passeriformes; family Pardalotidae; genus Pardalotus; species Pardalotus punctatus. The sequence continues at coordinate 157,529 of VZTX01022522.1, read as the reverse complement.
GGGGAGTTTCGCCCCTGAGCAGATGTTAGGGACAATATTAAGCTGCTCTGAGCAGTCTGTGGGTGGGACATGTATATTGCAGGCATAAATCTCCAGTTTCCTCTTTACTGCATAGGATCTCTCTCTTGCCCTTCCATTGCACGAGCTGGAGGCTCCTCCTCCAAACTACATTTTTAACATACATGTATATATACACGTGTGTATAGTCTATCTACATGCATTAATATACATATACACACATACAAACACATATACATATATGTAATGATAAATAATAATAAACAATAATTTTGCATAAATAAGTAAATAAAAGTAATAATTAAATATAACTATATATAAATAACTATATAGAAAATTAATGATGTATAACAATAATGTAATAATCAAGCACATCCCTCTAAATAGAGAGATGCCCTTGATCATTAGCGAGCTCCTGTAAGCCAGCCAGCAGCCCACTTCACCGGAGCATCCCTTGTGAAGCTTTTCCAGGAACTCTCCCTTCATTTTTGCACAGTAATGCCACTTTAGGACCATTGCAAGACAGTGTTTCAGCCCTGTGAGCAAGAGGGCAGGAAGGGTTACCAGTCTGCAGGATTCACATGCAGACTTCAAAACCAACTGTTACCAAAAGCGGGTAGGGAAAGCACTTTCAGTAAACTGTCACACAGCAAGCAGAAGTATTTCCTCCCTCCCCCAGCTCTTAGCCTTTCAGCTCCCTGCTCTACCGACTAATTTAGCATTACTATTACAATCAATGTCACAAGGGAGCAATCAAGTCTTTGGCGGTAATAATTTTGTTTAGCATGTAAGATGCTCCCCCATCTCATTCCAGGGTATGAGACAGTCCAAGAGCCTTACTACTTACACAAATAGTTTCTTGTCTCTGATGAACAGCTCAATTGCAGAGACACTGGAAAAACACTGGTTTGTGGTGACAAAAAACAAGGATCCAACCCTAGAAGGCAAAACAGAACAGTGGAAAAGTGAGGAAACAACCTAGATCAAACACTGGCAGCCTCAGATATCATCATACCATCAAGTCAGTGCTTTTCTCTGTCCACAGAACAGAGATATTTAACTATGCCACTGTAAGTCTTAGTTGTATCCTTTATCTTCCCTTTTACGTCCCCTTTGTACTTACGTGCAAGCCTGACAGAACTGCGGCCCCTTTAGGACCCCTGGCAATTCCATGCTGCAGTGCACTGAGGCTTGTGAACCCAATCCTCCCTTGTACTTCTTCCCTGTGCCTCAAACCTGACTGCTACTGATAGAAAAATGAGCAAAGCTGTGGCTTTTCATCTTACCGATTCTGAATGCCACTTCGGTCCAGTTTTACACCAAAAAAGATAGCACCCACAACCAAGGCTAGAATTATGGTCACTGCAATCTGGAAGTGGAAAGAAGAAAGGAAAAAGGAAGTCCTTCAGATAAGAAAATAGGAACTAACATTATTAAGTCACCTGCAGGGTTTAAGATTCACACCTGCCTAAAGCCTTGCTGTTGTGAGGCAATATACACCTATGACACACACTATTAAAACCCGTATGACAGTTTTTCAGATTATATCCTCCTCACTTTTCTACTTTGTTCTTTGGTAGGAGAGTTTTGTAGAAACACACTTATAGAATAAGTTTAAATTTTAAAGTGAGGCACAAAATTAACATCACCCTAGAAGATCCTGATGTAACCCAGAGAATGGAACATGTTCCTTACACCCCAATCTTCAGTGCAGTAGTCTTCATGCTAAACTAAACTGGAGATTTTTTTCCAAAGGCCACAAATAGCAGCTGAGCATCTCACTCTACTTACATGGCAGTGGCACAGGACTTTTCTGTTTCCCTATCTGCCTTTGAAAACAGGATTCTGCCCTACAAACTGCAGATTATGGGACTGAGAGCAACAAGAGTCTAAGAATTTTAGCAATTGTTACCCACTTGTGCAATGGAGGCCTGTGGGTTCCTGATGAGATTTTTCAGGGAACGCTTGGACACCCAGTACAGCTGAGTGAGGAATCCATTTGCATAGGTAATCTCATGCTCCTGCTTGGAGAGTCTCTGCTTGCTTCCTCGTCCAAGCTCCACTTTCGCCAGTGCTTCCTTTGTGCTCTGATACAGGCTGGAGCTGAGGTATTTCTGGTGCAGCACATCTACCACACTGCTATCCATGTTATCTTCTGCCACTCCATTTTCACTGCTCACCTCTGAGTGAGAAAAACAAAATATGGCTTGTGATTCCCTCTGAACCTGAACTTCAGATATGGCCCATCAATATGCTCAGCAGTTCTGGAGGCTAAAGAAAAATGCAGAAATGCCCAGAGAATTTGAGTTGTTCAAGCCATAGCTCTTAAGAGGCTAACTTGAGTGAGTGGTTTTTCCTATATTTTTAATCAAACCTAGCTAATCTGCACATTCTTTCTGGCACAAAATGGTCATATCCATAAAACAAGGTACAAGAAAACCTTTGTTTCATTGAATTTGGGCAAAATCAACACTTGCTCTGATTCATTTCCCCATCCCCTAAGAGTGTTTTACAAAATCTGTTCCCTTATAATCTTTCAGTCAATTATGTGCCACCTCATCCCCAAACAAGTATTTCCAAACATTTCAGTCATTATATTGGTAGATAATTTGTTCTCTAATAGTTCCAATCCTTTCCACTCTCCTGTAAATCCATCACTCCTTAGCCTATCTACCTTGTCTTCTCTGCAGCAGCCTCTTATGTGACTGAAAACTTCTGTCAGCTGCCTCTTGAGACTAAGAAGTTCTAGTTTTTCCAGTCTTTCCCATACAGTTTTTTTTTGGTATTTGTCATTGCTGTCCTATACTATAGAAGGAAAAAAAAATCCCTTTAAAAAGTTTTCTGAGCTCTTTAAAGATGTCCAAAGCAAAGTATATCTATTAGTCAGAAAAATAAAAAGATAATTAAATGCCCTTACACTTAAGAAAACCCAGAGAATAAAAGCTTGCCATCACCACATACAACTTCCGTTCTAGCCAGCAGTAGATTTCTTCTTCACAATTTACCTTCTCCAGTGCCCACAGGTCTGTGATCTTCCTTGCTTGCTGTCACAGCAGTTGAATCACCATTTATGACATCAAGGAAGAAATCAGCTGGATTGTTGAAGGGTTCACATTCATATCCTTAAAACAAAACAAAACAAAACAAAACAAAACAAAACAAAACAAAACAAAACAAAACAAAAGAGATCAAATCAAAACCACACATACAACGTGTCTGTATTGCACAGAGCACACTTTAGAAGGTCAGACCTAATACTATATTACTTTTCCATAACCCTGTTACCAGAAAACGTCACCGCTTTTCATAAGCATTACTTTCCTGCAGTAGAACGAACAGGATTTAGGAGATGGGGAATCTGGGGTACCTAAAGAGCTTCAAAGTTGCTTATTCACTGATTTTAGGTGAGGAGAAATCTGTAACTTCCTTCTACACAGCTCAGTATGGACAACTCTTGCCTCCTTCCCAGTGCTGTTCAACCACATCCCGCTCTAAAATACAGACAATTCCTCAGCAGAGGTTCCTGGATGTCTGCTCTACAGCCTCAGATATTTCTTCTGGAGGCTCAACTCTTGCTGGTGTTTTCTTGGTCACAAGGATGAGGAAGAGCTGTCCAAGAGCAGTTTCTTATAATATGGTTCTAACTATTGGACAAGGAGAAAATTTTTAAAAAACCAAAACCCAAAGATGCTTCTACAGCTTCCCCAAGATAAAGCAAGTGGGCTACTGAGAGGAGGAGCAGAAGTACTGACACGGTTAAAGCATCTCCCTTTAAAGCCAGGGAAAGCTTACAAGCTCATGTGTCCATGGTCACATCTAAACTGGATTGGAAGTTTCACTCCACATTCTCTGTTCATTGTAGTCAGACACCCTCACCCTGCTTACTTGGGAGAGAGGGCAGCCACCCAACAGTGCAGCTATTAACCCATCTTAAGATACACCATAATTTTATCCTCTTGGTTGCCCACCTGCATTAAGTCTAGAGCATAGTTTTGGATCAATCTGTACAGATTGCTGCTAGTCTGCAGGCTGTGGTTCAAAACACACTGGATCTGCCACTGATGCCTGGTACAGCTACAAGCATTATCTTGTCTGTTGGACATCATGCTTCTACATGTCTAAGTGATTTTTGGCTTCTGTCCTCATGCAAGGCAAAATAAAGGCAAGAGAGAGCCATGCTCTCATGTCTGAAAATTTTAGTGTTTCTCATTCTTTTTCCTATTCTAACATAACACTGCTCAGACTGTATGTGTACAGTCTCTAACATCCCAGTGATAGAAAAGCATGGGACTGTTATCCTATGCTAGGGTAAGAATCTACACACAGATTTAACTCTTTTACCAGTTGCCTTTGCGCTTGGCATGGAACACTTACCAATAGAGCTGAAGTACTCCAGGGCATGCTTTGCAGGACCATGGTACAGCACCTTTCCCAAAGCCAGTAATGTCAGACTGTCAAACAGCTTGAATATGGAATAGCGGGGCTGATGGATGGAAAATATGATGGTTCGCCCTCTTCTTGAGAGCCTGAAATAGAAATAAAACATCTCTTAAGTACACCACACTTTGAATTTCAGAAAGGCGAACCCCAAGTATCCAAATCCAAGGCAAATACTTGTTAACTTCTCAGGGTCTTGACCCGTCTCTGCTCCCCCTTCTCTGTCACTGTGTCAGATGCTGCTTGCAAGACCTTCAAGACAGCACCCATCATTACAGGAGACCATCACTGCAGTCCAGGTAGACAAAGTATGATGTTGTCTGTAGCTAGCAAAGCCTGAGGCCACAGCTGTGTATAAAACCTCCTTGCATGTTTTTCATACCAGATGCCAACCTGACTAACCGGAACAGTCCTACTGCACTCAATGGAAGCACCAGGCTTTACTTATCAAGATGTGGAAGTCTGGCCAGCTGAGATTTCTCTTAGCTCTTCTGCTGAAGATTTACTCTAAAGAAAATTTTAAAAAAGTTTTCCTTGAGGTTTGTCAGATGCTCGTTCAAGTGCTTTAGCGCTTATGCCCAACAATTACACTTGACAATCAAAGACCTATATCCACAAACAGCAGAGCAAAGTGACCCCCACAAGCAAAACCAGACAACATACCACAAACCCAGGAGGAGGATTAGAAAGACATTCTCATTAAATAAGTGTTTTTCATCCTCCTTGCATGTAACTTTGTTCTAATTGTCAGAAGACAGCTCATCTCCAAAACATAGGACATGACAGTAAACACTGAGGGTAAATCTGCAGGTGAAGTCTTATCTGAGTTCAAGACTGATGTTGGGAGGGGAAGAGACTTTGTAATAGACTCAGATAGTAGGCCAAGAAATTACGATTACAAGGCCTGACCTCCCAGTCCACCCCTTGTTGTGGCAAAGGGAAGCTGTCCAAGCTACATCTGCTTTTTGGGCTCCAATCCAATGCTTGCTGTGGAAAGATTCCCATAAGCTTAAAAAGGCTTTGGAAAAGACCCAAACAAATAATTTACTACCATTATTGAGTCTATCTGTCTAGCTTTTTTTTTTTTGTTTTTTATTTTTAAAGAGCACTATAGCTACTTTCATAAGAACATTCCTCTTTTTACTAATGAGCTGACAACCAAATTGCAACACAGCTGTGAAGAACTGACTCTTACCTCTTCAGAAGGATGAGGACTGCATTGGCTGTGCTGGCATCAAGGCCAGTTGTTGGTTCATCCAGAAAAAGGACTGGTGGCTCTGTGATGAGCTCCATCCCAATGTTGGTTCTCTTCCGTTCCCCTCCAGACACTCCCCGGATCAATTCAGTTCCTACCTGCAAGCAGAAGAAATCAGATATTTGCAACAAGACCCAGACAGTGCAGGCTCTGGAGCTGTGGGCTTTCCACACCTAGCAGTCTACGAACTCTAGGGCAAACAGCAGGTGAGTTTGACTCAGTGTGAGGGACTGTGTAGCAGTAAGCTGAGCCTGATTAACACAGGTACCAGTTGGCATTCAGAGGAGGCATTGGTGTTCAGGGATGCCTTTTGTTGGTAGCTTGCAAGCTCTGCACAGAACTTTTCTATCACAGACCAGTTCTCCATCCCTCAGAGCTTTCAGAAATGAGAAAACAATTTCCTTGTCTTGTCCCACAAAGCCAGGAAGTGACTGCACAACTTTCCAAGATGCAATGACTAAGCGACTCCTTCCCTTCTGAGTTTATACAACATGCTGGATGTGGTCCAAAATCTTCCCCTTTTAGTAGCAAATACACATACCTCTCTCCAAGCTCCCTCCTGAGCTGGAGACAGATTTCTTGCATGCAATATGGATTAGTCAGGTTCCTGTTTAGCTTCCTATAACTGCACTACATACACCATACCACCCAGAGACAAGTAGTTCAGTTTCTACAGGTAGTATGATTACTGAGAAAGGTGTTCTCGCTGCTCACCTTAGCATCAGCCACTTTGCTTAATCCCAGCTCATTGATTATCTGGGTGACTCGCACTTCCTTCTCTTTAATGCTGATGGAGCTGGGGAGTCGCAGTGCAGCAGAGAATTGCAGGTTCTCCCTCACCGTCATTGTGCCCATGACAACATCGTCCTGAAAGTACAAATGGATAGCTGGAAACACTCCTCAGCTGCCTGAGTGGGCACCAGAGTCCTTTAGTGGCAGTTACTGGATAAGCTGTTTGCAGACCACAGTGGAACCCGGACTGAGGGACAACTCCTCCAAATTTTACATGACATGAAATTCAAGGTCCTTCAGTAGCAGCCAAGGGGAGAATGCAGTCCTGCAGACCCCACAGCTTACACCAAGCACCACCTCTGCCTGCTTTCAGGCTGAGAAGTTCAAGTGCAGACAGTGCCACTTTGTACTGTGTGTGCATTTTTCTTAATAGCCAAAGAGAGGCAGAGCAGGTAGTGATTTTGCAGAGTTAAACTTCTGTCAATCCAGCTGGAGCCAGAGGCCATTGCTAGTGCTTAGTGTTCAAGGTAGTGGCACTCAGGGAGTCACCCCGGTCAGCTCTGTTCCCAGTTACAAGCCATACCTTGCTGTGGTCCAGAACATCTGCTGAGTTCAGCTGCCAACAAGGAGCTTTCCCCAGCTCCTCACTGGCAACAGCTTCTCAGAGAAGCAAGAATATTGCACCAAGATGCTCCTAATCTTTTCCATGTCTCAGCTATGTATAACTCTTGGACTTAAGACTTTATTCTAAGGGTTATCCATTTACAAAAGCTTCAAGAGACATGTGCATTTTGAGGGAGAATCAAATCTATCCAGTTTTCAGACATCTGGGCAGCCTACACAAACCTGCATCAACCATAAGCCAAACAGAGATTTGTCATTGGGTCCATCCAGAGCTCCATACCTCTCCATTTCCCCACTTTGACATTTGAACCAATTCTGCATCCTACCATATGATGCGAAAAGGGCTGCTACACTGGGCAGCTGCTGAGAAACATGCCTGTTACATCAGGCATCTCAGGAAGACATCCCCTCAGCTGCAGGGCAGCAGCTTCTTGCCTGCTTTGGGACTCTTCCCACGTCAGATGTAGCTCATCAGCAACACAAATGATATACCAGTCAACCATGTTTGGCACTGGAATTAACAGAGGAAGACAGAATGTACTGCTTTGCTGCCAAAGATGGCTTAGGCATTTCGTACCATCCCTTCCCTTCCCACAACCCACCAGTCTCTGACCCTTGCCTCCCATTCCCGACTCTCAGATCTACCAATACAACTGCTGGGTCACTACACTGGAAACTAAACTGTGAATTTAAGCTTAACAGCAAACATAACCAACTGAGGCATGACACCTTCACTTTCACAGTATTAATGGAGAGACCACCAGCAGTTTTATAGGAATAACATATGACTTAGCATGTCTACATGCTTATCTGCATAAAACTGATCCTAGAGTTATGTACATATTTAGGACTTAAGTGTTGTTTGTAGTTTTTGGGCCATCTTTATTGATCCAGAGAATATTGCAGGGGGGAAAGGGAAGAGACCATTTAATGTCTCACCAAGTTGCTTATCATTTTAAGGTTATGTTTGGTTGCTTTGGACATTTGAGACAAACGTCTCAAACCAGGACCGCCTGCAAGAAACTTACTGGCTATTCATCAGCCACTGAAGATTTGGGGATCTTTGACCTGCAGGATCAAGATTCAGCACCAGCCTCATCCCACAGATCCTCCCAGGGCCCCCCAGCTGGCAGCTTTCAGTTGCCTGTGTCACATCTGCCTGCAGTCAGAACCCTGGATGGTTTCCAGATTTGGCTGCTCATACAGCTGCCAAGAATCCCCTTCTCCCCAAGTCCCCCAGGGCTTTGAGGGTCTATTATTGGTCCAGGCCTCCACCCACTTCCGCAGATTCAGCTGGCTTTTCCTGTCTCTGAGTGGAATGAACCTCTGTCACAGCCAGCTAGAATCACAGGAAGAACAGCAGGGATCTATTTATTTCCTAGAATTATTGTCTGATAGTTTGAAGGTACTTCTGCCAGCTAGAACTGCTTCTGAGTTTGACAACAAGAGATTTTGGGTGTCATGATTTTTTTCCTCCCTTTTTAAAAAATCTTTGCTAGCACTTCAGGTCAGAGCCCAAAGAACAAGTCACAGTAACCCAGGAGTTTGGGCATCCAAGTGGCTGTGGGAAGACAAAAACCTTTGTGCTTGACTAGGTTGGAGTAACAGTTTGATCTTCTTTTCTTTCATATCCCAGATAAAAAATAAATACTGTAACATCTGAGTTATCAAATTAGGCTCTGTAGGGATCACTGAAAATTACCTAAACTAGTAGTTCATGCTTTCCTCATCCTAAGTTGTCTTCCATCCCAAGGTCCCCCAGGTCTCACGGATAGCCGTTACTCACCTGCACAACATATCCTGAGATGCACTTGAAATTTGGAGGTTGTGGGATGCCGTCTATAAGCACTTCTCCAGACAGACCTGCTGGGTCCTTTCTGGCAGCCAGCACATCTAGGAGACTTCAGACAAACACTAGGCATTAGGTTTTGCAATAGCTGCTGCTTTTACCCTTGACTGGGTAAGTACCACCAGCCAGGACTGAGTTACAGCGTGCTCACAGCGTGCCGCAAACCAGAGGGCACAGGAAGGGGCTTCCCCTACTCTGCAGGCTTTAGCTCTTTGTACAGAAAGTCTGGTGTACATCCAGGATTTTCCAGCACACGGTGTGCCACAGCAGTATGGTAGTGTACAGACGCTCACAATTCACAACAGTCAGCCCCCTACAGACATAAACTTGAGCTGTGTATTTACAGATAACCTCAAATGCACAGAGACAAAAGCACCCTGCTGACTCGTTGCAGGCTGCTCTCCAGCCAGGGGAGCACAGAACTAACTCCTTTGATCTCAAGGAAATTAATCCATATGGGTATAAACAAGACTAGAGTTAAGGTTAATTCTAGAAAGTAATTTTTTTTAGTGTATCACTGGATTCTCCTTACTGCCAATGCAGAGGCCAGCCAGTCTGCCAGTTAAGTAAACTGCCCTGATGAAGTGCTGCTCTTGAAAGCATCCTGATTAACCAGCAGTCTCCTTAGAAAAGAAGATCAATGGTCACCACAAAGACACACCCGTGTGAACCCTGGCCATATTTGCCAGTGTCTGACATTTTTAAAGTCAGAGAGTGACAAAGGGCTCTCTCACCACGGGAGAGGAAATAGCATTAGCACTGGATGGAAATAGTCTGCATGGTATTTCTCTGTGCCTTCATCCAAACAACTCAAGCACATGTACATCCCCCCCAGCAGGCCACAGCCAAACTGGGGTTAAGCATCCAGAGCATCCTACAGACTGCATTACACCATATTCCTGTCAACTGTCAGAGAGAGGCCTGGCCTAGCTGCTTCAAGGAAGTCTTGTTGCAGTGAGTTCAGAGGGGATGATGTCCTCCATGCTCCAAGGGAGCTTGTACCCCATCCCCACCCCGTAACTAGTCAGGACAGAGCCTACATCTGAGCTCCGGTCATCCCAGTTCTGCCTGGTATCTTAACTCAAGCTACTACCAAAGACGACTGCAGAAATATGGAGCACCAAATGGAGCAGATGAGGGGCATGACAGTCACAGTGCAAGAACTTCAGCAAAGCTGATAGCGGGGCAGGAGGTCAAACAGCATCACCAGATTTCATGCATGCAAAGGTGTAAGCCAGCAGATCCCTCACATCTCCCCTAACCCTCAGAATCCCAAATATACTTTGAACAGCTGAATGTCCATTTAAAGGAGCAGAAGGTACTCACGAAGATTTCCCACTCCCTGTTGGTCCCAGGATAGCATTCAAGCCTGGTTTCATAATGCCACTGGAAGAAGGAAAGAGTTGTTTACAAATAAGGACATTTACAAGGACCACCCATATGCAGCCTTTAGTAGAGCTCAGGTGTGTACAAAATGTTGCTGAAAGGAAAACTTAGAGACTAAAAACTTCTTTAATCTCAAATCAATAAGTACTTTTCCTTTTTGTCCCAGACTGCCAGTCAGAAAGAATCAGAACTGGACATAAAAAGCAATCTACAAAAGACAGAAATTAAGTGTCTTCCCTGATGAGCTGGATCTTGAAAAGAAGCAGCAACTGCTCTCTATTGCTCATTTTCTCTGATTGCAGCTTGAACCATAGTTAAGGGAACCCTCAGATCTTCTGGCAGAAGAGTTCACACAAGTTTGGTCCTAACTTGCTCAGATCAATAACTGAAACTGCTTCAGCTACATCCCAGCTATTTTGCCTAAAAGCAAATCAAAGTGCTCACAGGAACTGCTGACTGGCAGGAGGGTAGTCATTTCTGTACCAGCACAGCTGGATCTGGAAGGTGACACAAGGTCACTGGTTCACAGCAGCAGACTAATTCCTACCCTCTAGTATTTCATTTAAGTTAACACTTACTTAACATTATGAAGGATCTTCTTTTCCACAGTTTTCCGTTTACAAAGGAATCCACTGGACTGTTTAACGGAGTACTGGATGTTATGGAAACTCACAACGGAGCCCCGAGGAGATCGGAGGGACTCTTGTGTTGGAACAGAACGTTGGAAATTGCCCGCTCCTTCCTCTTCTCCAACAGAAATAATGCTGTGATCGAATGTGTCTGACATCATGTCCTTGTTACACAGGTCAAGCTCCACTGCACGGAGATTTTTGAGGTCACTGTTGTTTTGAGCAGTTCCCATCTGTTGAGACAAAGAACACAGAAACATGCAGGGAAGGAGATAATGTGAATAGAAGTTTCTCCAGAAAGTATCTTGGAAAAGCAAGTTCATGCACGGCACACCAATCCGTACACATGCCAAGTTTCCAAAGGGATGGACATCCGCACCGGAAGACATCCAGTAGTCCCCAAAGGCACGGAAACCCACAGATTTAGAACTAACCTTTAAGAACAAGAAGTATGTTGTTGAAGTAAAGGATGCTTGCTCAAAGGTCATCTAATGAAGCAAAACCTAGCCTACCTATGATGGTCACTGTCTTTTGCAACACAGTCAGGACTACAAATTGAAGCTGTTACCACTTAAGCTAAAGAGACACAAGCTCCCCCTCTTCAGTGATAACATGCTTAGCCCCTACCCCCCAACAAAGCCAGCAGAGAAAGCCTATTAATGAATCTGTATGAAGAACCACAGCAAGAAAAATGGTTGTGTTTATGGAAACGTAGACATCTTGTTTGTTGCACAAGTCTGAGAGATATGTGATTAAAATAAAAATTACACACGCTAAAAATGTACTGTGATGCTGGGGAAAGCCAAGGTGCTCACCAGGTTAAAAGAGCAAGGAGAAAGACCTGCCTAGAAAGACATCTATTACTAGTTCCTCGAATTTTGTGTGAAAGTAGAAGTATCCCTCCAGCCACCCCTTTCCCACCTTCTGCACTTCTTTCCTCCCACGACTGAGAAGGTGATAACTAGTAGGACCACCACTGCTGCAGTAGATTTCTCAGGGAGAGAGAGATGGCCATCCTATTAGGAAACTGGAGCTACAAAAGCCAGGTTTAAATAAACAGGAGTTTTCCTTTCCTTTCTGCCTCTTCCTATCACTGAAAGCTCAACAAGTTGCAGGAGTTTTTTCCTGTATAATTAAAATAAAAATGTTTAGTTTGGACCCATACTGAACTCTAAGGCTGGTCACCCCTGGGAAAGCCTTGCTTATGGGAGACAACACAGGATCTGCTGGTTACATCAGCAAGAGATGGCTTATACACTTGAAAGGTTGCACAACCGATCATGAGAAAAAAGCCCAAGGATGACAGTGACACTAGAGACAAAGACCTTGTTAGACTTTTGAAGATTTTTCTTGTCTGTCCTTGATAGGCTCTGTGGTTTAGTTCACCGTACACCCTTTTATGCAGGTTTTTGCAAAGCTACCAATTAGCACTGGCAAGCAAAACCACAAGCGGGTGCGTGCACGGACGGCAGGAGGACGAGAAAAGCTTAGCAGAGGCTACAGGTCGGCTCGAGCTCCAGCAGCACCTCACCAGCAGCGCCCCTCTGTCCCCCACCCACGCCCCACGGGCCGGTTTCGCCATCAAGCCAGACCCGCGACCCGACCCGGCCGACCACGCTCCGCTTTCCTCTCCCATCCCGCGCCCGCCCGCGGCGCAGCCCCGGCCTCGCCAGGAGCGCTCCTCGGCAGCCCCCGCCCCGGCCGGGGAGGGCGGCGGGGGAAAGCCACGGGCTTCGCTCGCTGCGAACCCCCGGCGCGGGGAGCAGCTGTCGCACACGAGGAGCCCAGCAAAGTGCCCGCGGCCCCCGCGCTCCCCGGCACAGGGCGGACAGCCGGGGAGCGGGAGGCAACGCCCACTCTCCCTCCCGTCCTCCCACCTCCTGGAAAGGTCATCAGACCCGGGGCATGGGTCCAGTCCGGCCGGGTCAGCTGGGGCCATAGGCAGCCTTGGCAGCCCTTCCCGGGGTGGCACTGGCACTCCGATCTCACCCCTTCCGTGGCAGTGTGCTCCTTGGTGGGCCCGGGGGAGGTGAGAGCAGCCTGCTGGGATGACCCGTTGTCCATCAGGTTGCCTCTCTGTGCTGCCATGTGTTGCCAGCTAGGAGAACGTGTGAAAGCAGGAATATCGGATTTCCTTCAGTTTGTGGTCAAGCCTTCTCCTGGTCTTCCCGTTCCCAAGCACTATTGTCTTTAAAAATAAGCTCTATCTCCCCAGGTTCCTTGATGTTGTGAATGCAGGAAAAGGCCAATTTTATGGTTTATAAATATGATTTATGGCAAAACTGTCAAGTCAGCATGTTAATTGTCTCCGGTATGACTGCCCTCTGTAGCTCTGTACAGCATTGCTTTTTTTCTAACTACACCTTTTGCTAGATCAATTTAAGGCTCAACTAGGCTAAAATATACCTCTAGCTATCCAATCAATAATAATAAAAACTCCACCTCTCCCTTTTCTAACACCTGCCTCCCTCTGAGTATGTTGATATACTTAACACCATTGATGCATTAGGCAGAAGACACCCACATTCTATGAAGCTGCATTGCTCTGCAGGGCTGACAGGAGTCAACAGGTGGGTGTATGGGGGTATTGAAATAGCCCTAGAGATCTGTCAGAAGTGCAGGTTTTGCCATAGGTACCCACAAGGATCAGGCTTGCTGAATGCTACCTTCATTGCCTCTGTGGGTCAGAAGTGGACTTGAGTTCACGTTTCCTGTGTGATTTAACTTCCTCTTTCAAGGAAAATCTGCCTACGTTGAAGACTTTTGCCCTAGTGTTACACCAAGCATGCACATCTCTGTCTTCAAAAACAGTTCAATCCTAAATACTCATTACCCCCAACATGCTGCAGAGTCAATCTTCTCTTGTCATGTGCCTGGGACAGTGAGAAAAACAGAGCTTGTGTGCTTGAGAACAAAGGTGAACATTTTCTGAGTCATGAACTTGCTGTGCTACATGGTGCCTGCACAGTGGTGCAGGAGAGCAACTCGCTCAAGGAGCACAATTACAAGTTCAGATTATTTTTGACAGCTTCAGTTGCACAGCTGCTCCTCAGACAAAGGTGATAGGTGCCTTCATGCTGGTGATTTTAGGAAACACTTCTGCTTCTCCGTCCTTCATGGAATGGAAATCCACTTCTCTGTCCCCTGTGCCTAAGCTCATCCCAATGACAAAGAAATAAGCAGAGACCCCAGATGTGGGGCGGAACCAAATCTGCCAAATACAGGATCTGGCTAGAGGCTCTGGCTTTTCTCCAGCTCATTCTTCAAGCAGCAGTCTTCTAGGCTTCTTCAAGAGAGCCTGTTTCATCTCCCACCCCAATTAGGAGTATTTTTCAACTGTATTATATTACTAATCCAGTTGATCTAGCTCATACTGTTGCTGAGGGAGGTTTCTGCCAGGACAGGGACAGAAAACAGTGGCCAGGGCTGTAGTTATTTAAGACAAATACAACAAACCTGATGACAGCCTGTAACTGTACTTTTCTCTCACCCACCACTCTGTAGCCAGCACTGCTTCGTGCTCCTCATCCACTGAGAGGGGCATTTGCCCTCTAAACTGTCAGGCTTTACTGCAGACTAAAGGATGTAGTCTTCACGGAAAGACGGCAAAGGCATTAGCCCAGTGTAAAGCTCTAGAAAGCACCAAGTTACAAAGCCCTGGTGCTTTTACTGAGTGACATCAAACAAATAATTCTACAGGCTTCAAATTGATATATTGTGATAGCAAGGGAAAACAGCCTGGGTCACGTTTCAGATCTCATGCAGGTTTTAGCACAGGTTTGAGATATTTGCTCTTGCTCCTTACAAACTGCTGCCTTGAGCCTCTGATCTGGCTGCTACTACAGCATTGCAGACCAGGAGGGACCATGATACCATCCTGGGCATGGGGGAAGGGATCTATCAGAAAGTGAGGCTTTGAGGAGTCCTGCTGTTTCTCCATTGCTTTCTTTAGGATGCTGGTCTCATTGACCTGAGGATCCAGGGTGTTTTTTAATCCTATCTAATGCTGAATTTCATAAAGTTCATAAAATATTTCAGGGACTTGAAACAGTAAGAGAGTGCATACATGTCCATGAAGAAATGTATGATGATGAGTACTATTACCTTCTCTACTAAATGCATCAATAAGCAGATCACAATGCTCACTGCACAAAAGCAGCTCTGAGATCAATGCAGAAGATGACAACATCAGACATGGTGCTTGAGTGATACTTCCTGGACTCTTCTTTTCCAAAAGTTCCAGTAAACCATTCCAAAAGACGTGACCTGTACAGATGTGTACACATGTGCTGAATCTGCTGTATCTACAAATTTACTACCCTAGGCACAAAAAAAAATCTCACTGTGTTTTTTCCACACTGATTGCTCATCATGTCAAAGCTAGTGCTGACTGGCCTCCCTTACTTGGTTAAAGTGCTGCTTGCCTTGGGGAAGTTGGCTTTTGCAAGACTTGCAGATTATATAGAAGAAATCTGACTCTGTCAAGTTTTGTTAATCATTTAGTCCATTATCTGAATTCATAGTAGCACTAAATATTGAATTGGTTAAAGATAAGAAATGGTTCAAGCAAATCTAAGAGTAAAGGAAATCAGTATTTAACTAGTGCACTACACTGAGATATTAGGGGCTTCATTCTGATAGAAACCATGAACTATAGGATCAACAGAATTACACACAGGTATTAGCTGGTAAAGCAAGTAATCAACCAAGAATGTAAAATATATATATACTCTAAGGTGCCTAGTGCATCTAAACCACCATGGCAGTTGTTTAGGAGTTAAAAAGATGACATCGTAAATGTGCTCAAATTTGTATCGCTCCTACTCACTGCTGTTAGTAATGTGTTCAGGAGCCTGCTAAGGAGAAAGAAAGCTCCCATGTCCTCTCTGGCAAAGCAGGTCTGGGAGAGACACCAGTCACGACTGCCCCTATAGTATTCTCATGCCTTTAGGACAAAGCCTGGGACTTCAGCAATTCTACCAAACTAAACTGGGGCCACAACTCACAATCCCCAGTACAATTTTCTCCTACTCTCAACCCAAGCTCCTGGGCAGGACTCCTTCAAGTAGAGTTTATATGGCTATTTGTGAGTCAGGAATGGGCACTCCATCCTTCTGCTTCCCTTTTGAGGGCCTCAGTGCCTGCAGGAGGCTAACAGGATTAAAGTGTGTTTTATCTGTCCCAACTCAGCTCTGCAGAGGTCAGTTCCCTCACTAGACATGAATGTTGACATACACATTGTTACGTAGGCTTTTCACCTCCTTCCTCAGGAGCAAAGTCCAGGCTGCTCCATGAGACATCCCTAAAAACTGTTTAACTTTTATACATTCCCAAGGCCTGAGTTGCTGCCATTAGGATTTGTTGTGGCAGCCCTGAACAGATTCAAAGGGTTTTTTTGCAGTAGGTGCCATACACCCAGATCGCAGAGTGTTTTTCCCCCAAGGGACCCTACACAACAGTGAGAGTGTGAGATACCATTACAGCAAACAGCTTGCATTCTGGAGAAGGCAAGATAAGAAACTAGCTCTCTCTCATCCATAACTCTTCCCTTCTTTTGTGCCTTCCTAGAGGCCCAACAATGCTATATGACCTTGACAGAGAACTGTGCCATGACACCGAGCAGAGCATCACAGTAGGTGAAAGAAAAACTGCAAAGGCTCAGAAATCTCAGCTGTCCCCTACTCTAATGGAGACTGCAGGAAAATCACATTTATCAACAAGGAAACTGAGGGAGAAAAGCAGGGAATCACCAGGTTGCAAGTGTTATCAAAGAAAACCCAAAACAGAAAGGCAGACTAAATGTTTGGACTTTTGTCTTGAAGGCAGTAACAAAGAGGAGAACAAAGAGAAGGAAGCACTCCGTTGTGCAACTCACCCAATAATGCCAGGAAAAAGCAGAACACTCCTAAGCTACTTAGGCTGGAGTTCTTTGTTCTCACCTTCCATCTGGCCTCACTGGTTGTGTTCCACTAGGTCCCAAGTGCATCTCAATATTTGGCTATTTTTCTCGGTAAAGCTACTGCCTAGTGTTTGTCTTGGCCAGGGCAGCTCATTTTTTTTCTACTGTATTGCTCTGCTCCCCTTCTCTCCTACATTGGAAATGGCTGTACAGAGTGAAGATGACAAGTACATGCAAAAAGGGCAGAGGGAGCCCAGAGCCCAGGAGCCACTGAAAGCCAGCGAGGTGTCCTAGGGCTGGAGGTAGTTGGCTGTAATCAGGAGAGGCAGGGGGAGTGGAGAGTCATAATTGGAATGTTAAGATAGCTCTGAATGGAGAGTAAATGAGAGTCTGGGTGTAGAACAGCAGGAGTGGCAAGTGTTGATGACACTGAGCTTAGCTTGTCCCCAGGACATCGCCACATCTAGGGGTAGGTTCTCCAGGCACTCAGAGTGGGAGAGAAAGGACAAAGTGTAAATCTTAACGACTCACAGAGGAGGCACAGAACGAGAAACTGAAAACTCTCATCTCCTAAACCCATGGTGACCAGGCTCAGGACAAAGGAGACAGGAGAGCTCTCTAGCTGGTGTTCCTTTTTCTATGTCATGACAAGGACCCTGACCACAGCACCCGCACATAGGTCCTGGTGCCCAAATGCTGAACAGTTCATTTGGGTACATCACTCCTTGGTCATGACCATTCAGTAAGAGATTGCAAGTACAATCTGTTCCGTTTTAAAATAAGGTCACTGTATTCTCTACATGGTAGAGAATCCCGGCTGATAGCATGACCTCTCCTGGGCCTGAACAGAATAAAACTCTTTGAGGCAGAAGAGGCTGTATTCCTGAAAGGAGTCACAATACTTACCATCTCTTGTTGCTGTAACAGTTGTCAATGATGTAGGAAACTGAGAAGAAGCTCTGCCCTTTTGTCTGTCCCAGAAATCTTTGTATCTGCTTTCAAGGCCTGCTCTCTTTGTGAACTCCAGACATGTCTGAGCAACCTGGGTGGTTTGCAACATTACAGCAATATGTCTGCAGGTGGGTGTGTGTGGAGTTTTGCTGCCTGAGCTCGCCCTTTGCTGTTATTTCTGATGCTTTTTGCAGAAGGAGACCCCACAGGTAGACACAGCCAATGGAGATGATCACTTGGGATGGCTTCCCAGTCCCTTCTCAGGCAGTGCAAGCTTCAAGCTTCAGGAGCTTCAAGCTCCTGCTTCGCATGTTGCTCTGAGGAACTGTTTCTTAGGCTGCTGTGCCTTCTGGAACCTAGGGGTGAGTGTAGCAGCAGAGTAACGATTGGTATCTTCTGGGGACAGCAGTGGCCAAGAAACAGCACGGTCCAGAGCTGTTTGGGACGTGCTGTGCTGTAGAGCCCTGTCACTGCCATATACACAGGCTCTCTTGGTAACTTGCTATGGCACGCCTCAGCACAGCTGCCTGACTTCGGGCTGGAGACCCACCACTGAGCAGCCATTGTTTCATCAACTGAACTTTTGCACTCCTCCTTCTGCGCTCTTCAGCCAGGGCTGGGCTTTATCTCACCGCACCCTGTGGGACTGGCACCCTTCTGCCACCTGCCTGAGTGCTTGGCATGTGTGTAGCATGGCTGGCTGGCAGTGAGCTACGCCTGGCATTTGCCACCTCTGAAAATGGGCCATGAGCAGGGCTTCTTAGTTCCTCAAGCACTGAATTGTGCCCTATGTCTCCAAAACCCAGCACATTCATGTCATCATATCCCTTAACCTCTGAGCCCAGGATGGGGGCTGGACCTGGAACTCACTGAAATTCCTCCTACTTTTACTGTTCTCAAACTCCCAGGCTCCGCACTTTCATGTTTGGAGACCTGGAATTAGGGCTTCTGTGACAAAAAAAAAGGATGGCAAAACATCTGGGCTTGTAATCAGCTAGCTGCTGGCTACTCCCCTCCCTTTTTCACTAGTTACTGATAAACCTGTGAATACTGATAGTTGTTCCCTGATGTTGCTCTTTTCTTTTTAAGTGACTCCTGCTAGGGTGTGTTTGTAAAAAATACAGGGGCAGGGCAACCTCCAGCTAACAACTTCCTGTGCTGAAGACTGAGCAGTTAGCAGCAGCTTCAGGCTAATAATAACACTTAAGAACTCTTCAGAGACTGAAAAAAATGAGCAAAACCTGTACAAACCGTTTTTAGGTTTGTATGGACAATTATGCCTGCCCGAGGTGGATAAAGCTTGCAATAAATACTCAAGGGTGAGGGTATAGTATCAAAAAGTATCTGTTGGAAACCATGGATTCTGCTTCTGTCTTTGCCACCACAAAGGGAATTTTTCTGTATCTCAGTTTCTCTCAGTAAAACAAATGACAGATTGGTTTCTGTCTTCCTTTGAAAATGGAAGAGAAAGGGCTGTAGGTGCAAAGGGTTGGGGTAGTGCTGACTGACCTCTACTGGTATACCAAAACAGGCTGCTAAGGTAGCTAGAAGCTTGGCTGTATTTGGCAGGGGACGGGGGTTTGGGGATTTATGTGTTCCTTTTAAACATGAAAAGTTAGGTTTGGTCATTGTTAAGACAATGGCATCAAGTTCTTGGAGAGACACAGCAAGGAGACACTACCAGGAGCTTCCCATGCTCATGGCCGCAGCTGGTTGGGGCTGATTATTGGCATCCTCTCAGACATCACTGGCATGCCCATCCCTGCACACATCTGTGAATCTCTCTCTGCCTCACTTGTCCTTTGAAACCATGGCTAGGATACTGCTTCCTCCCCCCTTGGCTCTGAGTCAGGAGCACACAGCGCCTACCAGAGTGGGCCTCAGACGATAACAGCAACTGCTAACATAAAAAATGGTGATAACGGGTGATATCTTTTCAAAGCACTTTATACTTTTCCAAACCTCCTCCCAAAGGTTTTAACCACCTCGAGCCACAGCTGGGACAGTGCAGTGTGGAAGGCTACCCTCTGCAGATTGAAACAAAACACAGCTATGCGCCTTGTTTTGAGGAAAAAATACTTTACTTTCCCCATAAGACGTATCATCTAAGTAACATCAGCTCCTGATGGGAGGCCTGACAACACATATTGGAAAAGAGAAGCTGTATGAACACATCTGGTGTATTTATGTTATTTCTCAACCAGCTTGAAAACACAATTGACAATCACACAAAAGCAAATGCTGCGGACAAGTAATTTCCTTGCCCTACTCTAGGACACATCATCTACATGACAATCTACATGACAGCATGGACACAGACAAGGCACAGTTGCATGGAGATGTACAAGAAAGAGAGAAGAGATAATGTGGACCCAGGCATGTGGCAGTAACAGAAGTTGTTTTACACTGAGAAGCACTAGCACTACTAAAAGCACAGCAGACTGTGAAGAAGTGGTCTTTCTGCCAGGAACAGGGAAAGGAGCTGACCTGGGAGACCACTACAGCCTGCAGTTCCTGTCTGATCTCAGCCAGAGCTGGTTTTGGGCCCCTCAACATGGCAGCCTGACTGCTGTCCCCCAAGTCCAAGGGAGAGGAAGCTGCTGGGCTGTTCTTGCCAGAGAGAAAGGGAGAGCCCTGGCAAGCTGGGCTAGAGTCTCCTGCGTTTACCAGAGACAGGCAGAGTGACAGGCAGGCCATCTCTCTCAGCTGCAATGGCCCCATGGAGACTCCCATGCTCTCCCTTTGCAGGGCAAAACTGGCTTCCCAAGTTTCAGGCATGAACAAACACTGCACATGAATATTACCATTTTGTTCCTCCTGCTGCCCTAAAGAGCAGACACTGTGCCTAGGAGCTGGTTGCCTGAGGCCATTGGTCACTGTCCCATGGATCTGAGTCCAGCTGTCAGGTTTGCGCTTCACCTGCCTTTCCTGACACTTTTAGGGATCCCTGTGCAGAAAGGAGCAAGGGGGTGAGAGTTATCTTCTAGTGTGCAGTGCCAGGCAGGGCTCTTGCACGGGGCTGCTGTGGCTGCAGCATCCCTGCCTTAGTGGAAGGTTATCTGTAGAGCTGGTCTTGGGGTTTGGCACGTCTCAGGAGGGGAACAGAAACCATAGGCAATGCAAAAAGGGAGGTCCTGAGTCCTCTTCTCTGGTAAGCACAACAGTTAAATAACACTCTCCCTTGTGAGAAATCTGAGGCTTCATAAAGCCAAGCTTTACAGATAATAAGTTTTACCTTCATTTTCTTAGCAGAACCTGATAGCAGGATCCTGTTACCCTCACAGTAGTTACTGCTAAGTTAAGGAGTTCAGCCTCAGCCAGCAACATACCCTACACTGACTACTAGCGCCTGAAGCAGACAGTTGCTGCTTGGATCTCTCCCATGGTGCCAGACTTAGTTCTTCACAGATCAGCATCCCAAGCATTTGATATCTGTGCAGTAATACAGATGCAGAACCTCATCCAGTAATTTGAATCCATGGAAAAGGCAGACACGCTTTCAGAGACCTCAAAAGAACAATTTTTGTGGTTTTTTTTCCCAATATATCTTGGTACTCATAGTCTGCTCTTGAGCTAGGATCTAAAAATGAGGTCTTACAAATTAATTTAAGAACCTTCCTCTGTGCCTTTCAACACATAGAAGACCTGATGAGTTAACTAGAAAGGGCTGTGTGCACTCTTCGAGCCCACATAGCTTCTCTGTTCAATTACAATTTAGCATATGAATTTTCTGTTTTATTAAAATTTGGAGGAAAAAAAAAGCCTATTTCAGGAAGTTCTCCCGACATAGGCTGTTTTCTTCTGAATAAGATAAGAGCTTCAATGCAGAGAGGAGGAGGAAATAAGCAACACCATTATTCTGTTTTCAGCTAGAAAAGCTGAAGGTAAGTTTTGCTCAATTCTGAATTCAGTGGAGCTGGCAGTCAAGAATCATGGCAGTATCTCGCAGATAAGCCTTGTCCCCAACAGCAGGACCAACTGATGATGGAAAGTGAGTCATGAGACCCTGCAGTTCCTGCTTCCACAGCTCCTGTCTGAAATCTAAGCTCTAAGATGGACAAGCTCCTTCTCACAGCTCCTGCTGGGCCCTTGTAGTTGAATGGCCCTCTGCTTCAATTTACCAAGAATATCTTGTGGCTGTGACAGCCCTGAAACCTGGGCCGTCTGAGGACATCCTGAAGTCCTTTGGACATTGCCAGAGAGGCTTTCCCCAGAATGCAGTGACACATCCATCTTAAAAAAGGTGGCAATACAAGATGCCCCAGCACAAAGTGCCCACTAAACCTATCACTGCACAGCACACTTAACAGTGTAGCACTAATGAGAGCTGTTAGCAGAGGTCTGGTACAGCTCACATTTCTACTGGCTTTAAGCCTACAGAGCCTATTTGAGGTTAACTATTGTGAAACATCAGTGATTAAGATATTTGAAATATATTTACAGTGGCCCTGTAATAGCAGCAATAGTCTGCAGCAATTACAAGGAAAAAGAAGACTCAGCAAACAGAAAAATGCTTAGAAAAGAAGTGTTTTGCTGTCAGCACCCACAACTGCAAATTGTTTCCTTGACAAAAACAAGAAGCATCAAACTTCATAAATATGGTGCTAGTTTGCAAAGTGCAAGAACCTTAAGATGCAATTTAAGGAGTGTGAAAAAAAAATGACAAAGATTTCTTAGTGTCAACAGCTGTGTTAGAAACCATATAACCAGAAGTTTGTTCCCTAACACTCAGACAGCTAGGACTCCACCAACCACTTCTCATTTTAGAGTTACAATTACACTGGCAGTCAACTCTCACTGTACTTATCCAGAGTTAAGTGATAGTAACCTCTTTCCTCAACACCTGGCTCTAAGGTACAGAGAAGGTTACCAAGGTAATCCAGAAACAAACTACAGTGAACAAAACTGGCTGTAACCAGGTAGGAACAACTACATTTCTTCTTTCCATTTCACACTAGTGATTGTATTCTGCTTTCTCTGCATGACAACCACATCTTTTTTCTGCAGACCATCATGTGCTGGGAACAAGTTGCAATATGCCACTCTGGACACAAGTGTTCAGAGTTCTGAGGTCCCTACTTATTTGGGAAGGGTAGACAAAAGACATTATGCCAGCCTGTTCAGAGGAAGAAATCTAATACATCACCTAGTTCCAGATTTCACCTCTTCCAGAGATATGGGGGCAGGAGAAAAGGTGAAGCAGGGCAGAAGTTCTAGCTCTGTGACATTATACATCGTTACACTGGAGAAGAGCATCCCTGATTTTTCACATTAACAGCTCCTGGCAACAGTGGTGTCTGTGTCCAGCTGTTGGGATTATCCTAACAGTGGGGGAACAGCTGACAGTGACTTAGTACTGCAGCAGCCAGACTGGGAGCACTGGGCTGCTGAGCACTGGTGTAGAAGTGCACATCAGACTGTGGTTAGAGGTTCTTGGGCACCTGAGACCCCAGTACACTTGACTTGGGCCAGATGTGATAGACCCCATTTTGGCAAGTGTTGCCACTCAGGTTGTTTCTCTGTACATGCTCCATCCCCCAACTTTCTGCTTCTTCTTTCCCCAGCTGGTCTAGGCTCTGGGGGTGCAGCTCTTCCTGACTGGCTTCTTCCTCCTGTGAACAAGAAGAGTGGCCTGCAATGTCAACAAGTTACCAAGAAATCTAGCAACACTCAGGAGAGAGTCAAGGTGTGCATGATACCAAAATATCTTCCCACATTCGTTCAGAAATTAGAGCAAGCCTGCCTGCCTGTTAAAGATCCCGTACACTGTTTGCTGCAATATGCTCATGAATGCACATTCAAACTTTAGACAAAAAAGGAGAGATTAATCCCTTTTCATCCTTTATGAGCACATTCACAGAAATGCTGTGGCAAGGCAAATCTGAAGACAAACACTTGCAAAAGATTTTGGGCATGTTCACGTGAGAAGTAGAAGCTGCCAAAACGCCCTTTCCGATGGGAAGGGATCACAAGACTACTTTGCAAAAGGGAGGCTTCTTTCTGACTGCTATGTCGCTGTGCTGTTTGGCTATTCTCATTATTGAAGCCACAAAGACATGACATTACATGGCTCCCACATGTGTTGGTGCTTTTGGCTTTAAAGCTGAAGACCCAAAATGCACTGGTTAACTCAAGACAGGCAGCTTTTGGCAAAAGTCACAATTCTGCAGTGAGATGCTATAAACATACAGCTAATCGCCTTCCACCACGTGTGTGATAAATAATCCACAACTGAAATGTTAAGATCACAGTCCACGACAGCCATGAGCTGCTCTTGCTGGAAAGGACAGTTTGATCTTTTTTTTTTTTTTAATGTCTGAGGATGAACAGTTACAAAGCAACTGAAGACAGGCAAATTTTATCCACTTGCACACCATTGAGGTTAGCCTCAAAGGAGCCAGAAGGTGTATTTAAAGGTACCACGGTTACCTGAGGGGACATGAAAGCAAGAGGTTTTGGGTCATTTTGCTTGAGCAGAAAAGGCTTGGTCATACAAAATGCTGACCTTGCCCAAGCCTTTTTGTCTTATGTCCCTGGGGACTGGAAAAGCAAAAATTATACCAGGCCCTTTCACTCAGCAGGGCTGGTCACCTGACCTGAAGCTGGTTCAAGGGCATGGCAGAGGTCTACCAACCTTGCTAACATCATCCAGTGGTTTGCCCAGCAGATCCTTCCTCTTCAGCTCTTTTCTTTCTGGCACATGGAGCTTGTTCACCACTGCATCAGTCTTGGAGCCAATGCTGTTTATGGACTCTTCCAGCTGCAGCACACGATGCAGGAGGCTGAGGGAGACATGGAGAGCATTTGTAAGTTTTTTCTTGTGATGAATAGTAGGATTTGCAGCAGACATCTCCCAGAGACCTCAAATAGAAGTGAATGCTCCCCATCAGATAACTGATTCATACCCACTGAAGATATAACTCCCTGCCACACTGTGTTTTCATCTGTAATCAGTGGTTCTGTTTAGGATGGTTCCCAGCCACTTTGGATCACAGTACAGACACAGTATAATTCCATTATTAAATATTGCACCTGTCTCTCCTTTGATATGGCCCTATGTGGTTTGCCCAGTGTTTCTCAGTAGCAGAATCAGGATCTCCTGATTCTCTGGAAGAAACAGCCAAATGTTATTCTTGGACCTGGAGGATAAAGGCCAGCTAGGCTATAAATCAAGGATATTTATTGCTACAGGACCTTCTTGTAAAGGTATCAACTTTCCCTGGCCCAGCAATCTGGGCTACCTTCTGACCTGAAACATGACAGCATGTTGCCTGTGGCCAGATGACAGCTGCAGAGGTTATTCAAGAGGCAGAAGGCGACATTTCTTAACTCCGTCTTTCGCAGTAACAAGCAAACTACGTTACTAGAACTGTCCCAGTTATCTCCCGACCTGCTTATTTACACATGTGCAAGATAAAAGGGACGAGATCTTACTGAAACTGCTCAGCACCACTGTAAAGAGATACATCAAGGAAGGAAGTGGCAGGAAATTAGACCCCTCATTTGCAGGGGGTTAAACTACTGACAGCACAAACATACACTTGGAACTCTTCTTTGGAGACCCAGATGGCCTTATTGGTGTGGTTATTCCTTGCTTCCATGTAGGTCAGATTCTCATCCAAGTTGTTGCCACCACAGGATTTCCCCAAATTTTCAATCTCTGTATTTAGAGCAACCTGGAAAACAAAGAAACTCCTGCAAATGTGGATACTAACTCTGTGTCAGCTTTACTGTGAATAACACAGAGCTTCACAGGCAGCAATATACTCGGCTGTATCCAAGCAGAGTTGGAGCTATATTTTAGTTGCCTGCTTAGTTTTTACCATATACCCAAAGAGCCTGAGGCCACTTTGGAGTGCTCTCTAACAAACAGAAGATTTTTTTCCCTTACCCTTTTTGCTTCTAAGTCATGCTTCATCTGCTGTTGCTCCTCTTCATCAAGGATGTGGTTGCCATCTTTGTCAAATCTGGAGAAAGCTGCTGTGATCTCATGGTCTGCATGGCCCAGTCTGCAAAAGAATAGAAAGAGAAATCTCAAAGCATAGAATCACACTGTTAAGCTCTAACAGAGTGAGAATTTTGAAATCAGTGTATTATTTCCTCCTGCCAATGACAAACCTAAACACCCCAAATGGGCAGGAGATGGTAACACAAACCTATTTAGAACAGGAGATGAAACATTTGAGGAAAGATTTTTTTTTAGTCTTAAATTGCCCAGGTCTGAGCTAACTGCTCTCCTTGTATTGAAAAGCAGAAAATTTAAATTACCTGTGTTACTAAGTGGGCATCCCTCAAACTGACTCACTTACTCCTTCAAGCTGTTCTTGAAGTCTTCAAAGTCTAGTTGTTTTGTTCCATTCTGCAGGGCTTTCTGCACATCAGAAATCTGCTCCTTCTTCAGCTTCAGCCTCATGAGTGTCCGGTTGTAGCTCTGTTACCGAAGACGCAGACACAGAACCATGCAAATAGAACAGTGAAAAGGAGAGCAGAGCAGGCATTGCAATACAGGTGAGCACATGCTAAGTAATACCAGGAGTTTGTAAGCTTTCCACAAGCAAAAATAAAACGCTGCTGTATGAACCTCATCTCTAAACTAGAATCACACCCTTGAAGTGACACCAACATGCTAACCCTCTACTTTTCTTGTCCCAATTTTTCCTTTATCTGATTTCCCAGCACATTAGCTGTTTAAGATAATATCTCGAATACTATTCTTTGCAGAATATTGGTCCCACAGGAGAACTGTGACCTTCCAGGAACTTTTCTGGAATTTGCCCATGGGAAAGCCAGATTTAACCTGCTAGATTTGTGCCACTTGGAACAGGCTTGGCTTAGCAAAGTAGGACTTGCCACATTATTGATCAAAGTACATTCTAAGAAGGGCTGAAAGAGCTTTGTCTAGAGACCATCCTGGGAAGAAATGTCTCTCAGAAACACTACATCAAGTAACAGGATTCCCCCAACACCTGCTTTCTTATCTCATTGCCAAAGGGTCTGGGAGTTTGATTTATCCCGGAAAGGAACTGTGACTCTTGTGCACACAGAAAAGGGGGGTCTGGATTTGGCAAACACTGTTTCTCTCTGTGAATTACACTTAAATTCCTCTGTATTATTCTTAAATTCCACCGTAAATTCCACTTAGGTCAGGGACTTCCAAAAAATGCTTCATGATTTAGCTGGAAAGTAGCATGGCTTTCACTGTTCATCACCTGCTTCAAGATGTCAGAGAGCTGCAGCTCATCTTTCTGGCTTGAAAGCTCCTCCTTGACTTCTGAGTAGGTATCATTGATGATGGCCAGAAACATGTTCTAGAAAAAGGGGAAGAAGTGAGATGACTATGCATGAGACATCTTGCCTGCTCCAGCAGCTGAAGCAGCAAGAAACAGGCACAGATGTGCAGGACTTAGTTAAACAAGGGGCTATTTCCCCATGGGGAATCACTTGGGCAAATTAAAAAGGGTGAAGGGAAGGCCCACTTCAGCCACACTGTGTTTTCTTAAGTTTTGCAGTTAAAGCAATGGCTGAAAGTACATTTGTTCCCACCTCAAATACTGCCTTTGGTAGCTTCTCTTGCAAAATCTTAGGTTACATTTGTACTCCTAACACTGGCTGTTTAACCTGGTTATTATGAGCATCCCTCTGTACCCATTGCCTAGGAAGTCAGTTTCAGTCTTCACCTTAACAGATGTGAATATGGCCCTTAATCCCCCTAATAATCAGATCCCCAGTTGTAGTAACACACTGTTTGTCTACTGTAGTCTATTTGCACTGCAAAGCTATTGTAACAGAAACTCCTTTTCTAAGCATTTGCACTGCACCAAACCCAGGGTTTCCCAGAAGGCGTCTCCCAAACGCTGTTCTCAAAACAGGAGAAGGATGACTTTCTTGCTTACCAGGAGCACAAAGAAAACAAAGAACACATAGGTGACAAAGTATATAGGCCCAAGGACCCTGTTGGCATTGTCAATGGAATTGTAGTCAAAATCACCGAGAATGATCCGAAACTGGGTGAAACTGGGGGAAAGAAAGAACACAGGGTCACACAAAGGCACATGCATTTATCCTCCATCCTCAAACGGTCCTGAGGTGAACCTGAACCTGCCTGGAGCCACATGGGCTCAGGCACAAATTAGAACAGAGTCTAACTCAGTGGAGAGTGGCAAGTTAAATGTATCCATAGTATTTCAGGGCTGACATGAGCTCATCTGGGACTTCTCTGGAAACAGATATCCTTACCAATATCCCCCACATCTCATGTCCTTTCCAATAAACAAAAGACAAACAGAAATCTGCCTGTAGCCCTCAGTTTTCTCATTGTACTCTTCTATCCATGAAGATGTCACAGCCAGAAGGCTGTGAGCAACTTAGTAACTACTGCAGTTTTATTACCATGAGATACAACAGGTGTCTGATTGACCTTGAGATTTCCAACTGGGGGGAAGAATAGAAGGCAGTTAAAATTATTTTGATAAAATTATGGAGACAGGGTACTAACTTACACACTTACATGCATTTAACAAAGGTACTGAAGTTTTCCACTTGTGTCCCAAATAGAAGGTAACCCAGCTGGGCATAAGCAAAGAAGACAATGAAGAACATAATGGCAAAGCCCAGGATGTCCTTGGCACAACGTGCCAGTGTGGAGGAGAGCTGGGTCATTGTTTTGTTAAAGCTAATGTACTTGAATATCTGCAGGATGGAAGAATGGGGACAAAGTTAGGCCAAACCATCAGCTAGGTCATTCTCTTTCACATATGCACGTGCTTACTAAGACAAGAGGTTCACTATAGTACCAAAGTACTGAGGAGAAAGTTGGGCTAGGGGATGGTGGCTTAGTCTTCAGGGTATTTGTCCCAGGTGTGCCACCATCCTCCTTTGGGTTCATAAATGTAGGTCTTTGTTCCCTCTGTCAAAGGAACATATAAACAGGGACTGCTAGAAGGACAAATGTCTTAAGGCTAATGAGGAGCCCCTTGGTGGCTTTCCACCATACCAAGATAATTCAGTTGAAATGCTAAGTCCATGCCAACAGATGAGTCATTTCCAGCTCTTGAGTGACCATCATGAAAGGAAAACATGGTTTGCAACATTATCCTGCAGAATACTAAAATAGTACAGGATGGACAAAGTTACATGGTACTCAGCATTTCTAAAACCACTTTTATACCACAGTGTCTGAGTTCATCTCCCGACTATTATCTCCACATAACTGGCCTCAGAATGCAGGATGAAAAGTTGCCCAGATTTACTGCAAAACAGGACATACAACTTTGAGGACAATCCTCTGTTCTATAGCTATTATACTCATTTACCCAGAGGGATGGAAGGGACAACCCCCAAGCTATCTAGAGGAAGAGGTGCAACTGGAGACCTGGCACGCCCCAGACCCCCTATGATACCTTGATCCAGGCAAAGAATAAGTTAACTGCATTCATATTGTTGTACTGTGTCTGCCAGAATGCCAGGAACTCAAAGTCTGCGTAGGTGTTGGGGTGTTTCAGCAACTCTCCCAGCAGTCTGTTCACCTCAGTGGTGCGAAAGATGTGAAACCCAATAGCAACAATGGAGAGCTGCAAATAGGAAGAGGGATAGTCCTCAGTGACCACTGTACCTATGCTTTCCATGGAAATTAAAATGTCATTAGTATCCCACTTCAGAGCTGTAGTCTAGTGGTGGGCTATGGAAATACGGTCTTGATGTGCTGAATGATGCCCTGACTTCACAGTCTCTTGGGCATATTTAAAGAAAGAATTTTCTCCTAGCAGGCCTAGCCACAAGAGCATTTGTCCATTTACTCTGTTCATTTTAGTATTAGAGCAAACCATATGCCAGCTCTTTTCTTATCTACACCAATTTCCATATTCTTTCATTTATTTTGGCTCTTTTATCTCTCTGCCATTACTCCCTCAAAAAAAGCATGGAAGGATCCTCACCAGAATGACAACCACATCCAGGATGTTCCAGATGCTGGTGAAGTACTGAAGCTTGTGGATACGGAGCTCCAAAGCCTCTTCCACCACGTAGTAGAAGATAAAGACACAGAATACAATTTCACAGGCAACAATGAAGAAGTCCCATGCACTGACATATCGTATCAGCTTCACTGTCCGGATTTGCCAGGAGGGAATGGCACCACCAGTGGCTGGAAACTCAACCACTAACCTTGAAGGGGACAAGAAAACAATTACAAACTAGGGGATGGACGCTCGGAGATAATTTTGAGAGGCATCAAACTTGAGCATGAGCTATCCACTATGAGTGGAAGAGCTGTGCATGTGTTTAGGCAGCCGTATCTCTGCTGCCTCACTGCCTGTGATAGGAAAGGATGGAAGGTGATGAGGAGTGTGGCTGGTTATTTCAGGAAGACCAAGACTAATCCCTACAATTTCTATGACCTCACTCAGACCCACTGCACTAGTGGACCATAATAAAATATTTGCATTTTAACAAACAATGGCATTAAGGAAGATGCAAGAGGCTGAAGAATTTTGGTTGGGACTCAGCTTACCTCAGAACACAGAACAGATTGATATTTGCATTATACACAGAGAAATCAATGAAGACAACTCGTGTTCCCCGATCCAGCCACAGTTTCTCCTTCAAGACTTGCAGGGCTTCAGCACTCTCTTCTCTGGTCATCTTGAGGTCTATATAGTATCCTCCCCCACTGTAACTGGTTAGTCTTCCCCAGTGAGATGAACCACCCAGCTCCTCCTCAGAATGGTATCTCCACCTGCAACAGACAAGCCCCAAACAAAGGCTGCACCTGCCCAGGCTTGGATATGGTCTTGTACCCAGGAGAAACTAGACTGTATCTTCAAGGGGCAAAGCAGATTTTAATTAAAGAATTGGCACTTAATTCCTATTCCAGATCTGACCCTAGTGCTTCCCAGCAATGACACAACATGATTTGCAATACTATGGAGGGAAAATTCTGAGGTTTGTTTGCTGTATCAGTCTTGTTTTCATGGAGGTTACTCTCAGGATCTACTCTATTGCCTTCTACCACATCACAAAAACTAGCTGCTTAGAATGCTCTGGTACTCGTATTTTCTAATGAATAATAGCTTCTCATTCATGGATCAAGACTCATGCAGTGAGCAGAGTTATTAAACTGCAGGTACCTCTCATTATTATAGAGAAATAGGTTGTCAAGATCAAAGGGATGCACTCCCTTTTCTCTGGCTCCTGAAATCCCAGAGGAAAACAAATAGTAACTTGCCAGCTGAATGCCAGCTTGCCATTAGATGAATCTGGTCCCAAAATCTTTATTTATCCTCACTCTCTTCAAAATAGGCAACTATTTCTCCCTAATTTTCCACTGGATTTTTCATTACCTTCCCAACATGAAAATTCATTCTCTGGTGCTTCTCCAGAGACACTCAACCTTATTGATAGACAAAATGGACTTTCTGCCTCTGACTGCAAGGGGAATTCCAGCCTTATGTGAGAAACTCAGCCCCAGCATCCTGCAGCTCAGCAGCTCTTATTTGAACTAGAAGAGAGAAATTTGGATTAGATGTACTTACGCCGTTCCATTGATGAGACCAAAGGAGACCCTTTCCTCCTTGTCTTCAGAGTATACATCATAGCAGCCTGAGATTTCCTCCTTGAAATCGTTGTGAACCACACAGGAGTTGTTCTTCACCTTCAGTTGCCTCATACGCGGGACACCCAGCAGCAGGTTCTCGTAGTAGATGTATGACTGGGTGCTGTGTGCTGCCAGGGACTCGTTGTTGTACCACTTTGTCCAGTAAAGATTATCCAGCAGGGGACCTTGTGCATACTGCAAGGGAGGGAGAGAACAACTCCTTCATAGCTCACACATTAGAAGAATTCTCTTAGCCTGTGATTGAGATAGTAAGACCTGACCCACCCCTCTCTGCTCCCCAAGATGGAAAGTAGAAGTTTGTGTTGGATGTATGTTAAGGAGGGGAAAGACCAGAGCTGGTGTTTGAGGAGGGATGCTGCGCAGCAGGGTCATCACTGGTTTCTCACAGGTCCGTAGTGTCCTTTGCTGCCCCTTCTATGACTAATGAAGAGACAAGAACCCTACAAGTCTCTTTGTCTCCTCTACTTCAGTCAGCACAAGTCTCAAGGAATTGCCTTGGCAGCAGTAGTGAATGATGAAAAGTGCGTGTGCCAGTGTCCTGGAAACAGCAGGGGAGAAACAACAGTGCCATTGTTTGCTGGACTGTTTTAATATGACAGAAAAAGACAAATCTAATTGACAAATAATTTCTGGCTGTCAGAGATAAGTGGTTGCAATAACTCAGTGGCCTTCATTGTGGCCCTCATTATTCCTTCACCCATTCTTTGACAGAAATAAGTTAGACCCTAGATGTTTTCCCCCTTCTTTTTTCTCTTTGAGAAAAAACACTGTAAATTTTAATCCAGCTTCTTCATAAAGAATCTATAGACTAGACAAGCCCAGGCATGAATTACAGGCAGGTTAATTTTGCTGTTCCAAATTGCCATGAAAACAGACATAGGCTATTACAAAGACACCAGCCTGGAGATACTGAACTGTAGGATTCAAAACCATTTGTACCACAAGGAAACCTGAATTAAATCCCTTGGCTTCTCTGGGACGCTATTTCCCATCTGTGCAATGAGCTGATGCACATATCACCGTAATTATTTTGTTATGTCCTGCCTGTTCAGCTGGCAAGTTATTGGGAAATGGACTCTTCTGAGCACACACAACACTTAGCTAGCTAGTATTCTGGACACAGTGCTCAGAGATAAATTATACTTTAAATCAGTGAATATTTTGCATGCAAGCGTTATTGTAAAATAGCTGGCAAAATCTTGTGGCAGCAAAATGCGTTGCTGAAATCACTAGATAGTGCTTCAGAGGGAACTGAATATGCCAGTTTAGCTGAGAGGGTTCCCCATGCTAGGCCGGGTTTGTACTCACCACCCAGAAGTCAGCCATGCTGCCGATGGTCTGGAAGGAGACACGGCCATCTGTAGAGGTCTGCAGGAAGAGCTCAGACATCACTTTGGTGTAGTAATAGGCATTGGAACTTGTCATTCCATATGTCACTAGGAGAACAAGAGGAGGGTCCTTCCTTATACCTGAATATTGGAGCCTGATATAAATGTATTTATATATTCACTTTCTATGTACCTTATATTTTCACAGGTAAGCTGAGCAAAGCACAGGAGAAGAAATCTTAGGACTCTCTACTTTCTTAGGGATTTACAAACTTATCTGCTGCCCATTCCAGAGTTTAAACTGTCAGAATGACCAGCTATAGAGTTAAGTAGTGAGAGAAGACCATTGGATGATACAACTGAACACCCTGGGTTACAGTTTTTGCTCTCATACAAAATTTCTGAGGGAAATTTTATTTCTCAGAACAAAGCCCATGATGCATATTTTGAATTTCTGATGTGAAGACATGAAGGCACAGAGACCACCCTATTTTCCCAAGTGAAAAGCTCCAGGAAAGTTTTCATCTACCAGGAAACTCCAGGAGGAGCAGGCTCTAACTTCCTCAAACACGTTGTTTCAACTCTCCAGTTCTCCATCCTTTAGAAAAACATCCATGATGGTGATCACTAAGAACATGTCCTATTCTTGAAATGACACCAGGAAAATAAAGCACCTGACATTCAAGGAACAAATCCCCCCACACCTCCTGGATGAGTCAGTGTGTGACATCACGTACATCTGCGTGCGTGTCTTGCTTCTTTAGGGGGAGTGACTGAGGCACTGTCTCCCTGGGCCAGTGTGATAGTAACTTAGGGTGCTATTGTCTGTCCATCTCTCCTGCCATAGGGTCCATGAAATATAACCCTCTTCACTGTCCCAGGCCACAGGTGCTCATTTGTGATAATGAACGAACCTTCCCGAAACCACACAGCCATTGTCCTACCCACACAAAGTCCATCAGCATTAGCATTCATACAGGGACACATTGCATTCACCCAAGAATAACAGGGTGAGCTGCCATCTGCTTCATCACCTCGGTCAGCCATCCAGTCTCAGAGGGGAAAATCTCCCTGAATTGTGTCTTTGATATCAGGAGAGATAGAGCTGCTCTCCGGGTCTTGACCATTTGCTGTGAAACTGAGAAAAGACCCTGGGCAGATTCTCCCAGGACTGTGAAGTCAATGGCTAGAACTGATAATGTGAATCAGAAAACACTGCTTAAGTCTAACCAACATCAGTTAGCATTGGGCAGTAATTTTACTTCTGTATGCAGCAGCTGTTAAGTAGGTTAATGACACAGCTTCTTGCTGCCATGAGTGTCCATACAACTTACAGTAGAGCAAGGAAGACTAATAATAAAATCTCATATTTATCCCCTCATGCTGCAATAGAAATGATGCCTATGAGATATGGCAGCTACTTACATAGACATATGTCCACCAAGAACATGACATAGACCAGCAGCTCTCGCAGAGTGGTTTTCACATAAAGCTCCCTGTTTTCAGCCGTGTTCTCAGTCAGCGTAGTGCCCCACAGACCTGTTGTGTATAAAGAAGAGATTGTAGAGTTTTGATGATCATTCTCAAGGGCCATGGGAGGAGCTGTAGTCCTGTTCCAAAAAAACGCTGTTGGGAGTTGAAGTTTTGTTGCTTTTCAAGGCCAAGCCACTTTTCATTTCAAAACCCGACTTATAAAAATGTGCTTAGTACCCCTAAGAAGAACCATCCCAGCATGAGTAAAAGATTTGGGGCTGGCCAACATTGAAATATATTGTTTTTTTATTTTGCTAAATCACTCTTTCATTTTCTATTTGAGTTCATTATGGCCTGATCTTTTCCTGTTTTTCTGCTTACTCTTTGCAGAGATTCAGTCTTTGTCACAAATGCTCTTGAAACCGTAATATTTCATCTCAATCACCCATGTTCCAACAGCTGACCTTCTGAGAGGTCTTCCATAGCAGAACTGCATTAGGTGTTAGCTTTAAAGGTATTACTCCTTTTAGTGTATATTGAGCCCTTGGGCCCCAAATATTTGTCTCTTGCTTACCTAAAAACTCTTGCAGTTTTCTTGTTGGTCATAAGACTCAATCAAATAACCCAACTCAATATTTTCAGCATAACATTTAGAGCCAAATTATCTTCAGGACATCTAACAATGGAGCTTAGCTGGATCCAATACAGTTATTCCAATTGCACCAGCTAACGATCCTATTTCTTCACACAACTCATTAAATGTCACCAGGAATGTCAATAAGAGAGAAACACTTCCTTTAAAAAGAGCCTTGATATTTTGGGTTTGATGAACCGCCTGATACCATTAGTGTATTTGTTTGTTCTTTTTGTAATGGCTTTCTGTTGTGCTTTCTGGAATGTCCCTGAAGTTGAAAGGTGTAAGAACTTTCAATTGAAAGCCTAGTGATGAAAGCCGTGTCAATAATACCCATAGTCTTATTGCTGCTTTCTGCAGCTCCTGGAGAGCTCAGCCCTGATTCCTATTCCCAGTTGGACGCAACAACCATCTTCCTGCAAACCAGGATCAAAGCTGATCAAAGGCCCCACATTTGAAGTCATCTCTGGCAGATGACAAACTTCTTTTTTCTCTGGACTAAGCAGAAGTCTGTGTGCATTTATCCTGTCATTTTGATAGCTCTTTGGCATCTCAACAGATTAGAGAGCTTTTGGTACCATCAGCTACCACAGTGACTGTTTCAGCATCTGCCATCACTTCTGGACAGACAAACCAGTAGCCTGTTCCAGGCTATCCAGACCAGCAACAGGAATGACAGCCTGGGAAAGGCCAGGATTAACTCCTTTGGAGGAGAAAGTATCATGTGAACTACAGGAATCTTCATAATGGAGAGAAACAAGGGAAAACAACTTGCCCGGTCACTTCTCTTCCGGTCACTTTTAAATTACCACCTTCATCCTTATATATGACTACATCACAATCTTTTACCAGGTTTGTTTTAGTTTTTTTTCCATGAGCAGGGTACCCCTACTATCCATATGTTTGGAGCAAAGGCACAGACCTTCTTTAGTTTGAGAACAGAAGTGTATATGGGAACACCTAAATTCAGGGGCACTCAAATATCCTTGAGAACCTAGTTCAGAGACTTGCCCAAGATGATACCTGGAGGATGATGAGGCTGCTCATCATGTAATCCCTTTCAGACTGCATCCAGTAGTTGTAATAGTATATGAGCTGAGGTTTATTTTCAGCTATGTCTTTAGGAAACATGCCAGGGAAATCTATCATCTCATACATGAAGCATGTCCCCATCTGTGTCTCCTTTGGCACCACCTACCCCCTTGAGGATGCAGCTGTTTTGGACATGACATTTGGAGCAGAAGCACTCAAGGCTAGAAGACATCCAGTCTTCCTTATGGTACCTCAAATGACCATCCAGCACTCACACAGCTGAGCAAAGAAAAAAATAATAGAATCTAGAAAATAGGCTATGAATGCAATTCATTTACAAGTCTCACCTTCCTGGTAGTCAGAAATGAATGATACAAATTACTGGCAACACCTACATTATCTTTTGAGTGTGCTTTTAAATCAGACTTGTGACCCAGGTGAGGGGCTAGCTCACAGCCTCCAGTACCGCTGGAGATCCTTTTCCAAAGGCGATGGGAAGCTGGGTGTCTCATCAACCACCATTCACCCAGACACCCAGCAAAGGCTGTCCATAGGTTGGCCATGAAACAGCTGAGGTGGCAGAAGGCAGGCAGGAACCAGGACACAGAGTTGCTTGGACTGCTTAGAGAGGAACAGTCCTGAGCAGTGGCAGTAGGAGCAGCAGCTACTCACTGCTAATCCCACACAGTAGCTGATGAGGACAAGAAAAAAAACTTAATAATCCAACTATTACTACTAGCCTCAAAGAGCTATGGACATGTAATCCCAGGGAATGTTTTTTAGGCAAAAAAACAACCCCTCAAAATATCATTGTCTAACTGACTTATATTTATTACTTCTATTCTCTGTGAGCCACCAAGGTGATTAAACGGAAAGGGAAGGGGGAAAGCCAACAATGGAGAAGCAATGAAAAATGGTGAACACCTAGTAAAGATGCAAAGGAAGGAAGCAAATTCTTCAAGGAAGATGTCCCCACTTCTGTGAGGCTTAAAGAGGCCTTTGGTCCGTTTCCATTGGCCTTTGGATTCCAAGCTTTGGTATTTCCTACAGCCCTATTTACCACCCTTAGTGACAGGACACACTGCTGCAACAGTCAGAAGAAGAAAATGCTGTAGTGTCCTGGCAGTTATCTTCATTTGCATGCTCCAAATTCAACTCTGGCAGCTCACAAATGGAAATTTCATGTTAAAGGATGGATATGTTTTTCCATTTTAAGCCTCAAAAAATGCCTAGAAGAAAGCATTTCAGAATAAACCAGGTAAATTATACACTGCCTGTGAGTAATTTGTAATTACCTACCAAACCCACTCAGCACTGTTCCTTGGCCAGGAGAAGTCTCTAAAGCCTCTGCTCTGAATTCCATGTGAATTAGTAGTGTTAGACTCTAGCAGCAATGACAAAAGTATTGATCATAGAGGGGCTGTGCAATTTAGGACCAAGCTATACTGTTATTCACCCACTCATACTGTTAGGGGGTACAGCTCTGGGAAAGGTTCTTGCCTTTCAAGTGAGGGAAAAAAAAGGCACATTGGCAAGAAAATTTATTTCTTTTTGCTTCATCTTCCCTGTTTTTAAAACATGAGGATTTTATGCCTTCTATAAGAAACTGTTGAAATAATGCTCTTACCCAGGACTGCATCCTGACAGGAGACTTATCTTGCCTCCAGGGTTTTATTTGCCTCTGAATAAGCCTATATAATATTTCATACCCCTTTGTCTTTTAAACTGGAAAACAGCACATCTTTCCTTCAGCTATCTTCAAGGGAAGCATTATTTGATACATTGCTGTAATCCCCTACATTTCAGTCCTGACAGTGCTAGATTTTCTCTGGTAGATATGTCTATCAGTTCTTATGTTACTGTAACATGGGGCCAGAACTACTCTATCTAGAAAATGCACACAAAGATAGAATAGTTTCATCACCACAGTAGTGCCTGCTGTGGATTCAGAGCACCTAAGCTCTGCCTCAAGCTCTGCCAGCAGACTCACTGCATGACCTTGGGCACACCACTAAGTCTCTTACCTTGTAGCAAAGGTAACAGGACAGACCACGAAGCTATAGCAAGGCACACAGAAAGAGGATGCTCCTTTCAGGCCAGCCAGAGATGATCTCTGGAGTAATGCCACTGCATGTTGAACAGCTCCCTAGGCTACACAGACACTGGGAGGTTTCTACCTCCTGCATCCCTTCTCTTCCTCCCCTCCTTCCCATACCATTGTTCTGAGGGCTAATAAGTCTCTTCTAACGAGATATCAGAGATTTACCTCGGATGCCTCTGAAGATGTAGAAGCAGCACTTGAGGAAAGGACTTGTCTTCCCATTTACAGCTTTGCTCTGTTCTTCCTGGTAGGGCAGTGGATCCCCAACCTCTTCAAAATTCTCATAGGGATTCTCCAGGATAGCGCTGGGGCTGTAGATGGTTTGAATTTTCAAGGAGGTGGAGGGAGAGCCATTGTAAACAGGATTGTCCCAAGCTTTCTTCCCTATTGTCTCCAGTTCATGCACTTCTGCTACTTCAAAGTGGCTCTCTACTCTGTTGTTTGGGTGAGACAAATTCATGACTACTTGCTGCTGGCACAAGTACTTTTTCACTGGAATTGTGAAGATTGCCTGCCCAGGCTGAAATTAAAAGTTAGCAGAGAGATAATCAATGCCAAACTGCTTGTCTGCCTCAGCAGCCAGGAGAGGGCACACCAGCAGCTCCCTACAGAGAATAAGCATCCTCTGTTTTTATATCAGCACAGCTGGTGACACCGATCAGAGGGGTGGCACTACCCCTTGTTAGGAGTCACCGTCAGCCCTATTATCCCTGCAGTCCTGGGAACATCGAGAGTTCCAGGAATCCTTCTCTGTTTCTTGGCGGCAATAACAGACCTAATGTCGTGAGAAGAGGAGGCTGCAAGGAGCCGGGAGTGGCTGGACCCCTCAGGCAGGGTCCGGTCCAGGGGAAGCTCCGGCCGGGAGCCGCGGGGAGAGGGGCCAGACAGCAGCCTTTGCTCGGGGCCGGAGCGCTCCCGAAGTTTCAGTGCCGGGCCAGAGAGTAGAAGCTCCCGCAAGCGGCAGCGCCGAGCCGGGCGGGTGCACAGCATCCTCTTCCTTAGCTCAGTGCAGAAGCAGGGGGGAAGCACGGCAGCAAATGTAGTGGTCGTTTTGGAAACCAGGGGTTGGAATCTTCTGCTTTCACAGTGTTTCCACAAGCTCTGCACTGCCTGCTGGACCTGAGGCAAGTCTGATTTAAAAAAAAAAAAAAAACAACAAACGAAACAACCAGGATTACAGCAGGCAAAACCAACAATAACAGTAGCTGCAGTTGCCTGCATTCACTTTGCCACTGGCCACCTGCAAGTAGCTGTCCCAGGCACCACAGGTGCTGCAGGGCTGTGACTGTACCCTGGAGGGTCCCCGGGCTCGACCCTGGGATGACATACTTGTCTTGGTGATGAGACCATAAAAGAATGTATAGCCTGAGCCTGGTCCTTCCTCAGGTGTGAATACATAATTCAGAAGAGGTGCCTCTCCATGGGTACTGAGGGTTGCTATTTATCTGGCATTACTCAAGGAAGCAACACGGCTCTTGCACCTGTGTGCTCAGAGGGCTCAAAGGTACAAGAAAGGATGTTTCCTCTGGACTCTAATGTTCATACAGGTGATGTTGCCAGGCCAGCTGGGGTTTGCAGAGTTGTCCCCTAGATGTCACCTACTTGATTATGACAACTTGGCACCCAGCACTAAGAGGACAGCAGCTGGTTGGAAGGCCACTGGAAATCTGGGTTGGATCCTTTTACTGAATTTGGTATTTATTAAGGCTTGTGGTGTTTTACTACTCCCTAGCAAAATGAAAGCAGTGGCATGGAATCAGCAGGTTCAACAGATGGAAATCATTTGCAGAGCTCCCAAGCAGCAGGAACACTAAGGAATGAGATCTCAGTGAAAAGCCACATGCCAGAGCCATGCATCAGTTGCACTCCTGGGACCATACAGCAGATATCCCTGTCCATGCACATAGCATGGCTTATGTGCAGAGCTGCTGCTTTGGGGGAACATGGGGTTTTTTCACAGTGCAGCTCTTGCTGCCTGTCCCATCCCATCCTTCAGGACCCAGGAACAATGCAGATCTGCCTTCTCACTGACTGGGGCACAGAGCAGGTGGTGAGAGGGGGACATTGACCTTCTGTATTGAAAGACCAAGTCATCCACCTAGCCCAGAAGACAGGTCTGTGTCACCTGAGTTTGAAAAGCCTAATACAGGGCAGAACCAGGAGCACCCTATAATTAAGGAAAAACACGCAATGCTTAACAGGCTGCATGGGGTGATTCGATGTATGTGGGTCTGGAAAACTCCTTTTCAGCCAGTAAACTTGTATGATGGGAGATGTGTCAGCTGGGGGAGAATATGATCCAGACTTTAGGATCTCATAGATCACTCTGCTATGCCCTCTATGGTGTTTGATGTAAGCCTGTGTGGAACACCAGCATTTGCTGGCTAAGGAACAATGTCTACCTGATAGCACCTTTCAGCACTTACCTCACATCTTTTTTCCTTACAGTGCCTTGGGCCTTTTCCACCAAATTTTCATTCTTGTGAAGACCAGCCAACAGAATTTCTCTTCTCCATTCTTCTTTTTCCCTTCTTTGTTGAGATCCGTTTTTCAGCATGCCTAGAAGAAACCTTTTGGAGACACCCAGTGAAGATTGTTTCTAAACCCAGAAACAAGGGGATTCAGCATGTTACCATAAGACCAAGTAACACAGCCACGAAGTTTTTCTGTCAGTGTGCCAAGCACACATACCTTTAAATATCTCACACTTCATTCCTTTGTGTAAGAAGAGAGCACCAAAGAGTTCATAAATTCCCCCCAAAAACCACTATCAAACACTGAATTAGAACTATAAAGCATTTAGATTTCATGGTTAGAAAAAAGTCCTATCAGATGATGAAGAGCAGTCACTTGTTGGGACTGAAGGCAAGTCTGCTCACCAGACCCAAGAGAACAAGGCTCTCCAGGAGCTCACCAGATATTGCTGAAGCAGCCCTGATGGGAACATTTTCACCAACTAGAGGTGATGCTGGGACACCAGTTACAGACCAGGTTACTTTCTGTGCTGAGAAGAGCTGGCAGAGAACCAGGACAGAAATACCCAGCTCCATAACAGAATCAGTTTCTGCTCGGATTTTGAACAATCCTTTTAGCTTTCTTCCAGGAGCTTAATCATAATCACTGAGGTTTTAAATTTTTACAGACGTCTCATTCTTGAGAAATCTTGTGTGTAAGTTTAGCAGTACAAAAACTACTATAGTCACTTTTCATTGCAACTATAACAAACAAAGAGACACAGCCAGCCAAGTATAGATAATTCTATATCCAAGTTCCTGTTTTCTTACTTAGGGTGCTATGTTAATTCTCTTGGCAATGACCCATTTTCAGCAGGTTCTCACCAACACAAGCGTTCAGTTCCCACTTCCAGGCAACATGAACAGAGCTAGAGATAGTTGTTATCTCTATGGGTTGCATCAGGGATAGAGAATGGGAAAGTGGTGGTGACAGCACTAAACAACTGTTAAACATCAGAAATAAAAAAATAGACTTCCAAGCAGAGTACCTTGGTGTTGAGTAAGCTGTTTATGACACATTTTGAAAATTTTCCCAGCACAGTATATTAATATTCATGTGATTTGTTGCTTTTCATTTAATTTAAGTCTTCTCTGCCTATATAGTTTGGGGGGTTTTTTTAACGTCAAACAGATGGATTTTATCTACATTTGAATAATACCATTCTTATTCTAATAACGTTCAGAAGCTAAGGAATCCAACCATCTCATGAGAGACTCATTTAGCACAAAAGGTGAAAACTGCTCTCTGCACACCAAGATTAAGAGCTGTGTCACTAAGCAACCCTACATGTCTCCAATATGTCAAGATAAATCTGCCTGAGGAAGAGAAGGTGAAGAGAGAGTGAAGGACATTTTAGCCAAGGACAAATTGAAATTGAGCTATAAAAACTTGTTACCATGTTGTACAACTTAGCAATAAGTTTTCATAAACGTTTGTACAAAGATGTATTTACTAACACATATTTCGTATATTGGAGAGCTCTCTTACATTCATGTACCTGTGCAGTGACCTTCAGTGGGGACTTCACTGGCTGGCTGCAAATTCACAGGGATTGTGCATGTGAAACTTCACCTGAGCAGAAAGAAGTGGGTACAGGATGAAGTTATCAGGTCCTTTACAAGATGATGGTGATTTTTTTCTCTTTTTAGAATAACAGAATTAAATTTTCTTGATCAATTTTGACTATGAATAACCTTCACTGGCAAGCTGCAGGGTGTTGTTTTCTTTAATTTTCACTGCAGATGTGCAGATCCACGTGTGAGCATGTTACCACACACACACATGCAGCACACACACTCTGTGCTCCTAGGAACCGTCTGGGCCAATTGGCATTACTGGGAGAAAGTCTGTCTTTGACACACCGTGGGCAGTGATGAATGCCCAGGTGAGCACCACACCTAAAAACGCACAAGTGCCTGAGGAGGACCAGCTTCAAAACAAAAGGTATTTCCTCCTGTGCAATGGAACCAGCTCTGGGGTGGCAACCAACCCACAGCTTACTCCCAGAAGTGACCCACACTTGTCAAGGCGGCTTCCATCAAGGGGCTCAAGGAGTCACTTCTCATAGGCTGGGCTGTGGTCAGGGGCAGCGTGTTTGCTCCTCTGCTCCTTTGACCCAGATTTAGCACAGTCAACAAGACAAGGGACACACACACTCTGTGTCCCATGGCATATCACAAGCAAACACCTGCCACCTGTCTCTGCAAAGACAAAGCAGAACTCAGACCAAAGATTTCTTCCCCAATCCAGCTCTCTGCTAGCTGCAAGAAAGCCTCTGTATAATATCCCTGAGAAGATAGTAGGTTGAGAGCTTGTGTTGAATGAGTGTGATGAGAGGAAGGAATGTTGATCACTCATGGTTTTTGGGGAATGTTACATTAATACGTGGGCTAACACATAGGGGAAAAAATAGCAGGATGTATCAGATGTGAGATATGAGATTGTAGTTTCAATCAGCTTTGTTAACAGAAGCAAGCGCCATGGAGAATGGAGGTGCTACATCCAGCTTTCTGATGGAATAGCATAATTCATACGTTGGGAGACTAGAAAAAGAAGGTCTCCATTGTAGAATTGTTTCCCTCCTCCCAAACTTGGGTTCCAGCTGGTGTTTCCAGTTTTAGATGCACCAGCACTTTTTAAAGCATTTAATCTCTGAAGTGTAGGTAAGGCCTGAGCCCTTTTCAGTTCATTCATAGTAAATGTTGCATTGAAATATTGTTTGGTTTCATTGGCTATTATTCATACTTCAGTGCTTTTCCATCTACTCTCCAATCACATGCTTATGAGTTTAGTAAAGCCCTTAAACTCACTATTGTGACCACCTAGGCTTGCTAGGCAGTTCTCCAGGAATTTTATAGCATATGGCTCTTGGCTACAAAGCGGCACAAGGTTGCCCTGTTTAGGAAAGTTCACTTGGAGCATCCTTGGTATTTTCTGCCTTTTTGTAGGTATCCCACGAAGATGGCGTTCAAATCTCTCAGCGGCGGCAGTCCAGCCCACCTCAGACACTCGCACCCCATTCAGCTGGGGTGCAGTCTTTCAGCTGAGGCTCGCGGGATGCTCCAAGGGCTGCCATCGCAGCCTTCCACTCCTCGCCGGCCGCCGGCAGCCCCGGGGAAGCCAAGGGACCGGAGCCGCCGCCCGGCCCCGGCCGCCAGGTGGCAGCCGCGCTCCGCCCCGGCGCGTCCCGCGGCTGTCCCCGCCCAGCCCTGCCGGGCGGCGAGCGCTCCTCGCCTTCTTCCCTCTTTCCCTCCCCGCCTTCTCTAGTGTCCCCCAGTTCGCCCCTTCCCGAGGGCGTGTGCCCGCTGCTGCGCACATTTCGCAGCGGGTGCCTTCCCGGTGTGGAGGGGACCGCGCACACTGCGCTGCCCCGGACCCACAGCCTGCGCTCTGTTCGAGCAGCGCCCCGGCACCGGCAGGCTGCGTCGGGCTGCAGCTGCTCCAGACCTCCCGGGGCAGGCAGTGCACCCCCACGGCACCCCACTTTGTGCTCTTCATGCAGCTGGTCTCTCCTGCCTGCGTGGCCCCGCCTCAGGTGGCTCTTCTGCCTGGAGCCACATTCCCCAGCAGCCACAAACCCTGGAAATCCCAATCCCACCAGCACTCACCTTCCATATCAATTGGGCTCGTCCTTTACCAAACTCAGCCAATTACTGCCTGTCA
Source organism: Pardalotus punctatus (assembly GCA_013400915.1). Lineage (NCBI taxonomy): Eukaryota > Metazoa > Chordata > Aves > Passeriformes > Pardalotidae > Pardalotus > Pardalotus punctatus. The sequence continues at coordinate 113,392 of VZTX01022522.1, read as the reverse complement.
CCCTGGTTAACAAAAGCAATATGGGCAGAGCCAGCACAGCCTCAACAAGACCCAACCTATCCTTGCTAGGACAGCACATCAGAGGCATCTAGCAGCCAGAAGAGAGGTAGCCAGTCTTCTTTAAATGCTTAGCAGAGCACTCAGCTATCAACCCATCCCACCTGAGGACCAGGGCAGGTGTTTGGGATGAAGGGAGTGCAATTTATTTCACCTGGGAAAACTTTCTGGCTGGTTACTGATCCTTGCATATCATGCATAAACTACAGCATGAGTAGCAGACATATGCCATGGAGGATGTACTATGGCCATCTGCTGAAAGTTGCCAGGCTCTTTGCAGTTTAATCATTGCATGCTGACCTTAGGAATACTCCCACCTCTCAGGGCCTCTGGCAGAGGCAAGAAATGCAGGTATCCCATGCAGAATAATTTAGGGAAGGTCCAAAGGGTGGGGCTGGGGGTATAAAACTGGATTAGCAGTTCAAACTTAAATCCTCAGCACCAGTTAACTGTCATGTAACTCATTCCTGGACAGGGAACTCACCCAGCCTGTTCCTGTCATGCCTGGAGCAAACTTTAGCAACGAGAGACACTGAGATCAGAGTCATCCAGGGGAAAACATCAAGCATCTCTGATACCTGCTGCAGGAGTATCCCTCTCCCCCTCCTCTAGCAGCTGTCAAGTGTCAGCAGTTGACATTTTGGTGTTGTTTTTCCCCTAGTCAGTGGCTAAGGCTCACATTGACACCCACAAGCTGAAGAGGAGATACCCTTTTCCTAGGGGTGACAGAAATGTTTGTGATGCAGCAGCACCAGAGGACAGGCTGAGTCCCTGTATCTGAAGGCCTGGCATCTTCTGAGATCCAGCTGTGAGCCCCAGGGAGAAAATGCAAAAAAAGGAATCCTGACACCTTTGGAAACCAATGCAGGAACCCTCTGGATGCTAAAGAGCTGCCCTAGTTCTACCTCAGCACATCCTGAGCTCACTCCACTGTTCTTTTGGGGGAAGATGCTGGCCAAGTCCTGGCCAGAGAGCAGAGAGGCAGATTCCTCACGAGTTGCAAATGATTCACCACACTTCTCTTTTTGTTCACTGCTTTTCTGTAACCAAATCATTGTTTAGATGAAACTAACTTGTCTGCAGTGCAATTATGGCCATTCAACCTGCACAGTCCCATGCTGCCCAGTACTTAGTTTTCTCTACTTATTTCTGACCATGTCATTCCAAATAATACATTAAGTTTATATTTTATAGGCAAGTAGACAAGAAAAACTCAGGCGGCCATTTGAAAACCCAGAGGCTAGCGTCAGTTTTGGGATTAGGTGCTGCATGCGATTGATATTCAGGGATGAGCCAATCACGAGGTGAAGCCAGTTCTTTAAAGATATACTTGAGTGATTGAGAAAGAGGAAGTGAAGGGGGAGTTGGGGCCAAACAAGTCACTGGCAACATTGTGTGTTTGCACACCGGTTAGCTGCTATCTGTGTTCCAGTGCTTTCCACACTCATTCTACCTCAGCATTCAGGCATTTTAGCTGGGATCCTGGAGTACCTGTGGCATGCTCTCAGCATGTTACCAAAACTGTGATCAGATGGGGACATCGTGGTGGGGGTGACATTGCAGTCCCTTGGTAGTGGTTTGAGAGATGCCATCCTGACAGCCATTTATCCCCCAAAGCTGCACAGCCAAGTGTCACGCACAAAACCAAAACTTTGCTGCTGCAGGACAGGGAAAGTTTGCCTGGATTCTCCCTGTGTGGTAGTTTTGCTGTTCAGAGAAGCTCTTTGAGTTTTAGGGTTACTAATCTTTTTATGCAAATCCTTTTTCAGAATTGTTATTCCCAAGGTCATTGCAACTATAACACTATTTAAAGAGCAGCAGGCTATTTGAAAAGCAGAATAGCACAGTGGACAAAGACAAACCTCAGACCTTGGGTGTCCCCAGTGCTAAGCAGAACCAGACAGTTCCTCCACGTGTCTTTCCTATGCCACTATTTGTATATCTACACTTTGCTGTGCCTGCAGTGTGACATTGTGAGCACACGCTCCACTGCTGCCCCCAGACTCTTATCTGCAGAACTGCTGTCTCACCAAGTTGCTCTTCCAGTGTAGGTTTGGATAGCTGACTCTTCCCCTCAAACTAGAACTTTGTACTTGTTTAGTGAATATCATCCTATTATTTGGTTCAGTCATTGTATCACATTTGCCAAGATCTTACTGGAAATCTAAGCAGGGTGCCCTCCAACACATTTTCTACCTTTCCCAGTCCAGTACAGTCTACAGGAGGAAGAAGCTTGGTCTGCCTTTCTTCCCATGTATCAGCAGGGAAATTCAAAGTAGCTGTACCGCAGCTATGGATCCCAGAGTTGTTCCAGCAACCCTCAGGCTGAAAGTGGGAACTCTTAGCCCAGTTTCCCAACACCTCCACAACCATCTTCACCTCGGTAAAATTCAGAGGATAAGAACAGTTGTGACAATGTCATATAACTCTATACCAAAAGCCATAAAATTCTTCTACTTCACCCTCACCTTGCTTTCTTTTCTCAAAGAATCAGGAATAAAATCACTTGGTATTATCAAGTAGAGAACGCTGAAGTAATTTCCCTGCCAACATTGGTTGTTCTTGAAGTTTATACCTGAATCCTCTGCAAACATGATCCTCTCAAACAAGGCTTGGATGCAGGAAAACACACACCTTCCAAAACACACCAAATGCCTGCTGTGTGAATGTGTGAATGCGTGTAGTGGTCAATCATCTGCTCACCCCTCCAGTGCTATGAGGACCAGACTTTGCAAGAAGCAACGACTGGTCCTTTGTAGACTGACATTTTGAATGAGACTTCTATGTTAGTACTGTCACAAGACTTTTGAGACAAAATGTGGACACTTTAAAAAGGTAACAGAAAAAGCAAAGAGCAGATTATATTGGGCTGCAGGGTTCCCTCAGTGTTATCTGCTCAGGATTTCTTTTAAACTTGCAACGGATCTTTCCGTCTGTTCACACTCCAGACACAAATGCCAGGTTAACACAGTGCATTTTTACCCACCAAAACTAACAGGAAGCCAGAAGCCTGCAGCCCTTTAAGTGAGGAGGTAGATGTGGAAAGGGAAGTGTTTCTATCTCCATTCTTTAGAGGAGACAGGGTAGACAGGTTATTTAAAGACATGGAAAGGCACCAAACCAGGCAGGCAGGTAAGGGAGCACGCAAGGGAACATAAAAATGTTTCTGGCCAGAAACCTAACAGCTTCTAGGACCCTGTTGCTCCCCAGAAACATAACAGCTTGTAGGATCTTTCTCCTTAAGGACTCAAAATGTCCTTTACTTGGCCAGCCATGTATACTGCTGCAGCCCACACACCATTGCGGGGATGCACTCTGCTCAGGGGGGAATCCTGAAACATTTTCTGTTGCAAATGGACTTAGACAAAGACATGAGCACCACCCCTACTCTGTAGAAGAAAACAAAAAAATGTTGCTCATAACATATAGCTATTCACTGTGATCAGCAGAGAGGGAAAAGAGGAAAAGCAGTGCTGGCTTCTGGAGGAGTACAAAGCTCTCCGCTCTAGTCCTGTTGTCCAAGAGGGAAGAAAACATTCACATTAAAAGCAACTGAGGTATAGATGTGGACAAAGTCGGAAGCAGCAGACAGGGAGAGGCGCACCCCCTCTTTGAGGTTTCCCTTTGTGTGCCACTGATAGAGTAAAGAGGACTGGACCCTCTCCAGCAACTTTCTCCTTTGTCCTTCCTGCTTCTCATACCAGCAGCATGTATTCATTCTCAGGGCAGCCTTATCAGTTTCTCCCTGCCAGGGTATGCCAGCTTCCCCTAACAGGAGCCTATCAGCAACATCTCCAGGACACGAATGAATATCTGGGATTCAGACAGCAAGCATGGAAGGGAGATGTCTCCCAAATCTCTAGACCCCAGCTTATTTTTAACTTTGGTAAACTTTTTGTTCTCCTAAATGTTGGAGCAGCCATCAAATGCTCGGGCTGCTATTGCAGCAAGAAGACAGGGTAGAAAGCAATGATGCAGAGCACACCCACAAAGAGGATAAACAGTGGCATGGGACACTGTGCTCTGCCCAACAGAGGCAGCTGCAAACTGACCTTGGCAGTGCCGTCACCATTCCCTGGTGTTGCAATTTCACCCTGTGCTGACTATGTGGCAATGAGTCCCCAGGTATCACGCTTACAGCCCTGCAGCATCACCTCTCTCCCCACACAGTTGGAGATCCACCCTCAGAGGCAGCGGCTATCTTGGATGTGCTAGCTGCGTCCAACCCGGGCTGACACCGTGGAGCACGAGGCACTGTGGCACTGCCCACACCACCAGAAGATCTGCCACCAGGTGGCATTTCTGCAGATCCCTGCTTGGCACTCCCACGGTGTAGGCAGCAGGGGATGGGGTACCTGGGACGAGGGTCGCCGCCCGAAGAGAGGGGCAGGAGGTGTGGGCTACAGGGAAGGAAGGCACAGAAGGCCTGGAGGAGGAGAAAGGCCGGCTGAGACGAGCAGAGCAGGCTGCAACCCGAAGAAGGGAGGCTGCAGAAATGCAGAGGTGCCGCTGCCCAGCGAGCGCAGGGTGGGAGGGTGGGGATGGGCGCTCGGCATGCGGCTCCTTGGCACCTGGCCTGCCATATCTGATGTGGGTAGAAGGACACCAGAGAGCACCAGTGCTGAAGAGAGGGTGGCAACACAAAGACTGCTGTGTTCCTCTGGTCCCCATCTCTTTCTCCCCCTCCTCTCCCAATTTATTTACCCGAGTTCAAAAGACAGCCTCACAGTCCCGAGGGGCTGGCTGAAGTGGCCAAGGGGTGGGCTGTGAGGTCATCTTCAATGAGGGCAAAAATCCAGTATCAACAATGCTGCCCATTGTATGGCCCTGTTTAGACAATACCGGCTGGGTTCTTGCTGCTGGCAGCCCGAGGACTGGGAGCAAAGCCTGTTTGGGGTAACAGGAGGGGAGGAGGGTGGGCAGCGTGTCTGGCATTGAGTCAGGCAAGGGATCGAGCAAAGTGCAGAGATAAGCACCCAGTCTCAGTCATCAGCATGTTATCAGCCTAATTCTGGATGCTGATAAGATTATGTTGGTGCTGATTCTCTTGTCAATGGCAGGGAATTTAGCCATCCTGGTCACAGCCTGGAGGCATGTCCCATCACCCCAGTTACATCTGCATTCCCTTCTAACCCTGGCAATGTGTGCTTTCTGCTGCTTTATTGACTCCCTCTAACCCCACATTTCCCACTCAGCAGCAGCAGGGTGGCAAGGCAAGCATCAGCCCTTGCCCTTCCAAAAGCAGCTGGGGGTTTGGCCATTGTTATTCTTCTGGGTGCTCTCAACTGAGGAGCCCAGGTAATCCATACTGAACTTAGCCATGCTTTAAGAGTGAGGATGGAGCAGGGGATCTTCAGGAATTTGTGGGAACCGTTGAATTTATAGAGAACAGATGATGTTTCAAGGGGTGGGGGTGTGTGGGGGAACATGACATAAAGCAAGCAAATAACCAGGATGCTGCCAGTTCTTGCAAACATAAATAGCACTTTTGGTAAATGCCACGGGCTCCTCAAGTTGCAGTGTCTGGAGCCAGGTGACTAAACAATTCTTAGCTTTCCATTTCAAATATGAAAGCCATTTACTACCTCTCCTGGACAAGGAAGAATGTGTGAAAATATAACACAGGGTCAGCAGATTCCAAAAGAAAGCATGGGGGAGAAGCAACATTGAACAAGGGTGGTGATCCTGTGAGCTGGCATCTGATTCTTGGCACCTGAGCTCCTGAAACAGACAATCACGAAAGACCTGCAGCTGCCATCATCTTTCAGGCATCATCTAAGCAGGCATTAACTCTGAACTCTTGTAGTCTGAGCCAACTCATTCTGTAGCCATGGTCCCCTACCCTATTTCTCTGCAACACATAACTGTGCCCAAAAGTCAACCTGTCAAAACCAGGGGCACCATTAACCTACGAGACCACTGGCAGCAGTGGTGAATGATGCCAATATTCATCTGCTCTGCAGAGCGGGCTTGAAGCCTTTGAAGAGCAGATTCTTCGTGAGGGTAAGGAGGAGAAAGAAAGCATTAGTGAAAGGACAGAAAGCCACCCTAGTACTTCTCTTTGGATGAAAGGCCCATGGCATGATTCTGCTACCCCTAAAAAAAGCTCAAAAGCTGGAATTGCTTCATACTTCTTCAGGAAAACAATGCAAGACATGCAGAAAATAATCCTAGGAAAATTTTTGCAAGCCTTTATTTTTGGCAGAGGAGAAGGCATAGGGTTCATTTCTTTCCCCACTTTTCAGCTTATTCCCTCATTGCTTGAGTCTCCTCTTGTTTCAACTTCTAGTTGTGAAATAGAAGTAAAAGTGGGAGACAGGGAATGTTGTTAAAGAAGATAAATAAACAACATGAAACAAACCTTGTAAAGCTTTTGCAGCAAGCATTTCTGTGTGCATGGCTTTTTCAACAGTTTTTGAGGGGGTAACTGAGGAAATCCAACAAAATTTCCAAGATGTCAACACCAGATGAAATCCCCTTGCAAAACTTACTGCTAAATGGAAAAACAATTTTTTTTAGGGGAGAATAGGAAGGAACATGTTATGGTAAAAGAACCTTAGCTTAGCCTTATTGCTTTTATCTGCATTCTGGCACTGTGGTAGCAAAACCAGGGTGGTTAGTGCATCCCAGGACAGGAATATGACAGTTCTTTCTCTTAAGGAGTCCGCTCACTGCTACTGTCTTGTGGTAAACTTCATTGCTGGTTTGTACCTCTGTTTTCCCCAACCTTGATGAAAAACTGTGAGACCCTCTGACATAAAGAATTCTGCAAGAATTTTTCACTAGCCAGTGCCTCAGCTGAGTCATGAATCTGTGGGGAGGACTTCTCTGGAGGGTGGAACCAACTTTACGTTAGAACAGGTATTTCTAAAGAAACCCTGTGCTGAAATTCATGGCCTGTGCTGCCCATGACATGGCTCTGCTCATCACTGCCCTGCACCATGGCCCTGGTATTGCATCAGCTCATTTATGAAAGACTATGACCCTGGGCAGCCGTCACCAGATGCAGAAGAATTGAATCAGTTTCCTGAGGATGATGGCTGAAGCCAAATCTTCCTGAAGCAGTGTTGGTGTACACCACAAGCAATGTAATTCTGCTGAAGGCTCAGCTAGGAAGCTCTCCCCAGAAGGAGGGAAAAGCATGTCTGGAGAGATAGAAACTAGAGCAGGAAAAGCCCAGTTTACACTGTATTGCTGTGTCTATATAGATATTTCTGTTTTCCCACCTGGGCTGCCCAGTGATCCCCCTTTGGCCCCAAGCCTTGAGCAGCAGAGCTGAGACAGAAATCTGCAGCTGCAACTGGGGTGGGTAGGGCCGGGTGGTGGGGCCAAGGGTGTGCAGAGTGCAGATTCTCAGGGTTGTTCTTGACACATAAGACTTGAAATTTGCCAGGGGAGCACAGCCCCAACAATGGTCAAGATCCATCTCTTCCTCTCTGCAACAAAAAAATGTCATAGTCACCCTCCAGCATAACTTAGCAGGGAAATATTCAGAAAACTTATTCCTGTTGTGAGGTAGCAGCAAGACATGATATTACTTTTAGAGGATGGTAAAGTCTAGCTGCCCTGTATAATCCCTCTTAGTTGCACTCCACATCCAAGGAAAGAAACCAGTGGAAAAGGAAGGGGCTCTGGTGGGTCTGAGTATCTGCAAAACTGCAAATATTGAATTCCCCAAAGCATCATTGTTACCCATTGTCACCCATTGTCACCTGATAGCATTGTCAGGTCTCCTCCTGGTTCACGGTATTGAGATTATTTTCCCCATGTGTTATGAGGTGCAGATTACCTTTTTAAAATCAACAAGTACCACTTTCTTTTTTTTAAAAATTTCTTTCCTCTCTGATTTTCTTTTGGAGATAGTTTTTAGCTCAGTTTGCAGATCTTTCAGCACGCACATAGAAAACAGGTAGAATCTTTAATTAAAACATCCTTTCTCTTCAGTGTTGTAAACCAAATATTTAATGGAAAGTCTTTAAAGAGATGGTTGAAAGTCCCTCCCTGACTCATGTCTGCTTTCATCATCTAGGAACATCTTCTGATGTGGGCTCTGTTTTAATATTGTGTCTCAAAAAGTAGTCATGACTTGAGTTCCTAATGTCAAATTTAAACACATACTCCTCACAGACCTCTTCATCCATCATAGTGAAATGAAAAAGCAGGGACATACTTCCCCCTTTGCTGGACACCTCTAAATCTGGAGAACAAATGTGCTAATGTTATTTTTCATTGTCACTTTTCCCTTCCAGTGATCACAATACAACTCACTTTTGACGGCTGCCACTGAATCAGCCATGATATGTCCAAGCAGGATCAGCCCAGGGATGGACTCTGCAAGATCTTGGTTGTCTGTCTGCACCTCGTGTGGTCAGCTGCAGGAGAGCACTGGACAGTATGTACGTCAGAGGATATGGGCACACTTTTGCCTTTTCACGTCCCTGCTCCACTCCCAGAATGACTCATGTGTCAGCAGGGGACAGAAATTGAACATGGGACACACTAGTGAGTAGGGGAAGGAGCTAGAAGAGGTCCTGGCCAGGGTGATGGCATTAGGGTACCCTAAGCCTCGGTGCTAAATGGCTGAGGGTGCCTGGCACGGTGACCACACGGTGGAGTTATGAGAGCTGCCTCCGGGCTCTGCCACCGGCAAGGTTTGATTTGTAAGGGCCGTTTTTCACTTTTAATGGTGAAGGTCTCTATGGGATAGAGTCTGAATTTCGGATAGAGCTTGAATTTTGGATAGAGGCTGGATATTGCTGGCATTACTGGCTAGCGAGGAGGTTGTTACGGAAAACAGCTGATGGCAAACTGAGCTACTACTTTTTCCTTCCATCCTCTGCTGCAGGCACTATTTTCTGGGGACAACAGACAGGATTCTTTTAAAAATATTACAACCAACATTTTCCAGACTGTTTTTTCATATCGTGCTGGACATCTACACAGACATACATGCTTTTCCAGACATAAGTTGTGGGGCGCTTTTCTTTGCAGAAATGTACTATTTCAATACACACATATACGTGTAGAATGCTCCCCAGACAGATCCCCAGTACAGAGCAGATGTTTCATGCTGAATCCCCTTCTTCCCCCGCCGCAACACACATCCAGACGGAGAAGGGGCGCGGGGCTCCCTGACATCCCTCATCCCTCGGGAACCCCTTATTTCAGGAGGGGCAGCCCTCACGGCGGCGGATGGGGGTCTCAGGGGTCCGCAGCACCCCTGGCGCTCCCCGGCGGGCGCCGAGCGGGGCGCGGAGCCGTGCGCGGAGCGGGACGCGCAGGGTGCGCGCCGCGGGGAGCGAACAGCAGATTGCGGGCAGCCAATGGCGAAGGCAAGCCGAGGTGGCACCAANCTCCGCCCCGCCTCTCCCCCCGGCTACGCCGAGAGCCCGGCCCCCGCCGCGATTCGCCGTCCTCCGCCCTGACCCCGCGCATCCCAACCGCGGGCAACGGGTCACCGGGAGGCCGGGGCGCGCAGAGCCCAGCCCCGCCAGCCGCCAAGCAAACAGCCCCCCTTAAATACCTCTGCACCCGCCTCCCCGAGCCGCACAGCTCGCCGGGCGAGGAGCCGAGCAGAGCCACCCTCCCGCCAGCGCCGGGGACCTGCGCGCCCGCGTACCGCCGCCGAGGAGCAGAGACAGGGCCAACCCATGCCTGCGCACTTGCTGCAGGAGGAGGTAAGCGGGGCCCCGGGGTGCGGGTGCTTTGTCTCCCCCTCGCCCCTTCCCCCTTCATCTCCGCGGCTCCGGCAGCGCTGCGCTGCTGCTGTCTTGGGGAAAAAAGGTCTGGGCATCCACGCGTATCTGTGCGTGCACACACACACGTATTCACACGTGTGTGCCTGTGTCCTCTCTGCACCGCTTCGCAGCCGTGAGGCGAAGGGCTTCGGTGGTAACTTAAGAAATCACTCAAGCCTGATGGGGAGCCCATGGATGAAGCGGAGACATCCGCCTCTGAGGTGATCTTCCTGGATCCTGTGCCCTCAGGTAGACTGAGCATAAAATAGAGGTTTATTTTGAAAACACCCGTCAAAGCATGCTGGGTGCTTGAATAGCACGAAGGGCTACTCAGGAAGATCTTTTGTGCCAAGAAGTCGTGGGTTTTTTGACTACACTCAGACTGTGATTTATTTTTTTTATTTTCTTAATTCATTTTCTATTTAATAAGAAAGAGGTTTCACTCACAGTGTTTTAAAACCAAATATTGCAGCAGAAAGCGTCTCTAGGACAGACGCAAGGTGAAAGCCTGCTGCCCAGATGAAATGAATGACTGTCTGCATTGCTTTAGCCAAGCAAGCTTACAGTAGGGACACTGCCCATTTCTGACATAAGAAAGTCTGAACAACAACCTGACACCAGTAAGATGTGTGGAGCTGTTGGATTTTTAAAGATTTAAATATTTAATTTTGACCCTTCTGGCATCTGCCCTTTGCCCAAGGTGAGGCAGGGGCTTGATCCTGGTGTTTGTTCTCTCACCTTCCCACTTTGCCAATGCCTAGAAGTGTATGGAAATCATAGCCCCGCTCTTTTCCTGTGACCAGCACACAGCGTCTCCCTTGGTCCTTTTGTGCAGGTGCCATGACCTTCCAGGGATGCTGTGATGTAAAGAACTTTACTTTTCTCCCCTCCCAAAATGGATGTCAAGGGCAATGTGCTCAAACCATGTTTCATGGTTTTGGCATGTATTTTAGGTCATATCCTGGAAGCTGGAAAGAATCCTGTCCCTGGGTCATGCTGGGCATATTCAAATACACTGGACCCAGGATTCAGTGCCCTGGGGCCCCTACAGTACCCAGTGCAGGAGCCTTTGAGCTGCCGTTGGTTGTATAAGCTGGCTGGGTGCCAGGATCACCTATGGCGTGTTCAGTGCTGGGGAGGTGGGGGTGTAGATGGGGAAACACATCTGTTCTGCAGATGAGAGCTGCAAAGTCATTCAGAAATGAGGGAAAGCTAATGAAAATGATTTAGCTGGCCTCCTCCCTCTCTCAGCCCTAGACCCCAGATCAATCTTCATCCCGTTTTCCTCGGTAGGAGCCAGTATGGTCATGAGGGGATAAAAATCCTCTTTCTTTCCTCATTTCCCCAGTTTCTCCCTAAATAGCTGCCCTCTCTCCCTCCCTCCTCCCCCCATGCTCCTCCCACCAAGTCTGTAACGGTGGAGCTGTTTCACAGCTGTTTTATAGACCTTTTGTTTCAAGGTTAGTTTACATGTGAGAAGTGACCAGTCTGGTTAAATCAGTGTAATTCCAGTAGCATAGGTATGCTGGTAAAATTCCTCATGTGGCTACTACAACTCTGGAAGGAGAGATTTTTTTCTCTCTGCTGTTTTCTTTGCACTCTCCCTCCTCCTCCTCTGCCCCTGTGTAACTTTGACAGTGACATAAGCTATTGTGGAGGAGAAAAATGCAACTCCAAACCCGCATTCTTACTCTGGAAGCAGCATGTCCATATGGGGTGTGTTACCTGTCTAATTATACCACCAGTCATTGTTGGGAATTTTTCCTGCATAGACAAGTCTTGGGTCTTTTTGGTAGATTGTCTTGCAGCCAAGAAAGAAAATTGTACCTTTCTGCCAAAATACTAGATGAGAATATCTAACACTTGGGAAAGGGCAGGACTTCTCCTTGCCTAATCTCTGGAATAGAAGCCATTTCTCATGGCTCTTTTGGTGTGGGGATTACCCCTAAATTCTCCAGCAGCTGAAAGTATCATACCCTCAAAACATTAATTAGGAAAGCAGGCAGAGACAGCCTATATCTGGGATGCAGAAGAGCCAGTCCCAAGCTCAGCAGCTTGCCTGGGTGCAGTGAAAGCAGCAGGATACTTTGTGTCCAGTTTTTTTTTCCTTGATTTCCTAAGCTTTGATTCCCCAAGGAAAAGCTTAAAGCACTCCTTTTGTAGAGATCATTTTACTTCCCAAATGTGGGGAATCTGTCAGCCTTGCCAGCTCCTCCCCATCGGAAGGTATGTCTGTAACCCTCTAGTTTCTACCCTTGGGAAAGGGAGGAGTTGGGGTGGCCACGTAAGCTGCCTGGCCTGATTTTATTTGCCTCCCTCAGGAAACTAGGCCATGGCAGGACGGTGGTCTTTTATGAATGCTGAATACCTGAGTGGGAATCTGCTGTTAATTTAGGAGAGATTTCTATTGGGAAAGGAGCTTTCCCACTTCGACTGTGCTCCTTCCCACAATCTCAGCTCTCCTGTGCCTGCTGGCTGACCTTTAGTGCCCCTTCACCCATGGAGGCAGCGGTGCGGGTGGCAGAGGGATGTGTCCCTCAGGCATGTTCCTGGGAGCAGGGATAGGGGTGATGTGTGGGGTTCACGTCATTTGTGTCCCATGTGCTTGGTACCCCCAGGGCTGAGCCATGTTTTGGGCACTTGGGCTTGGGGCTGACAAAGGGCTGCGAGTACCAGCAAGCACACGGCTGGCATGATGGAGATGGGAATCGGTGATTCAGGGTTCAGTGACCTGTCTCATTAGGGTCAGTCCTGCCTGCTCCTTTTGTCATGCATGCCTGATCAGGCAGGCTGTCACTCAGCCAGGGCAAACAAGCATGTGCAGAGGGAATGTTGTGTCACAGTTACAGAAGGGAGCCAGGAGCCAAACTGAGCCAACTTTGCTGCTTAGAACTTCCTCTCTGCATGCTGGTGGCCATAGCTCAGAGGACTGTCTTCCCTTGCCTCAGTTTGCCTGTGGGTGCAATATGAGAGAGGGATAAGAGTCTTAGCAGCAGGCATGGGATAAGTAGCTGTAGGTCTAACTAGAAGCACCTCACCTGACTGCTTCCATCCACTGATCTTCAAGCATGTTGGTCTTTCCACATCCCATCCTGGAAGGCAAAACAGGGGAGATAAGGAGGCACCCCAGAGGAATCCCCCGTGGATCTTCCTGATGTTCCCCGTGTGATTCCTGGTGGGGTGACACAAAGAAGCAGGGTATCAGGAGCAGCCCATTGATTTATTATAAAACTCTGTTTCAGACCGTATTTCTCTCCCACCTCTTCATTCATTCATAAGATTTCCTTTATTGTTGTCTGCTTATACACAAGCCCAGACTACAAACCCACCTAAAAACGCCCACTAATCAAACTGAAGGAAAATAAAAATCCTTGCAGTCTTCAAATGATCTCACCAAAGCCAGTGGTGGAAAAGAGACTGGCTTTCAAGTGTTTTTCTCTACTTGCAGCACCCTATCTACCATTCACCTCCTCTCCAGAAAACCAGGCCCCCATCCTCCCAGGCCATGTCTCCATGTGGCCAGAGCAGGCTCTTCTTATTGCCAAGGGCTCAGCTGAAAGCATGGAGCCTTCCAGGGAAACTACAGGCTGTGAATATTTACACTGCCAGCCTAGATGCATGTGTTTCTATTTCTTGAATTGATAATCACCAACTTCTTCTTTTGTTTTCCCTTTTTTCCTTTCTTGAAAATATCTATTACCACCTCTCCAAGGAGTTCTCCTCCGCTTCCAGCACCACTGCTGTTGGCACAGTCACCTCCCGGGTGACCAGGAATGGAAATGGCGTCATGGAGAAGGACTTAGTCAATCATGAGGACTTGGCAGCAGATCGGGGCATGATAGATGATATCTTTGATGAGACCTACCGTGAGAAAGAGGGCCCCAAGCCCCCGCTTCGATACGTCTGGAGGAATATCATCCTCATGAGCCTGCTGCACCTAGGGGCCCTATTCGCATTGACACTGATACCTTCTGCAAAGATCCAGACACTGGCATGGGGTAAGCATGTTCCTCTACCTATTTCTTGGCATTCGCAACCCCCAAATCTGTTTGGTGGTATTTTTTTTCCTCTAGGCCCCCAAACTCAGGGATGAGAAAGAAGAAAATAGGGGGCTTCTGCCAGCAGCAGCTCTTCAGCCAGATTGTAGCGAGATGTGGAAGGGCTTGCTAGTGTCTCTTGTAAGGTCACACATGAGAGGGAAAGGTTTGGCAGGGATTTGGTTTGTCTCCTCAAAGAACAAACTTGATTCACAGATATTAGGCTTGGAAAAATCCCACACCTGAATATGCAGGTTCTGGGGTGAAGCACAAAAACTGTTTGATAGAGTACTGTGACGGTTCCAGAAAGTTAGGAAGAAAGATGCTAGCAAGAGCACCTTAAGGGGTGACTGGGGAGGCCAGGTACAGGGCACTATTTGGCATGAGACTCCTGCCCAGACATGAGAACCATTTCTGTCCTTAGCAGGGAAGTGAAAATCTCACAGAACCTCCATGTGTGTATGAGGGAAAAGAGACAAAATACAGACAGTTGTGCTGCAAATAAATGTCAAGAATTAAGTCTGAAGCTCGAGTCTTTTATCATTCTTAAAAATGCACAGATTAGCCACCATCATCCCGGAACTAAGCCTGACAACTTTCAAAAAATAAATAAGCGTCTCTCCAGGCAGCAAATTCCAGCAGAAAGCACAACCCAGCAGAAGGTAGCTAGGCAAAGCTCTGCTTTCTCAGAGACCTTGCCCTGGGCAGGAACCAATCTTCTCCTCTGACTGCTTGAAAGACAGCTGGGCCCAGGGCCCACTCTGCAGGAGAGCCTTGCTTTCCACAAGCCTTTGTGTGGACCCCTGGAGGAGTCCAGAAGCCAAATGGCTCCCAGTAGGGAGGTCGAGAGATTGCATCCAGCCCCACTTCCCTGTGAAACAGAACATCCTGAAACAAAAAGCAACAGTCTAGTTTGAGGCCTGCTGGGGTGGCTTTTGGGTTCAGTGGTGCTCCTGCTTTCTGGTCAGCCTGGCTATGGATGGGCCCTGGGGTGATCCACCTGGTCTATCATGCTCTCAAAGTGTGTCCTTCTAATGGCTGTGTGCAACAAGCATCACAGCTGAACAGGGAAGGAGATGGCTTCCTGGATGGCCAGGCTGACTCTTCCTTCTGGACCATATGAGCCTCTCACAGGCAGAGGCCTGGGGGATGAACTTCACTGGAGGCCACAGTCAGAGTCTGCCTACAGCATCTGCAAAAGCAGAGGCACAGATGTGCTCCCTGTGCAGCCAGCGGGACCTTTCAGGGGGACATTATGAAAGAAGACTTTGCTGGCCCTTTCCCTTGTGAAAACCTGACAGGCTGCACTTTCCCCTGGCCTGGCAGCGCTGGGCAGAACAGGCAGCCTCAGCATGATCTTGGAGGAATGTTTCAGGGCTCTTGGTCCTGTTCTGTGTGTCCCATCCCTGGGCTGGAGGCTAAGCAAAGACTGCTGATTTCTCTCACTCACTGAGCTGACAGGCTGGGTCCTCCAACTCCAGTCAAATATCCTCAGGGTGTTTGGGCAAGGAGGAAAAAAAGTGGGTCGAATTCACTGATTTCATTTCAAGCTGCTGATATGCTCCATGATTTCCAAATCCATCCAACTCTTCTCCCTTGAGCTCCCTTGGGATACTTAAGAGGGCTTGAGCATCTTTATCCAGAAGGTTAATGCTGGTTTGCATTCTGCTAAACCTCACCCTACCCCAAAATGGTCTTTGAGGCAGTGTCTTTGCAAGGACATGTCTCTTTGGGATGTCTGTATGGCATCTCATGACATTTCATAGGAATCTGCTTTGCTTTTTATCTGATGCCAATCCTTTCTGCTCTTCTCTCTCAGTCAACTCTGATGTGAAGTGCCAGTTGCACTCCTGCCACTGTGAGGCACTACAAGATTCCTTGGTGGCTTCTGGAGTGACATGTTCTGGGAATGGGAGAAGGACATGGTGTTTGGGGGAACTGCACTGTTCTGGACGGGCTGAAGATCCATCCTGCCTTACCAAAGCTGGAGTAGCTCCACCAAGCTCCCTGTCCAGCACTCCTATTCCGGGAAAGGACCACTGTATATGGCACCTTGCAGCCAAGTCAGAGTTCCTTTATAGTCCATTCTCCTCCAGCGGTGACTGGAGCTGGAATACTCTGATTGTCCACAGGTCACCCTTCTCAGAAAGGCTTCTTGCTCCTTGCATTGCCCTTTCCTCAGCTCATACCTTTATTTAGCATATACAAGGCATTTGTGGTTGTCATGTCAGTGCCTTGCTGTTATTTTCCCAGCATCCTCTGGTAGGAAGGAGAGGACTACAGTTCCCATTTTACACATGAGGGTAGTGCAGCAGAGATTTAGGTTGCTCCTGGCAGTACACCATCGGCTCATGGCAGAGCAGCTCTAGCAGTGGTAGTTCTGGAGCTGCTGGAGTTTTTGCTTGTTTCTTTGTTTTTCAGATTATTTCTTTCTTAGGTTGTGTACATATAATACAACATTAACCTGGTCCCAGATGTTCTCTGTTGTGGTGCGACAGGCAGCTGTGGTGCCTGGTAGCTCATCTACGTTCTATAATTTATCCCTTGCTTATACCCACTTCATCCAGGCCACCATCTCCTTGATGTTCCTGTCCCTTTGAAACCAGTTATATTGGTGACTGTCCTCTTTTGTTTTCATTTCTCTGTGTGCTGATTCCTCTTTGTCTCTCAAGCTCTCCAGCCCTGCTTCATCATTGTTTGCTGTTCTGAGTTGCTGTGTGCATTGTATCCCCTGATCTCTTTCTGGTACAGAGCTTCCCAGAATGAGCTCAAGTTGCTGATCAGGTGAGAGCTCACCATCACAAGAGCTCTCTGAGCCCTTACAGCACTGGCTTTTAGTCAGCTCCCCTTTTATTTATTGCCTTCTCCACTGCACTTGTCGAAGTCTTGTGTAGTCTTTTCAAGGATCATGGACAGATGTTACGTCATTTGCCAAATGGCACAGGGACTGGGTCTGGAAGGGCAGAATGCAAAGGTGATTGACAGTTTTTTCTCTAATTGCTCAGATCTTTCCTGGAAATGTGATTTGTGGGTAGTCTTCTTAGCCCTCGGATGCAGCAGACTGACAATAATTGTATTAACTCCTGTTGGCCTCGACTGCAGTTCTCCTCAGTTCCCTGCAGTACCAGAGGCTCTAGAAGCATGGGTTAATACTGTATTTTGTTGCTGCTGTATTATCTTTGGACCAAGATTAATCTCAATGGATAATTTAGGCAATTCTGACAGCCTGAGAATCTCAGCCCATACTACCCCCAGAGGTATGTCCAGCAAAGTGTTTACAGTAGTTTTTTTACTTTTCTATCCAGACTACAGCTGGCAACACCTCCCCAGTTAGTGTTCCCTCCAGGCTTATCTAGCAGGTGGTGTGCTTCTCCAAGTGTGGCAGGGAAGTTAGGTTTTAGTGACAGCAGTTGCTGTTGCTTGTCCTAAATACAGTTCCCCCTTATTCAGCCTGCATAATTCATTGCTCTTGGTATCTTTCTCCTGAGAGTAGCAGGACTCACCTGGCTAGCAGGGACTGGACAGCAAGGAGGGAAGAGTCTTGCACTGAGCAAAAGCCCAAGGAAACCTGCTGGAGCAGGAGCACCTCTTCATGTAAACATCCTTGGTATTCACTGCAGGTGACAATGCTTTCAGCACATTCCTGGTTTCTCATCATAATTTGGGATCTGAATCTGGGCCCTGAAGAGGTAAAGCCTAATGAGTCATAGACATGACTGAATCCGGAATGTTTTCTGTTTAATTTTTGAGTGCTTATTACTGCCAGTGGTCATAATTCTTTGTATTCTGGTTCAATGTGTCACTGACAATATCATCTGTGAATTGACAATCTTTTGGATCTTGTATAGTTCAAAGCACCGTATGAAAGATGACTCTGAATCTCTGAACTCTCTGAATCATAAGGGTGCTGGATTCTTCTGTATTCCACAAGGCTTTTCAATAATTTTCTTTATCCTGTCACTGTCACAACAACGCTTAGGTATAGGCTGATGGAGTTAATTGTCTCCAGCTAGGGTTTGGCTTTCTGTGGGGCTGGTGCCACGAATTCATAGACTGAGAATCAGCTCCTTTCCCACAGAAGGTGTCTGCCCCTTAGATAAACTACAGCTTCTGTATATGGGCAAGAGGCCAGGCAGCACAGGATTATAATTAGAGAGTTATGGCCATTGTAGTGACCTGGGATGCAGCTCCAAGAGAAATCAACATGAGCTACTAAGGTTCATGGGCTTTGGATGAAGACTGGGACTGTTCTATGCCAGGCACCCAAAAGCAGTGGGCAGTCTTTCAAATTTTTTACAAATGATTCCAGGAAAGGCTACCCAAAAGCAAGTATTGGATTGTCTGGGTTTTGAGTTTGTTGGTGTCCCTGCCACATCTCTTTTGTGATTCCCTGTGCTTGCTGATAATGTCTTTGTTGCTGGTGTTATCTTTTCTCAGCAGGGATATCCACAGGCAAATTCTGATAATTTCCTGTTTAAAAGAGATTCAGATGAGCTTCCTTTCCTACAAAGCTTAAATACAACAGTCCTCAGCCACAGTCATCATCCTGGAGGCTTCTTTTACCAAAATATTCTCAGTCAGCATGTGAGGATTTACCAGATAAGGAAAGCTGAAAACTCAGGGCTATGAAAAAGGCCTCTACTCACCTAAGCTGGCATTTACTTTCTTGTGCTATTGAAGATCATGAAAGATCACATAGTTAATTTCTGTCCTCAGTGCATCATTAATCCATGGGGCCTGCTTGCCCTACAGTGGACAGATGCGCTCTTTCCCTAGCAAGTTGTGCCACACATCCATTGCAAGGTGCCATCGTTTATCATGGACTCCCTGTCTGGTGTTGTCTGTGGGGATAGTACTGATTTAAAATGCATCTTAAAACTGAAAATTAATAGGTCGTGAGCTGGTTCATAACTTGCAAGTCAGAATCATGAAACTGAGTAAACCACTGCTACAATCTTCAAGGTTTCCAACACCAGTAAGGGCAAAGGGACTTCTGAACCAAATGCCCTGTTCCATCATCCTGCCCTTTTCCCCTTCCAGGCTTGGACAGCCTTGTGAGCTTTGTTAGCTCCATTGTCTCTTGCAAAGGCTGGATCCTGCTGTATTTGCATGCTTGGCTCTTCTGAGAGATCACTGAGGTCCTGGGAGACACGAGGCAGAGTTGTGCTGGTCCAAGGCTTGTGCTGCATTCAGCAGCAGGCAGGGGAACCAAAGGAGAAGATGAAGATGGGGAGTCACAGTCAGATCAGCAGACAGGGAAGGTCACTCTTGTGCAGTGGATGGGAGTGAGAAGGGTTCATGCAAGTTTAAGGGGCCAGAAGAGGATGTTAAATTAGCCAAGACAGGCTTTTAGTGGATAAGAGATTAGGTTGGGAATGTAGAAGCACAAAAAGGAGGTGACAGAAGGAAGAGGGAGCAGGAGATGATAGGAAATAAAGCCTGTGTTACTTTGAATGAAAGAACTGGACAGCGCCTGGTGCAACTCTCAGATCTCTGATTCCAGATAAGTTTCTGGCAGAGTATTTAGTTTTCTGGGTTCAAGATAAGCTTGATTAGAGCCATTTGGCTGGACTGAATGGCTGAATGTCAAGCATACCAGCAATTCCTATCCATGGACTTGCATGTAAGAATAAGGAATTCTTCATGATCAATGCAATTGGCTGAAATGTGCAAATTTATACCAGGAAAGAGTTTGCCCCTGGGGGACTAGTAAGAAGGCATTGCTTCCCCCAGAGGACTAAAGGTGAATCAGTTGACCTGTTCACAGATGTGCACTCTTCCCTCTTTGTGTCTGAACTTGCTGAGCAAAGCAACTGTTGAATGTTCTGTCTTTCTGCCCTTCCTTCCTAGAGGAAGAGTTAATTTTCAGAACCAATTTTCTTCTTACCCTATCTCCCTAGTGTAATGCTGCTATGATCTTCTTGGGGTCTTTTCTCCATTTTATTTCTAGGATCAGATGCTGGAGCTGAATTTCCAGAAGTCCCAGGAGGACAAACAGGAGCACACAGACACCAGGGCGAATATGAACACATAATGTATTGGGAGAGGGATGTGTTTTTTTACTAGCTGCCAAAGGGGCAAGGAATTCCTTCTGCCATGTGTGGAGAGGGAACACAGGAAGCAGCCTCAAAACTCAATGGGGCCCAGCAACATCTGCCTCTGGCATGGGCACAACTTGCAATAAATTGTTAGCCCTGGAGTTTCCCTCTGTGAAAGGTGCAGGAGTTGAGCAGAGGGAGGATCAAAAAGACCCTAGGAACAGTAGCCTCGGGGCAGATTTTAAGCCAGTGGTGGAGCGGAAGGTGAAGCCCAGGCTTCAGTGGTAGGATAGGTTAGATCTTTTTCTAGCCAGCTTTTGATCAGAAAGGGAGCAGAAAATAAGTGTAACCCTGGGCTTGAGCTGTCCCCCAGAAGAATGGTAAGATTATCTACCAACTCTAAGTGAAAATAATGCAGAAGCGATTTAGTGAGGAGTGGTGAGATAGGAAAGTAAAAGCCTGGATTATTCAGGGTGGGAGGAAAGGAAGAAGCTCTTCCCTAGTAGACTGCAGTGCTTTTACCACAGTGCTTTATGGAAGCAGCCACTTTATACAATTTGACTATTCTGCACCATGACAGATGGCACTATGCTGAAAAACCAACCCTTGTGACAAGTCTTCTAAAGGGAAGCCTCCTTCCTTGTCAGAGATGAAGAGCTGAATTGATTTGCCCCAGATTGTTTAGGAGGCCTGTGGTAGTTTGGGCACTCTCACATGGAGTTTTATTGCCCCAATCTGTGCTCTCCATGGATTCCTCTCCTGCTTACACAGCTTTGGGAGAAGCCCTGCCTTTGTGTTGCTCTGCCTGAAGCTCTGCTCTAATGGCTCAAACACTTTCTTTTCCTTTGTAGCTCTTCTGTGTTTCCTGGTGAGTGCTCTGGGAATCACAGCTGGATCTCACCGCCTCTGGAGTCATCGGTCCTACAAAGCCTCACTGCCTCTGCGCATCTTCCTGACTATTGCAAACTCCATGGCCTTCCAGGTAAGCACTTCCTCAATGTGCCACTGGTCCTCAGAAGAAAGTGCTCCTACGAATCCCTGTCTTGGATACAGGACACAATCTGATGAAGAGGTTCCTCTCTCCTACGACCTCTTGTTAGGAAAAAGACTGCCCTTTCTATCTAACACTACAATGCTAGAGTCTGTCTCATTATCTGTACCTTGTCCTATCAGAAGTTGACGCTGAGACAAGCCCAGTGGGGAGAGGACAATTGGCCAAGACCAGGGATAGGAAAGCTCTCCAAAGCAGGAATGTACCTTCCCCTCAAGGTGTGGTCTCCCTGTGCTTGCACCAGGTCCCATGAAAGAGATATGGAAATGTTAAATGTTCTCCTGGTGTTGCTTCACTCTCCTTTTGCTGTGTGGCTCATAAAGGGGAAGATATCTGCAAAGCCAAGGAGGTAGAATTCTACAGGATATAGAATTTGCTGCTGCATAAACTTGCAACGAGGACTTGTTAAGATTTAGGGGGATGTTTCTCTGGCTCAGAATAGTGATATTTAGGAATAATCATGTTACAAATCACACCACTGGCTTCCAGAGAGTTGTCCCAGGTTGATGATATTTTAAGGAGGGAAGGGCTGGGCCCATTCAGAGTGGCACAAGTGACTGCAGGCTGCAGGGTACTGTTAAGTACCCTGGGAGATTGCTTCATCTCTCAAAGAGCAGTAACCTCAGGATATTGCCTAACTACTTTGAGAGCACTTCACAGTCCCCAAAGCAAACAAAACTGCAAATCTGCAGAAGTCAGAGTGAAAACCCAGATTGGCATGGCATAGAAAAATAAATCCTGGTGGTCTCTCAGGCTTGCTGCTGTAAGTCAGCCCTAACAACACTCCTCCAACTGTACTGAAGGGTTGCTTGTCTGTGGGAAGTACTCAGGAGGGTGTCAGAATGCAGCACTTTCTGCTAGAACAAGGTGGACACAGAAATATCAGTGCTGTGCTCAAGTAATTCTCCAGAGGATATCACTTTGTTTACAAGTAATCAGAACAGAGTGAGGATAGATTTTTTTAAGGCTTGAAAAATTTTCTAAAGCACCATTGAGTTTCTTCTTCTCTGTTAATACCAAACAGCAGTCTTTCATGAGGAAGAGGAAGGACCAAGCTGCTGATTCCAGCCAGTGGTCCAGCACTCAGCAAGGCAATAGGATGAGTTGCTGTGTATTAGCTAGTCCTGTACAAAGACCATCTTTTACAGGGTTATAGGGCAGAGGGGGAAAGAATTTGCTGAGCTATTGCTGTAGGGGATAGGAATAGACAAAGATGAGAGACAGACAGATATTTCAGTTTCAATAGGAACTAATCCAAAGTTTTACTGAAAATTCTGTACCATTCCCTGTGGATTTTTTTTAATAGTTACTTTCAGTAGATCAAGAGGAGATTTATGTTGAATTTATCTCATTCCTATTAGTGGCAGCAGAGGAGATCAGTAACTTCTAAGGTCAAGAAGTTTGTAGACTGTCCTCCAGAAAATGCCTGTTGGCTGCTCAGAGACCTGTGACTGAAACTTTCTCAAATTCCAAGAATTCTGCCTCTTACTGGCTTTTCCACCTGCAAGACCTGTCAGCTGCAGCACAACAGAAGCTCTCCTGGTTATAGCCTGTAGCTGGAAACTGCCAAGGAAGAAGACATTCTCCTTGGCTTTGCTTGCTGTTCTCAGAAAGTTATGATTTTCAGTCAGGGTTGCAGTTAGTGGTGGTCCCAAAATAAGATCTGTAGAAAAGAAAATGAGCTAAAGTTTGGGTCAGGATACTGATTTTTCGGGTTTGAGACTCTGGATTTCTGTTTGTAGACAGGATGTGGTGGGTGAAGGGATACCATGATCCAGCTGTGTTACATGTTCTCTTTCCAAACTTGTGCCTCCTGCCTCCAACAAGATGGGGAAAGCCTTCTCATATGCACAAGCCCAAGTTGTCTGTTGACTTTCAGACTGGGCTTGCTCATGTTACATGGCATTGTGTAGGGTCTGGAATGTGAAAGAGACTTTGGGTCACAGGTGAAACTTTTCCAGCATAGGTACTGGTTGAGTTTCTCTGCTTACTAGATAGGGAGGGCAGCTGGGCCACCCACTCTGGGGGAATAGAGTGACCAAGCTCTGGCCAACATCAGCAAGGGCTGCTGATACTTGGAGATATTTGGCTGGAAGGAAGGCAGCAGTTCCCAGTATTTGGAAACAAGTGAGAATTTAATCCTGGCCCATGTCTATCATTGCCTTCTTGAATGGCCTGCAGGTAAATCATTTTATCTCAGTTGAAGGAGGAGTGGTTACAATACTTGAAAGGGACTTGAGGAGTCGTGTCTCTGCTACAGGCTCCCTGTGTGGACAAGTCTCTTGGTCTTTCGAGGCAAGAAATAGGGAAGGTTATGCCACTTCCCTACCTTCAAAGTGTTTTCAGGAAAAGTCCTGGGGACTTAGGAGATTAAGGAGCCTCTTGTGTAATACAGGTAATGGAGCTGTGCTTGGATCTCTATTTCATGTTTTCTAGGATGGTGTAATACATGGCTTTAAGCTCATTGAAACCTTGATACAAAGAAATTATCACAGGCTTATGAAAATCTATTCTTAAAACCAGCCAAAGTAATCATTTCATAATACAAATGATAAAAGCATTGACATTTTCCAAACTGTATTGATTTTGCTGCTTAAATGAAACAGTTATGGGGCTGAAGAGAGGTATTTTTGAGAAATGTCATTGAAATGGCATGTTTGTTCTCTTTCTAATTTTAAGACTGTTTGATTTACAATGAAAAAAAAAAGTTAAAAAAAGCCTCGCCCCCACAAGTTAAACATCTGATTTGGCATAAACATCTGATTTGGCAATCCCAGGACAAGAGGGGCAGGATGACCTATGGGGAAATGTCAGGTACAGGGAAGGGGCAGGTCAGTCAGCCCTAGCTGGCGCTGCAAAAGGATGAGGATGAGGATGAGGATGAGGATGAGGATGAGGATGAGGATGAGGATGAGGATGAGGATGAGGATGAGGATGAGGATGAGGTGGGGACAGGGATGGGGATGGGACAGGAGCTGAGTGTGGGAGGGTGGGGCAGCCAATGAGAGTGGCTGCTGCAGGGGTGGGGCACAGGCTGATCAATCAGAGCTTGCAGCACTGTGGGTGTGGTGCAACCCCCAGCTTGGAGTTGGCCAATCAAAGAGCAGAGCTGAGGCACTCCTGGAGCTGCTTCCCAAAAAACTGGAGAGGTACAGCCAAGACCCAACTTTTGTTTTAAAGGCCAGAAACCCCAAAGCCTAATGAGACATAGCGCCACTCATACAAGTTCATGTCAATGGGATTTAGGCATTTAAATGTTTCAGGCCATTTTGTAATTTGAAAGGAACATCTACAGCCCTGATCCTAAGTTTTCACTCCTGTTGATTTGCAGAATGATATCTATGAGTGGGTCCGGGACCACCGTGTCCATCACAAGTTCTCTGAAACGGATGCAGACCCGCACAATGCCATGCGGGGCTTCTTCTTCTCCCACATTGGCTGGCTGCTCGTGCGCAAGCACCCGGATGTCATAGAGAAGGGACAGAAGCTGGACCTGAGTGACATAAAGGCTGACAAAGTGGTGATGTTCCAGCGCAAGTGAGTGGTGGAGTCAACCCTAGTGGGGAGCCATGGGGGATGGGGCAGGGGCACTGCAAATGGGCTGGGAACTCCAAGTGGCTTTGATGGAATGTGAGGGGATTGAAAGCATCATGTGAGAAATGTCACTTCAGTGTGCCCAAGGCTTTGCTTTGAGATGAACTGGGAGAAATGAGCAGTCCCTCTCCTATATTAAGTATTTCAAATCTAGTGCTACCTCTAGCCATTCCACACCCCTCTCTTGCCTGCCTATCCTGCAGCATCTTGCCAGCAGCAGGCTGAGGTTCCCACCACAAAGCCACCCAATGCCTGCTCACCCCACAGCCCAGCTGCTGTTTTGGCTGGCCCAGAGCCCACACACAGGTGCCTCTAAGGCATCCTTGGAGACTGTACACCTTCTAGGCCATGTCTGTGCCCCTCTTCCCTCAGTCTTCTGGAAACAGTACAGGGAAAGAAGGGTAGAAAATGGAGATGTGAGAGGGGCAGTAACTAGAAATGACAGTCTTGATTCACTGGTGCCTCATGGAAGGGGTATCTCTCAGCCATCTAGAGCTATACTGGGACTGATCCCCAGAGCAGGTGAGCCTATCACCAGGGCTGCAGGGATGTGGGACTGAACGCATATAGTAACCAACCTAAGTCAGGAAGTCCCTAGTTCAGTCCCAGACTGATTTTTCTTGTGGGTCATCAGAATGGTTCACCTTCCTCTACCTCTATTCTTCTAGAGTGAGAGAAGCCCACATGCTCATCTGTATGCTCATCTGTGCCACTTGCTTGCACTCTGGTGAGGTGTATTCATGGGCAGAGCCAAGTCTGTAAGGAGGAGTTGTAGCACTGGGCCAAAGCCGAAGAAGGGACCATCTGTGGGGCTCTGGAAGCATGGGCTTGCCTTTATGGGGACCAGTGTAGCTGAGAAGCAAATGACAGATGAGGCCAAAAGCAGCAGATGGTGTCTGGACTCATGGTGATGAGGACATTATTTTGTGCGTGTGTGAGGAGAGCAGGATTTAGTCTGAGCCTCTTGCCTGATGATAGGACTTGGGAGTCTCCAGGTATGGCTTCTGCACATCCAGAGCAAAAGATACAAGGCTCAGGAGCGAGGCATTTCTGCACTTGATTTTCCCTGTATAGCTGAGTGTGAATCCTCCAAATGGAGGACTAAATCAGTCCTTCCTGTCCTGCCTCTGCCACTGAACACCTTCCTCCTGGTCCCTTCCTTTTCAGATACTACAAGCCCTCAGTGGTGTTGCTGTGCTTCACACTGCCAGCTGTAGTGCCCTGGTACTTCTGGGATGAATCCATCATCATCAGCTTCTTCATTCCAGCCATCCTGCGCTACACCATAGGGCTCAATGCCACTTGGCTAGTGAACAGTGCTGCTCACATGTTTGGCAACCGGCCTTATGACCAGAACATCAACCCGCGGGAGAACCCCCTGGTCAGCCTGGGGGCCCTAGGTATGTTCAGCATCTGTGTCTTTGCTGCAGGGGGACTAGAACAGGGACTGCCTCTTGGGGCTGCAACTGCTTCTAGGAATTTCTGTGAATCCAGGTGTCCCTATTTCACCATCACCCTTCCCTTCCAGCTTTTGCATCTTGGCGTGTTTCCCACGCTGGCCAGTGAGTATATAAGGGCAGTGGGGTTATCAGCTCCCACCAGACTCTTTCCAGACTGGAAAGGACTCTGCTATGCTTAGCACCTTCGTATCTCAATAGCAGTGTTTTACTTACCCTGCTCAGAGGTCTCTCTGCCATGTTCACTGGACTGAAAAATGTGTGCTGCAGTCACTGCATATCTGTCTGAGATTTGTCAACTTAAAAACCAGCAGATGCTCATTTTGACACGTTCTCAGGACAGCTGGTGATTTTGGGGATACTTGAGGATAAGACAAGCTAGATGCTTTCATGTTTTTTACTGAAATTTTGGGGATCTAGGAAAGTACATCCCAGGATCAGCATTTGCCCTTATCTGTTCTCCCAAGCCTAAATCCTCATCTGTTTTGCATCACTTGTACATCACTGGGGCTGCACTGATTTCCACCACCAAAGGATCTGCTCCTGGATATTTAGTAGGGAGGGATTTGAACTGCAGAGATTCAGGGGTAGGAGCAGGAGTCGAGGCAGTGTCTTTGAAAGGGGAGCTCTGAAGCCAGTGTCTAGAGCAGATGGTGGCTGACTGGTATAGAATGCTTAATAGTAGTGTATGTCTGCTTTTTTCCTCATCTGGAAATGTCCTTTGGATTTGGCATTAGAATTGCCAGTGCTATATGAGTATTGATTGGCCTGGTTTGTTGGGGACTTGTTTCTGGTCTAGCTGGTAGCTGAACTAATACTAGAAGATTCCTTGTGGTAGCAGGGGAAAAACTATTAGGAATCCCCTGATGTTTTGGTGCAGCTGGGGACCCAGGGCCTTTCTCCATTCCTTGCCACATGCCCGTTTTCCTCTAAAGCACCAAAAGTCCTCTATGATTGTCATTGCCTCATTTGGGCCAGCTCTGGCACGCTGGGTCATGCCCAAATGAGATGGGGTAGATTGTAGAAGGGTGAAGTTGGGCTGAGAGGAGAGAGGAGCCTGGACTCAATCCAGAGCCTGTCACAGGCATGTGGTACTTTGGGTCAATATAAAGGGTCCATCACCTGGAGCTCTGCCACACTCTCTCCCTGGTTGTGTTTTTCAGGAGAAGGCTTCCATAACTACCACCACACCTTCCCCTATGACTACTCCACCAGTGAGTTTGGCTGGCGCTTCAACTTAACCACAGCCTTCATTGACCTCATGTGCCTCCTGGGGCTGGCCAGCGATCGCAAGAAGGTCTCCAAGGAGGTCATCCTGGCTCGGAAAATGAGGACTGGAGATGGAAGTCACAAGAGTGGCTGAGTTCCTGCTCCCTTTCACACACACATCCACACCTCTCCTTCCCCCTTTTTTCTCCCTTTCTCCCTTCCTGACCTCTCCAAACACGCTGGACAAAAGTTTAATGTTCTGTTTACTAACTACTGAATAATGCTACCAGTTTGCTTAAGATAATGATAATGAGTTTTAATGCCCCCCTCCCACGCTGCATTTTGCGTCATGTATTTAAGATCTAGGACTCTGCCTTTATAACACAAGGCCACCCTGTCCCTCCTCTCCTTTTCCTTTCTGTTTTTCCTCTCCAGCCTCTCTAATCTGTCTCCTGCTTTACATTGTCCCAGTCTCTCCCTGGAAGAGAAGCTGGTAGGAAGTGGCCTGGGGAGGCCCATTGCAGTTGGCTACGTACCATTTAGTTAAGGGAAGCCTGTACCAGCCAGATGAAGAGTTGAGCCAAAGTCAGTGATCCTCTCCCCACCACCTTCCCCCCAAGGTTTCTGCCACTGTCCCTCCTCTTTTCTCAAGGGCTGACAGACATGACATGGCTAAACTGCTATCCCTGGGAAAAGGAGCCCATCCCTTTCTCTCGCCATCAGAAAGAAGAGTTGTTTCTTTCCAAGACGTTTCTTGGGAAGTGTTGTCTCCTGCTCCTCACCATCTAGCCACTCTGGCTGGGGAGAGGAGAGTGTCCTGACTCTCTCAGATTGCCAGCCAGTTCCACCATGGCTGGGGGATGCAGTAGCAGCAGTGGGCACTGGAGGGGGAGCGCTGGTGGCCTTAATTCCTACTCCCTCTTGTGTCACAGCCTCCCTCCCTGCACTGCCCTCTGTGGCATGAGGGACTGAAGGCAGAGCATGGCTCTGGGCTCCACAGCTGTTTTGGAAAGCCACAGGAAGGAGGAGGACAGATGGAGGGGTGTGCCACTGGCTGCCAAGGGGCAGCACCAGCCCATAGTGAGTTTTGTTCATCTCCACTGCTGAGATTTTTGCTGGCAAATAGGACTTTGCCAAAATGGAGAGGAGGAGAAGGATGTAAACCAAAGCTCCACCTCTGAGTTAAGCTGCTTTATGTGCTGGAAGAGCAGGGTCCCTTCTGGGTGGCAGGCAGATGTGTGTGCCTGCCCTGCAGATCCAAATCCTGTGCTGAGCACAGGGAAAGGACAAGGGAGCACCTGCAGGTGTAGGGAGAAGTAAGGGTGTCTGCAGGAGCAGGTCTTTTCATCCTTGGGGTCTCCACTCAACAAGTGCCTGAGAAACACCAATGTGGGGCCAAGTGGCACGAGGGGCTTGAGGAAGGTGAGACCTCAAGGTGAGACACTGCCACCAGTGTGAGCTACCTCTGGACTTTCTTGCCCAGGGTCCACTATATTGGTTTGCCATTCCCTGCTGCCCAGAGGGAGTGGGAAGGAGAGGCAAAAATAGCTCCCTGTTAGTCCCTTAGCTTGCCTCCCAGCCCCCTCAGCAAGCCATCTTGCCACCTCGCTCCTTTGCCAGCGAGACAGGCAGCGAGGGCGGCTGAGACTGCAGAAAGGTCAGTTACATCACTGAGCCGATGTGGGCACGCAGCTGGAGGGTGCTGGGGAAAGAAGTCCATGTGGGTGTTGTTTCCTGCAAGTTGCAGAGACCAGTTTGAGTTCAGGCGGTCGGTTACATTCTGGATGTCATGGCCTCATGCCCCTCACTGAGCTGAACGTGCTTTTTTCCCCTTTAACTCTCCTAGTTATTAATTATTATTATTATTACTATTAGTTTTAGCAATAGTATTATTTTTGTTGCTTCAATGCATCAATCGGAGCTGGAGGAAAGCACAAGAGGCAGCCGGAACAAAGTGATATCAGAGGGGTGTGCAGTGTCTCCCTTATTCAGGCAGGCCAGGGGAGGCAGAGACAGAGCAGATGCCAATTTCTTCACCTCAGCTCTGCCACGTTGCAAGCAGGGAAGCTTCACGGGAGCGAGTCTCTGCAGCTTTGCTTCCTCCTGCTGCAGTGAAACTCGCCAGGAGCCAGGATAGCTCTGTGATGCTCTCCTTAACAGGAACACGCTTGTTACTCAGAAAATGAGTCCATCTCCTCACCTTCCCCTCCCTGCCACCACCATGACCTTGTTATTGCTCAGCAATAGGACCCTTCATGGTTTTGAGCTGTAAGGAGTGATGTGGTCTCCAGCCAAGAGGAGCAAGGACAAATGGAGAAGAGAGTCCTTCAGCTCCTGGTTTCAGGAGACAGCATCCTTACTGCTCTGAGGCTCTTGACTGCCTGGGTGCTGGCTGGAGCAAAGTGTTGTGGCTAGAGCTGTATCCTACCATTTGAAAAAAAAAGGAAAAGCCCTCAAAAAAAAAGAGAAACACTGTTAGCTCTGTAATTGTGGGCTGTCTTCACTCTAGTGTAAGCCCCTCTGAACTCGTGGAAGTCCCCAGAGAGGATGAATTTGCTCCAGCCAGTAATTTGAAAGGGGTGTGGGGAGGGAGAAGGGGAGAATGATTTCCTTGCTCCTGGTGCCCTTAAGGTGTAGTGTGATATACCCTACAGTAGGTTTGCGTGCTGTGAAATGATGCAATATTTCACATCCTCTCAGCAGAGAAGCAGGGCTTGACATCAAGGGTTCCTTTCAAATTTCAAGTGCTGATTTGGGTCCAGAATCTGGAATGAGAGTGAAAGTTGAGGAGCAGTAACCAAACAGTCCTGGTGTTTGTCCAGTCACTTTAAAGGTAGATTGGCAAATATCTCTGGGTGCCTTAAATATTTCTTTAATATACATAGAAGTATTGACAGCTATTTGCCGGTTTTTTGGTTTTGTTTTTTTTTTCTTTTCTGAGTTATGAACATTCAAGGGGTTTCTTAATTATTTAATTGCCTACATTGAACTGTGGGTGAAGGTGATTTTGAATGTATTTGAGTTAGAATTTTTGTTAGATTAAGAAACAGATACAACACTTTAAGTAGAACTTTGTTTGAGATATATATATATACCCATAAATATATATATATATTTTTGGTGGCATGTTTGTATCCTGGACGCATCGTCTGTATGTTTAGCTTAAATGAGTCTGTGAAAGGTGGAAGCAGAAAAAGCAGCAGTGGGACCTCATTGCTAAAGCAACTGGATGTCACAGCCTCATAAACATGGGGCCTGTTCCCAGCTTAGCAACTCACTCACTGCGTGATTTGGGACAAAGTCACTTAAAAACTCTCTGTGCCTCAGTTTCCCTATGTGTAACAGGGGGTTACGCCCTGCCTCCCAGAGGTGTGGTGAGGCTCGCTGCTAACCAGCCGAACACAGGAAGGAGCCGTACGAACCACACACACCACTGCTGGCAGAAGCATGGACTGGTTTGTTTTCCAAAACCATTCCCAACCCCGCTGGTATTGTGAAGAGCAGAAGTCCAAGTGTTGGGTGTTCAGGGAAGGATTGGAAAGTTAAGTCTGCACATTGTCTAAGCTCTGTCACTGTTGAAATGTGAGTAGGATACGATTTTTCACAGCTTAGGGATTTCTGCATAGTAGTATCTCTGTTTTGTGTACTGGAAAAGAAAAAAAAACCTTTTTGAAATAATTTCTACTAATATGGAAACAGACATCTGGTTGTGCTGATCTGAAATTTTATTTGTTCATAATAAAAATGATAAATGTTACTTTACAACTTGTTTGACTGATGACATGGTGGGCAGGGCTTGGTAAAGCACGTGATGTCCCATCAGGGTGGGGAATGCCGTGCCTTACGGTTGCCAAACCCTTCTCTCTTCCAGGAGAAGCAAGGGAAAAAAGCCTCTGGCTCTTTAAGCATCATGAATGAGTGGATTATAATGGCTTTCATACTCCCGCGCAGGCCAGGCAGGCACACCCCGCCAAGGCTGCCCCTGCGCCTGGGGTTACTGCAGGTTAATTCCAGCCGGGGCCCCTTGCCAGGGCCTTGCGGCTGGTGGATACACATGCGGCACAACACGTAATACCGGCAGCTGCCTCCAGTCAGGCGGGTTCATCAACCCCAGAGAGGGGAATTTTCCTCATGCAAGAGTGAATGTCCCTGCTTCTCCCCATCTCTTTTGCAGCTGGAGGGAAGTGAAAGGAAAAGGGGGAAATCCCCTGACCAAATTTCACTTTAATTGATAGTAGTTTCCCTACTTCCCCACCCAAACATCTGTTGATTAGTGGTGAGTAAGGCCATCTCCCCATGGCACCAGCTTGCTGCACTCATGAGTGGGCAGAGAGGATGGCTTTTGTGGCATCTTTGCCACCTGCAGCACACAGGAACTCCTGAGCCAGCCCATGTTTGCTAGCACCGTTGCAGACCCTTGCAGCTGGGCATGCTGAATTCCTTGGAAAAACAGGCCATGCTTTGGTTTGCAGCTGCAGCTACTGCTGCCGGAAAGCCCTTTGAGTGGGAGGGCCAGAGCCAGCGCACTGCAAATTGGAGCACGGGGGAGAAGGGAGTTATTCAGACAGAAGGTTGAGGCGCTTCCAGCAGCTGTGTTCTTCCACCTGGAGGTGTGTGACCAGCCCAACCAATTTGACATGTGGCTGCTCTGAGCTGTGGAAAAAAGCAAACCAAATGCTGCTGCTCATCAGCTGGTCACAGCAGTATGTCCCTGGAAGTGACAGAGAAGTGCTGCTCATGGTAATCTGGTGCGCTTTTGATCCCAGCTATGACAGCACAGCCCCTCCTAAAACAAGTGAAACAGAGAAGGCCAGTCAAGTCTTCAAAACTCCTGATTATTCAGCCAAGCCTAAAAATAAAGTTAATGATCCCTCTGTCTGGATTTCATGAGTGCAACTCCAATCGCGGCCTCTCCCTCTTCGTTAAAGACTGTTATTAAATCGCTTGCCCAAAATATGTTTTCCTACACTATCAAGCCCTTCAGCCTTGCCAGCTCAGCACTTCTAGATCATTGCCTGGAAGTATTTAATGCATGATCATTCCTCGTTTCCTGTGTAATCTGCACATTTGGGTTGCAATTCCAGTGCACCCCAACTTTGCTCCTCTGAAAATCTCCCACCCACCAGAGAAGGAGAGGGAAAGGAAGAGTTAAATGTACGAGCCAGCTCTGCTGGGTAGGAGAGGACAGGCAAACAAGTGCCTGCTTGTTCAGACCCAAGGGAGGGAGAGAAGGGAGGGCTGCAGGCTGTCAGGAGAGAGGTTGCTACGTCTTTTCACTCAGAACACAACATGCAGAAGATGCCAATGTGATCTTTAGGGGAGACCAGGTTCCAGCAGCCATCCACTCCCCAGAGGAGGGATGGCACAAACATGTCAAACAAACAGTGAACACAGCTGTGAGGAGCCCAGTGTGTCCAGGCCAATCGCCCTGGGCAGCTGCCCCAGAGCAGGACTGGGTACAAGCTCTGCACTGAGCCATGGGCTCCAACCGCAGTGAGAAAGCCCCAGCTACTGCTGAACCTCCATGAGGGCCACACAAGCCTTTGGGGACTTTCAGAAGGAGGGAGCAACGTCCCAGGAGAGCACATGGAAGAGATGGCACCCCAGCAGCCCTGCAGTGCAGAGNCGGCCCCGCCCCGGCCCGAGCCCGCCCTTGGACTTTGTCAAAAAAGGTCCAGTTGCTGGAGTCGTGGGAAATACGAGCACTTCAATCTGGCTTTAAAAATGAGCTCCGGTTTTAGCTTTAAAAAGACAGTATAAAAAATCCGGGAGGCAAAAAATTGTAATTCAGTATGCCTGTGGACACGTGTAGTCACACTCAAATACGGACACTTATATACATACAACAACAATTCAAAAGTATAAAGCAGAATACTTAGATTTGGGATGGAACCTCAAAAGTACGATTTTCATACATATAAATGTTAACTGTGTTATAATCTGGTAATTTTGTAACTGTATATTGAAAGTTGGCATTACATGAAGACAATAAAATCCTCACTCACTTCTTAACTGAATTACCTCAATTCTTAACTGAAAAAAAAACAACCCTGTAAAACTGTGTCTTTTATTTCTTTTTAAACTGCATGGAAAGATACAGCACTTTGCAGAACAAATAGTATTTCATAATAGAGATCACAATGATGACAGCTCTTACATGCCACTTTGGCTTTGTAACAAACACAGCTGCTTGTTTTACTTTTTTTTTTTCAGTTCTCCTAAAATAGCCTTTTTACAAAACTCTGGTCTTTATCACCCAAACAGAAGAAGTGCTTATTTTGAAAATGGCTATGACCTTCAGGCACTTTATATGCTGACTAAGTGAAGTTGTCTTTTCGACAAAATGATCCTAAATACTTGTTCCTTCATCTACAGAGAGGTCTAACATTCTGTCACATTTACACAGTTATATAAAATTAAAAGTTTCTAAGGTAATCACACAATTCTGGTAACCCCTGCCACATAACTTTTAACATTCAGAAACNGGATGGATGGAGTGGCATGTGCTGACTGCCCAGCCGAGTGGCCTCAGCCCAGCCCCTGAGGGAGCTCTTGTCCCGGGGGGTNACAGCTCTTACATGCCACTTTGGCTTTGTAACAAACACAGCTGCTTGTTTTACTTTTTTTTTTCAGTTCTCCTAAAATAGCCTTTTTACAAAACTCTGGTCTTTATCACCCAAACAGAAGAAGTGCTTATTTTGAAAATGGCTATGACCTTCAGGCACTTTATATGCTGACTAAGTGAAGTTGTCTTTTTGACAAAATGATCCTAAATACTTGTTCCTTCATCTACAGAGAGGTCTAACATTCTGTCACATTTACACAGTTATATAAAATTAAAAGTTTCTAAGGTAATCACACAATTCTGGTAACCCCTGCCACATAACTTTTAACATTCAGAAACAGGAGGAGACTTAGACAATATTGCTCTTCTTCCTTGTCTTTCCAAGTTGCCTAATTACATACTGGTGATTCAAATATCACACATTTTACTCCCATATTGTCAACTAAAATAGATTTGGCCGGATCCTGAATCCCAAAGAAATTATGCTTGGATACATTGTTCTTGGGTGATCACTGGTAAGTGCATCATTAGAAAACCAAGATAATTAATTTAAATGCCTTGAAAGACTACAACTGTGACTGAGGTCCAGATGTTTTCTAACCTCAAGCAGGTGACGGAGCATCAGGCTGCCCTGCACTCACCTGTCCACTATCCCCCTTCAGCCAAAAGTCTTTCAAGATGACTTAGAATTCATGTGTCTGTTTTTACAGGGCAAAGATGGTGGGGACAGGTTTCAATTAGCTTCAGCAATTTTAAACATGTGCAAAATCCACTTTGGTTAAATAAGCATCCTCTAGTCAGGGGAGACAGGGAGGCGGTGCCCACAGTGACTCACAGCAGCAATCTGAGATACCTGTTTTAGAAAAGGGTGACTCATCTGCTGGTGGTTCATTTGTAACTTCTATATAGGGATACCTGGATTAGTTTTTGGATGCCTGTCTTTTAGATCATGGGTTTGAAGCAATGAGTTCCACACCTGGATTTTAATGAGGAGAGCCCTCAACTCTAAGCGTGGGCTCTGAGTGCTCAGAGTGAGAAATATGTCATCTGAGGCATCTTGGTGGCTTTGGCCTATGACTAAGCTTCCTTGTTTGTAGCTAAGGAGGTTTAAAAGGCCCCAAGAATTACTGGAAATTTGAAATGCACTTAATATATGAGTACTTTTGTTTTTTCCTACTTTGGGTGATCAACTTCTGAAAATTGTTCAGAGAGGATGTCATAGCAGACAGCATCAACAGGTTCACCAAGGCTTTAGGGAGACTCACAGCAAACAAGGTCCATAACCAGATGGTAAAAGCAGAGATGTGCCCTCTAACACACACACACACACAAAAAGATTGTGGACACGGGTCTGAGTGGAGCAGACCTGGAACAGCCTCAAAGAGAGCTTACAGAGAGCTTGTAGGCTCTCCCCAAACAGCCTCTCTGGCTGCCACTGGTGGAAAATATGACATGTCAGGCAGGTACAGCAGGATCACGAGTAGTTGCCAGTAGTTGCTCTGCTCTAAATTCTGTTTTCATGATGGCCCCTATTGCAGCATGGGGACACAGAGGGCTGGAATCACTGTGGATCCCAGGATCCCACCCAGCTTTGGAGGAAGCACTCCTATTCTTCCATGTCATTCCTTCCAGATCTTCCAGTTCTCTTCCTCAGGCTTTGTTTGAGTGCTCCAAGCCTCTGAGAAGGCCAGTCATCAAATTATCAAGATATTTGATGGCATGTAATAAATATTGAATCTTTGGGAATGAAGCTCATAACTGAGTTTGCCACTCCTGACTAACAAGCCCATCTCACACCCATAAACTAATATATTCTTTGGACTAATGACTACATAACATACTGGGATTGATGTTATGGAAGATACTGCAGACATGAGAGTTTTCAGGAAATAAGTCTCTAGAACTGCTAGTAACAATGCAGTAGCTTTGTTTTAATATTTGTGTGGGATTTATTTTCTGTGTTTATGAAATTTTTATTTGTCTCTAGTTGCTCCAATGCCAATTAAGCAGAATCATATGCAACCAGAGTGTAAGGGGTTATAATACAGAAGCATCAAAAAAGGAGATTTTTGTTTCACAACTAGCTTTAAATTAGATTCAAAAAGGTGAAAAAATTGAAGGAAAAACTTTACAAACTTTTGGGATTTGTCTTAAACAGACAAAAAGCTATGATTTCCCAGCTTTCTTGTGTGGTTGATTGTTCATGAGGCAGTTTCAGCCTTAAGTATTTGCCTTCCTTTATCTTTGATTTGACTCTTTCCATTCCATATAATAGTATATAAGATCACCACCTTTGCACACAAATACAGCTGAAGAGTCTTTTCCAAGCAACATCTAGAAGCATTTAATTTTGAAAATACCCAGAGCATCCTTTTTCTCCTCTTGGTGTCAAACATTTCAATTATGATGACCACATTTTCTGCTGGCAAGTGGCCCCCTCCAGAATTTATCCAGTCAGAAGGATGGTGCAGTTTTATATGCCTTGGGCTGGGCCAGACTCTAGTCTGAATCACTACTAATGAATTTGGTTCCCACTCTGCTGTTGCATTCTATTGTGATGCTGTGCAGGTCCCTTAATCCTCTAGGAGCTGGGAAAATGCTGCTTTCCTCCTTCCCAAGTTTTCTGCTGGGCTCTGTAGACAAAAAACTTCATGTTCCACATCCAGCACAGGGAAGCCAGAGCATGGCTGGGGATGTTTTAAGAGAAAGAGCCCTCATAGAAACTTTCCATCTTACCTGCTCTACTTAGAGTTCATCCATTCCTGTTTCTGTGAAGATCACATGTCCTCAGGCCATCCCTCAGTCTTTGAGGAAAACCGGAGCATAGTATCCCATCCTTTGCTACTGCAGAAACCCTTGCCGTAATAAAACTCCTGTGCAATGAAAGACACTGAAGCACTGAAGCTAAAGCACCTTCTCCCAGGAGATGCATATACGGGTTTTCCTGTCAAGAGACTCAGATCAGTTCTGATTGCACATTTAAATACATAATGCTTTTGAATGATTGATGGGTTGAGGCACAGCTCTCCTAGCTTTTTCTGTGCCCTCATCCTTATCTGGATGCCTTGAGCTAAGGGAACAGCACAGACTGATAATAAATGCTTCTGCCATGAGAACTGGACACATTTTATTTCTTAACAGCATGTTTACTGTCAGCTCCTTCTGTCTGAGCAGGTACAGGGCATACTGCAAGGATCACTATTTGCCCGACACATCTTTATCAGTAATGCCTTCAACTGCGTTTTCCCTGCCCTGGTGAGTTACTTTGATTCAGCTGCAGTATGTGTTGTGCTATGGTAGATTTCTGTTTGGCCAGAGAAACGTTTCTGCATCTCCTGCCCAGTGCTGCTCTGCCACCCAGCAGCAGGGCCACTGGGCTGGGGCACAGGAGAACTCTAAGCTCAGCCCCTTTGTCCTTTGTCTACGCTCCTTCCTATATGGCCAGCACATACAGACACTTCCAACCCAAATGTTCGCCTGGGCACAGTGTATGGTGTCAGTGCCAATGGCCCCTGGCCTCTTCTCCAGAGATAGGGCAGAGAGCTTTCCTGGCCTCATGGCATCAGCTCTAGCACAAGGGTGGTATCACACACATCCTTATAAATGTACTTGCTGTTCAATGCCAATGTTTAAATGCACAGGACTGCTTAAGACATATGAAATAGTAAATATTTATAAGATCAGTCTGGGATCAGGCATTGCATCTTTAACACAAACCCCACTTCAGAGCACATTAGCTTATTAAAAGCACTCAATTCCCTTCTGTGAGGAGACTACTGGGGAGAAAGAACTGATTCCTGGTCATGAGGAGGCCACAGTGCAGCATAAAAAAGAACAGTGCTCACTTAGAAAGTGAGTTAGCTTAAAGATAATTACCCTCATCCTCAGTGTAAAGTACTGAGACACTCTGGATTAGCTGGCATAGATAAAGCAACTCCCAATAAATGCTCAGATTTTTAGCTACTGAAAAATTGCCTCCTTTGTGATGTATTTGCAAATAGCTTTTCCATGGCTGAGAGGACAGGGTTAGGCAGCTCTTCCTGTTGGGGGAGATAGGGACACTGATACAAAAATGTTCTTAATGCTGGATAGCGATTATGAGAGTTCCATCATAGAGAAACCAGGAGCAGAGGCTGAGAAACAACCTGGCTGCCAAAGAGCTGTTTGACAGAACAGGCAGGGAAAGGTGCGTGGGAGCTAATTCCAGTTAAGGGCATGACAGAGAACAAATGCTTTAGTTGCTATAGCTAGCAGAGTGTCTATCACAGTGACAAACAAATAAAGAAGAGAAGGCACTAGGCACTTTCCTTCTGGTTTATACTTTTATCATATGAACCACGAGCTACCACATGTTTTAAATTTATAATTCTGTGTGGAACTTCTGAATGTTGTTGAAAACTAACAGAAAATGCCAGCAATGTAAAGACATGCCATGTACGCTAACCTACACACCTGCTGACCTCACCTCTGCCATCACAGGTACTAGCTACACAGTCAGCTGTCACACACAGCAGCACAACCCTCTCAGTTTTCTCCACTGTGCTATCTGCTGAATGAAATTACTAATTCAGAGTGGTCTGCCATTTTGGTTCCTCCTAAAAAGCCCACTCCTCATGTTTCCTTGGTTACACTAGTCAGATCCCCCCCGTGCATCCTGCTTCCCCTGCAGCTGGTAATGTGGATCAGAGCATCGGGCTGCTGATAGATCAGATCCACTGGGCCTGCTGCAGTTGCACTGAAAGCCAGCCTCCTGATAAGATGGGGAACAAGATCTGAGGGATCCTGCAGTAGGGAAGGGCCCATGCAATGGTGATCAGGAGCCCTCAGACTTCTCTATCTCAGTTCTCCTTTAACTCAACTGTTATTTCCATCCACTTCGGCTT
Organism: Pardalotus punctatus; assembly: GCA_013400915.1. Taxonomy (NCBI): domain Eukaryota; kingdom Metazoa; phylum Chordata; class Aves; order Passeriformes; family Pardalotidae; genus Pardalotus; species Pardalotus punctatus. Next base: position 74,764 of record VZTX01022522.1, on the reverse strand, counting down.
TTCAGGACAGAAGCCCCTTTAGAGGGACAGACTCCATGGAGGTGAAAAGGCAAGGCTGGATTTAGGAAGAATGTCAGAGCATTCACCCCTTTCCTTCACTGTGGGCACTCAAGATGATAACACTCCTTTCCCCAGGCTTGCTGGCTGGCTTTATGTTCAGGATTGCCAGCTCCATACCAACTGACAGCTCAGACTGCTTTGGAGATGCAACAGAGTTTCTCCTTTCAGGGAAAGGAGACCAAGACTCATCTGGGTGAAACCAAGGAAAGCCAGCCAGGAGCACTAGCAAAGCTATCGGCATGAGCCAGTGCTGCTCAAGAAGGAGCCAGGCTAATTGAGACCTGCTAAAGGAGCAGACTGTTTCATTAATCATACATATAGGAAAGCCCCAAGCAAACCTATTCACAAGTAACCAGCACTGTGTCCCATATGGCTAAGATCCCACAGAGCTCTCTGCTGGTGTGAAAGCTTGGGCCATCCCACTCTGCTAAGTTCCCACATAGGGCAGAGATGTATATTGTATCTGCTGTGTGCCCCACAGTTACACTGCTCCTCCTAGTGTCTGCAAAGAACTCTGTTCTTCACCAGCAGCTGGGCATTACAACACAAGTGTCTCAGAGGAGGTCATTGCTCTGTGTATGAGAGAGCTGGATCACCAGGGGGACCTCAACCAGCCTGCAAAACACGAAGAGGAGCTGTGGCAGGGAGTCCTTCTATGTGTTATGTACTGGCTCTCAGACCAGCTGGAGTAGGTGTATGTCAACTCCATCCATGGAAAGATGACAGCATCAGTGTGCCCAGGTACTGGTATCCATCCAACTTATTCCCAGCGCATTCGAGCCCACCTCACGCCACCATATCACATATTCTGCAGAGGACATACATCTTCCACCACCACAGTTAAGGACTACCTCCTAGTATAATAGAAGTCCCCTTTGTACAAGTTTGTGTGTTTAAAATCTGTATGTTCTATAGATTCAGATGGAGAAATAGTTATCATGAAATATTACAGGCCAAAATCAAGACAGATATATGCTAAGGAGATATTATGTGAAAATTTCCTAGGGGCTGATAAACTTCAGAGATAACTAATCCCTGTGAAGTTGTAAGAAATTATAAATTTAGACCACCAGCATTTAATGCTGTACAAGGCTGCCAGCACACATTAGCACCTGTAACAGGTTGTATAACTTGGCTCACACCCAGGAGGGCAGTGGCTGCTATACACAGATTAAGAATACAGAGTTATGTATACAGGTGGTGAAACAAAATGCCCTCTGAAGGAATTTCTAAAGACCTACCCAGAAGGCAGTGGTGCATCAGGATGACCTTCTGCTTTCAAGCATGAACACTGGGACTGACCTTCTAACGGCTGCTCCCACTAACGAGTGAACATGAATGAGTGGTGTGTTGTGTGAATAGTTACCTGCTTTTACTAATAACACCTTGATTCTATTAATAATAGCAGCTAATGAATAAAAGATATTATAAGAAATAGGTGTTGTAATCTGTGTTCCCCTTAAGAGTATTCCATATCAAGGAAAAAAGCAGTTTGTACTACTCATTTGGGAAAAACATGTTAAAGGCAGTGTGGCACTCATAACTCTTCATGGTGGCACTTGCAGATCCAGGTAGGACAGACAGTGCTAGCACAGGACAGCTTCTGTGACCAAACCAACCATGAAATGGTTTGTGGAAAGCCCAGTGAAACACATGCTACTGTTTGCCAGAGGGAATTGGTGGCTGTGAGAATATGTTCTTCCTCCTGAAATGTGCTATAGGAAATTCAGTCAAATTCAGCCCTGTGGAGGGACTTGACAGGAACCACATGCATGTCTGTAACGGCAAGATCTGTTCAAAAGGAGAAGGTCACATGTAAGAGCCAGGTAAGTGCTTTCTGCTCTGTCACCCACATGTTGTCTTCTCTTCATGCTTTAATGCATGGCTGGGGACCATGAAGTGGCACACCCAACTCTGCCACTTCGTCACTCTGCCAACACGGGCATCACTCGAGTCTGCTGTTTTACTGAAGCATCTCCATAGGCAATGCCTTGTCGCTTCCAGAGATGTCCAAGAGATCTGTGCAAACTCAGAATTTCTCATGCAGAAAAGTAGCAAGTGTTGCAAGTCACGCTTCTGCAAATTAGTGAGACCCATGACAATTTATCTTGTGAGTGTCCCGTTTAATCTGCCTCCAGGTAACCTGCATTCCCACCTCTCCAGGGCTGTCAAGTTTGTACCTCCAATTAAGGAACAGCAAGATTTTTCCATCTATAAAAAGAATGTGAGATTGTTTCAAGAGCTATTGCAACAAAACTAGCTTTATTGAGTCAGACCAAAAGTATTCTCTGAGTAACCACAGCTAGCAGCAGATGCTTTGAGCCCTACAGAAGAACAGCCAGATTATATCTGGATCTCTATTTTTAATAACTACCAATAACCTCACCTTCTCTGAGGTCCATGTAAGTGCTGAAAGGTGTGAGCAGATCACACAGTTTAGCACCTCCTACTCTGGAGAGAATTTATAACCCAAGAGGCAAAGTCCCCATATACAAATGCAAGCACAGAGTTGCCTTGTAAGAGGCAGCCCAGAGCATTCATGGCAAAGCTGAGAATCAAATGCAGTCTCTTGCCACTAGGTTATATTTTCAAAACTATCTGTCCAGAATGTGATAGGAGTGATTAAACTAAAGAAACAAAGGCTTTGACAGATGAAACTTCCTTCCAGATTTTCTGGTGCAGTTTCAGCCTGATCATTGAAATTCCTCATGCACACCTGACCTCCAAGTGTGCACGAGCACAGTGCTAACACATGCTCAGCTGATGCACCATTCAAGCAAAACTTTCTGCTTGATAAGCCTATTTCCTGTTGCCTCCAGTAATTCCTTCAATACCAGCACACTGATATCAGCATCATTATGATTTATTAAGACATGGAACAGAGTTTTTCCTGTGTTTCCCCTCCCCCACCATAGTCATCACTGATGGGGTCCTGGCTTTGAGAGCTTTCTGGGTGCTGGCAGCCGCAGCTGGCAAGCTGTGGTCAGCAAAAATTTGCAATCAGCAGCTGACTTGCCACTGTCACCTGCCTGCACGGACAGACAATGAAATGCTTTGCTTTTGTGCCCAGCACCTCACTTTGAGGGCAAAATAAGGCCCCCCAGGCTGTGGGACATCCTGATCCTACACATTGCCTACAGCTGTTGCATTTGTTTAGTGCTCAAGTAAAAAAAAACAAATCGCGTGTGATTGAAGAATGGGGGAAAGTGAGTTGGCTCAGCTATGCTTTAATGATGTTATTCATGAGTTTTTACTCCATGTTCTCAAACTTTGCTTTCCTTTCTCCTCTTATCTCTTTCATCTGTGTGAAATGGGTGGTATTGATCCTGCTGAGACAGTCCTGGAAATTTTGCTTAGCTTTTTTACTTCCACCTCTGCCTCAAACTTTAAGGAAAGCCTTTGGGGTGTCAGCACCTGCAGAGCTAGAGGAACTAATTTCCAATCCTCTCTACCAGAACCAAAGCATTGTCAAATCCCCACACTTCACGCAGAAGACTCCTAACTTCAGAAAGCAACACGCCTTTATCTCTCCCTGTACACCAGCAAGTAGGGTAGCTGATGGTATGGCTCCAGTGCCCTCTAAAGCTTCCACACTATTGCTGCCAGCAACCCAAACAGATGCCACAACCTGTGGCATTTAGAAAGCCTTAGGGTATTAAGTGAGAGTTCTCCTCTCTCACAATACAGGGCTGTATTGCCAGAAATGCCAGTGGGGAGCCAGCAAGAACACTAAGATTAAATCCCATCTTTAGGACTTAATTACAGTGCAGATGGAGTGGGAGGGGGAACCTCTATGAGGTAATTTATACACCTACTCAAGTTAAAACCCAGTTACATCCATTCTCTCCCCTCAGAGAACTGTCTCTGGTCTGGCTCTGTATGCAACAAGGTGAGCATATCAGCTTCTCCATGAACAGGGCAGAAATTGTCTGTAAAAGTCTCACAAGGATTTTAAAAATGTGCTTTTTTTCACCTGATGCATAAAACATGAACTGCACTGGATCTCATTCCCACTCTGCCACTGATCAGCCTCAGCTGTGTCTTCTTGGTCCTTCACAAGTACTAATCCCCACTGCATCAAGCCCTATGCAACAAACCTCTGCTGCAGCCTGTTATCCTGCTGCACCCATTAAGGGAATAACTGGACCTATCCTAGATGGCCAGAGGCTTGGCAGAGCAGTTGGCTTTGAACCGTCCACAGCCTATTTGGTTCTGCAATCTTTCTGCAAATGAAGGAAAAAGTCAATTTCAGGCCCAAAAGCCTTTAAAAATTTCACATTATTAAGTAATAAAAAGATTTGCAAACCATTTATTTGCCTAGTGATGAAACAGCAGGGCTATAGCCACTGGCAGCCTTTCAGCTAAGATACTTGCTTTTCAGATATCAGAGGAGATATGATAGCTGTTCAGATCTAGTAGGTGCCCCTATGGACATTGTTTGAAGATCAGACATCTATGATATCCCCTCAGACAGGACATCCTGTCAACCGCTGCAGGGACATGGTCACACTAACACAAGCACCAGATTTTCTGTTTGGCTGCAAGCACCAGGGAGCTGCCGAGTCTTTGGCTGACCACAGAAACCTGAGAACTGTAAACCTCAGATAAGACCAGTGCCAGGCACATGGCTGGTTCATGCACCTCCTGCACTCTCTGACATGTGAGGAGCAAGGGGTTACTTAAGGGAAATGTCCTGACCAGGCACTGCCAGCACACAAACCCTCACTAAGGCTGACATCACCCAACCAAGATAGCAGCTTAGTGACAGACCTCATCCAAGGATGGCCTCAGTCTCCAGCACTTCTGATGGCACTTCCTGGAGCTCTGCCCCTCCACCCCAGTATCTGAGAGGTCATCAGCTGAAAAATACTCCTGGCTTGGCCAAAGAGATCCCACAGCAGACCTGCTCTGGCACAGGGAAAACCCTACAAATCAACTATTAAGATGTTCAGAGACTTAAAATCTGTAGCTTTCGTATGCTCCTAGAAGAGGGCACAAAGGCATTTAAAATAGTAGCTGTGTCCCCAGAACTAATTAATAAACTTCTGGACCCTGATGATATCCCAGCAATAAACAGAGAAATGCCACAAGGGAGATCAGACTGCCACATCTTCATCAGAAGGGAGACTTTCACAAGCCTTCATTGCATGTAAGGCCAGGGACAAGGGCACTGCTTTCCATGACAGTGGGTGACCCTAAATCTCTCAGAAATAGTTACAGGCTCTGGAGTCTCAGGTTTGCTTCAGGCTCCCAGTCTCAGAGCCAAAAAGTTTGCTTTATGCTACCCAGAGCATACCTAATTACAGAAGAGAGATAGAAACAAAGGAGAATTAAAAAAAGTAGGCCTCTACTCAGCCAAGTATGCTTCCCTCCCTGAGAGGGGATCATGCATTGCTTTGCTCCCCCTACCCTACACAGTACCATTTATAAAAAGTAGTTTTCAAATTCATGTGCTTCCCCTTTTCTCTAGCAGCTGCTTTACCAGCCTTAAACAATGGCCTAAACCACAAGCAGAGTTTCTAGGGCTTAATCTCCAAACCAGCATTACAGTTTTGCTGTAGCCCACCCTTTCCCTAGCACATATCATCAACACCCTACATATCCACATCACCCAAGCAGTCTTCCAGAAGTTCTTGTCCCAATAGACTCCTTTTATAGGGAAGTCCTATAGAGGCTCAGCTGTCCTCTATTCCCTAGAAATACCCCCATCTGGAGGGAGGGATAAGGCACAGCTGAGGCTTGGAGGAGGTCAGGCTACCTTTCTGTGGCAGAGAAATTTCCACCTTGAGCTAATTTCAGTACAAACTGTCTAAAATGCACAGGCTAAACCCCTAACTATGCCTCAAAGTAATTTATTAACGTATTTGACTGACCGTGAGGGAATGGTCCACCATCTTAGCCTTGCACAGAGGACACCCAGCCCAAGGCTTTTATATACAGGTGATTTTGGAAATCCTACCAAAGATAGTGTGAAGCAGAGTTTTCAGAGGGTAGGGACTCTTGTTTTTTTTCCAGAAAACAGAGATTTTATGACTAGAGTTGTTTTTTTTTTTTCTTAGATGTTTCTGAGTTTTGTCCTTGGAAACTCGCTAGTAATTACTAGTTCCTCTGGAATTCTGGCTATTGTTCTGTCAAGATAATGCAGCAAAGTGGGAAGAAGAACAGCTCCAAATTAGCATTTAGCTGATGTTACAAACATATATTTGGGGCCACCTTCTCCCTGTTATTATAGAGCTTAGTACATTTTGAATGTATGTGCTTTGACTCAGCTCAGATGAAGCCCCAGCAGTGTCTGTTGGTGGTCCAAGCCAGAAGAGTCACTCAGCTTGCAATGACAGGTATCAAATGTAGGGCACACGGGGGCTGAGGTCACAAGAAGACATGGCAGTGGACACTCTTCCCATTTGTTGGAACATTGAGTGATTTTATTGGAGGTCCTACAACTTCCCTTGAGGCACATAAGGCACTTGCTTCTTTGGCTTTTGGGGAGGATGGTGGATATGATAGAAGGCTGCTGAATTCTCCTCTACTACCTCATTAAAGCAGTTTCTTTGGGAGAGAAGTGGGAAGAGACCCCAATTTAGTGGAAATGCTGACAGAGTCCTGATATCCAGATACTTCCTCTGAGAGCAGAACCTTTCTACTGGGGTCAGCTTAGCAAGTAAGATGCCATTTGATTAGTCAGCTGTTTTCTGGCAGTAGAGCCAGAAATGGTTGCAAACTGCTATGCCTTTGGCCAGACATTTGAGAGATTGCCACATTAGGTATTTATTAAAGGAGTGAAGAAATCTGAACTGGATAAAAATAGCAAGGCTTGGATTAGAAAGTGGCTGGCAAATGAGGAACAGAGGTTCACTGTTGCTTCAGGATGCCTAGTGTTGCCAGGAAGATCCTGCACAGTGTAGATATGGGTCTGTTGAGCTGGGTTGGAGGAGACACATAAGACACAAAAGCAGCCTGAGGAAGCACTACCAGGTCTTTTGGGTGACTGACTGATGTCTTGGTGAAGAGAGGTAGTACACCAATGAAATAAACTCTCTCTGGTAGAGGCTGCACAGGTCTGCTCCTTGCAGCCCAGCAAAGCTGGAAGACATACTCTTGGAGGCCAAGTACACAGTGGGGTCTGCTCTTCTGCCACACCAGATGGGAAATTCACTCTTAATGACGATGAAGCAGTATTAATGGTCCTCACACCAATTGTGCTAAAACCTTCCCATTAAAATGTCCTTTGTGAGACTTTTAGTCAAAAGGGAGTTTTCCTTAAGAACTGATGCTGCCTATCTCCTGTGGTGTTTGTAGTGGGTACTTAAAAATGGAAAAGGGACTGGAGGGTCCAGTCTCCTGAAACCTTTGTTTTTGCTCCTTCTTAAGATGGGTCGAGTATCCCCTTGTAATGGAAGTACCAGTTCATTCTCTGGTGCCAGCATAGTATTAGTGCAGCTCTTTAAAGAGTTGCTCCCTGCAGAGAGCTGCCACAATTGCTACAAAATTGCCCTTTGGGATCCAAGACTTGGAGTTAACTTCTTTTTCCTACTCAGAAGAAAGCTTCTAGCAGGCAACGGAGATGGCCTACACATTGTGTCTGGGGTGCAGTGCTGCCACTTGGAGGGCAGTCACCTCTACTCAGAATCCAGAAGTTATACCTTCAGTCATTGCAAAGACACAAAATGGTTTCATATATGCACACTTTCCTCTGTCACTTCTTATCACACGTCTGATCTGGAGTCAGTATGGCCAAAGGATTGTTCAGATAAATTTTTTCATATATAGACTTGGATGCTTCTGTTAAGATAATGAGTGAAGGCTGCCATCAGGATCAAGGTCTCCATTGTTCTGGTGCTGTACCAGTATTTGTACTACATTCTATATCTCCATGCCATGAGACACCCACTGTCTCCAAAAGCTTACAGTCTAAGTAGACATTTGAATGGGGAGGGACTGAGGCATGTGAAAGAGGAATAATTTATCCATGATCAAAGGTTGAGCTGGAATTAGAAAAGCCTGGGTCCTGGGTGGGATCTGTTATCTCCTCTTAGCATAACCACCTACCAATGACGCCATCTGTAAATACTACTAATAAAAAACATCCCAGAAACAAGACACGTGTAATTTCTTAGGACATCCTGTTCTTCCTCTGGTTACAATCCACGGGCAGGTAAGGGCTGTTCCAGCAGCTGCATGCAAGTCTTCAGACGTAGCAACAGCAGGCGGACCATGGCTGTAAGAATAACTCCTGTCATATGCAATCATCTCTCAGCACACCCTGTGGTGCTAATAAGTCCCTTCACAGAGTGCACAGTGCGCATTATTAGCTGGAGTAAGAACTGAGGCAGCATCGCCATCCCAGAGTCAGACAGGGAACTGCAGGCACAATATGTTTGAATTACAGATTCCTCTTTGGTCACCCTGATGGCATGAGGTCTGAATTATGTTGCCAAATTTCTGAAAACTGAGGAGAGGAAAGGTTGGACTCTGTCTCCAAATAGATACTGCAATCTGACAACACAAAGTCTGGGAGTTAGCACATCTTTCACACTGGCAATGGGTAAGGATAAAGCTACGTAAAGGACATTATTTAAAAAAATACCACCCGGTGATGGATAAATATGAACATTTGTATAAAGAAATTATATAAATAGTTTCTTATAATGTGGTAGTTGAGTTTTTTTGCCACCTTCTCTCTTGGTGTGGCAATAAATGCTTTGTCCTCCACACATATGAGGACATATCATTCCTACTTTGCATACGTTAATGTGAAACCAGTGCAAACTTTGCTGTTGATTTTCCATCTGACACCAGATACAGGTCTCCATATAAATGCCAATGTTTGGAAACAGCTGACTTTATATAGGATCCTCTTTTGCCCCTGAGGTAGTGCCATCCCAGTGTATGGGGGTCTCAGCCCCCAGCAACCTCTGACCGGAAGCCAGGATATTCTTGCATCTTCTGCTATAGGGTACCCTCCTTCTGAGCAATATGTCATATGGGCACCCTCACCTTCCTCTTCTTCTCCCTATTGGCAGGCTACACTCTGGTGTGTTTTTAGCTCAGGTATACCATATGAGATACCATTGGGCTGCCTGAGTCTGGGCAAGTCATTATCTGTGTTATGCCTCAGCCTCTAGTCTACAGCTGACACTTCATATATGTACTGAGAGGTTGCAGTAGACCATGTCCTGGGATGCTGCAGTGATGGAGGGGAGATAAGGATGACTTTGTAAAACATTTATACAAAGCAAGCTCAACTGCTATCAGCTGTGACAAATGAACATTACCAGCCAAAAGTTTGTCACCGTGTATTGACTCCCCTCAGCAATACCTTACAGCAAAAAGCCAACTTTCCTACCTGTGATTTAACAGTGGCACTCAGAAAAAAGTTTGTATTTCTAGCCACAGTTTTCTGTCCTTCACTCTCTGCATTTCTGGTTTTTAGGACTCAGGGAAAATCTTGATTAGGACACAGACCATGCTCTTACCTTGTAACCAAAATATCTGGTCCATTTTACATGGGTAAAGAAACATCTTCACAGAGTGTTGTGCTTCAATAAAGCATCTCTTTGTGGTGGCCCACGTCAGCAGTGAAACCTTGTCCAGGCTGGCAGTATGAAAGCCAAGGGGATGTTCCAAACAGGCGAACAAAAGTGATGCTTTATTATTTTTGCCTGTTTCTTGGGACACTTACAAAAGGGGTCAGGGTTGTCCAACAACAGGCTGTCTGCAACATTTTTTCAACAACCATCAATAAAAGTGCTTCACATTTAAGATTGTGACAGAAAGCTGGATAGTGGCTCTGTCAGCAGTGGCATTTGCAAAGGATTGGTGACAAATTTTGTGGTGCCAGTTTATCCTGACCATCTTGGAACTGTTTCATCATCTTGGCTGCCTGATTCAGCCCCCAAGCTCATCATCATCACCATTTATTGGGACTGGCTGACTATTCTGGCAAAGAAATAGTCCTAGTCAATGTAGGTGACTGGGAAATGCTGGAGCTAGAGCCAGATCCTGCACCCTGGGTTTTATGGGGAAATGATTCAGCTTTCCTTACAGCTTGCTGGGAACCACCCCACCCCATGGGCTGATCTGATGTTCACCACTAAAATGCAGCCACTCCCACGGTGAAGAGTAGCAACAAGTAATACACGGAAGGCCAAGAGATGTTCTTGGCCAAGGACAGAGCAAAAATGATCCAGTATTTTTACGTACAAACACTGAATGTGTGAGATCTCCCAAGCAAACAGCCACGACCCACACTCAGCAAGTTTTGGTCAACACAGAGAGGCCCTACATACCTGCTCAGCCTCACTACCCCCATAATTTCCTACACGCCTTTTGACATTGGGTGTTCATTGGAAAGTCCAGTTGCTTGGAGCCCAGCACTGTCAGCTTGCCTTTCACAAGAGAACAGAATGTTCCCAGCTCTGCCATTTCCAGAGAAAACAAGCCCCAAGAGTACCTTAAAGACTTGGACACAAATAGCTCGCACTGTGTATTATTTTCAAGCTGGTCTCATGATTTTACAGGTCTGACTCATTCCGGAAAAATGCAGAAGGTTAGTCACGATAGTCAGCTGTAGACAAAGAGGAAGGACCTCACCGGACTTACCCCAAAGCAATTTTTATTGCTGTTGTAGGGCAAAGAGCTGAGCCAGATTTGCCAGTCCCTGACCTTGGGGGTTGTCTCAGGACCTGTTAGGGGACACACCAGTGAGAAAGTGTGGATACAGATCTGTGCATACCACTGACAGTCATACATCCATCTCTCTGCTGAGAGTTGTTGAGCACCTGCTCCTGCCTGAGCTCAGGCCAGGTGTTGGTAGGAGTGTCATGAGCTGCCATGGTGACTGGCTGTGGGAAGTGTGCCACACGGGTGGCGGCCGCACCATGGCACTGCGCAGCAGAGAGCTCACACCAAGGCACTGCTGACCTCCACCAGCACAGCCACCAGCAGTTCCACAGCACTGCTGTGACACAGCCAGTCAGAATCATCTTTGAACTTTACCTACTCTGAAGCCTCAAGATACTTGGTCTGGAGAAACAGGGAGGAGGAAAGGAGAATTTTTAAGGTCGGATCTCGTGCAGAGCCTGTTGTCTGCACTGGACATGGTCATGTCTAGCCCAGCAGCATTTCCCTGCACCCCTGCAATCTAGGGATGCTCTTCCACAGCAGAACTGAGCTGCAGCCCGGCCGCAGGCCAAGCTGGGAGCACCATCTGCTGGCTTCGACATGGCAGACTGGCTTGACAGAAGGACAAATTACAGAGTAACCCAGAGCTGCGTATGCCGCTGCACGGTCATTAGTCTGCATAGCAAATTAGAGATGAAAAAGATCACAGCGTTGGACAAATCCCTCAGCTAAACCTCCTGATGTCAGCCTCACAAAAGGGACTCCAAACCAGTCAGTCTTTCTGCACTAGAGCCGAGCAAACTGACTTGGGTGAAGGAGATCCAGTTGTGAGTTAGGTGGGGTAATTTAGGGTTCCTGCAGAACTTGTGAACAGTTTCAGCTAAAGAAGTCTGAAGTGTGTCACTGGGCAGTCTTATTAATGCTTAATTCTTACAGTTCAAAATACAGTTTTGTTTACAAATATTCCTGATTATAATAATATTGAAGGAAGCACTGGGAGCCTGAAGGGGAAACAAAATGCATGCCTCTGGTGCAACACTTGACCATTTAAGCAGCTCGCATGTAGATTTTTCTTGGGTTCCTCAGATATGCCAAAGACCCAAACTAGGAATTACTGACACCACACTACTGAACCACCTTCCTGCTTTACCTGCCTCATCCTCTGGTCCACAGAGCTCCACGTACCTTGTAAGTCCATAGCCCTTTCCTCTTCCAGCTACTAATCCTTCTGGTCAGTACAGAAGGATTCCTCTGCCCTTTTATTTATTCTTTTTTTTTGTCATGCCCCAGATTTTCATGTGGAGGGCAAGCATGTTTCCACCTTGAGAGGCAGAGCCCTTATGGGTGTTGAAGGGAGGCTCCTTTTGTGGAGCTGCCCACAGTGATGCCTGTGACATTTATACCCCATGACCCCAATCTTGTCTGTGGTGACCCCAGCAAGGCTCTCTGAAGGATGGTGGCTGTGTCCAGAATGAGCAGTAGCATGTGGCCCAGGCTCCTGGTCCCCAAAGGATTGTGCTGGGGAACACTGCAGATGCCACTTCACATGGGACTCAGGCTTTCCTTTGGAGTGCATGAGGACAGGAGTAAAGTGTGGCTGGTGAGCTGCCAGGGTGTGTTGCTAGACCTGGGAGCTCAGTATGGTCCCTCTTAACCTCCAGGGGTTATCTCACCAACTGCCAGCCAGCCAGGAATGTGCTTTCACTTGCTCAGTCCTGCTCAACCTAATTATACCTTCCTGGTGTGCTGTACATAAATTCCCTCCCACCCCCACTGTCCTTTCTCTCCAAGCTGATCCTGCTTATTCTTTAGTGGCACGCCACCTTCTCACTTTCATTTTCATCCCCATACCCACCTCTCAGAACTTCTGTCCCTTTCCCTCTCACAGCTCTCAGCTGCCTAGTTTGTGAGTGCTGGAAAAAGATGCCCTAGCCACATACTTACTTTCTAACCTGTCAAAAGAAATACTTTTTTTGGCCAAGACAGCATGAGTCTGTGCAAGTCATTTTCCCAGCAAGACCATTCCTCTAGTACTGTAACTGAGAATATGCGATAAAGGAATCATTGTTGCTCATGCTAAGGAACGAATCGGAGATTTTGAAGTGCCCTAAACTCACCTGCTGCGGGGCACAGGCAACTTCCTCATACCATGACTAAAAAGATGTTTCCCTAAAGATCTTTGCCTCTCCCTTGAAACTGGCTGCCTTGAATGGAGGCTGGAGGCTGGGCCCAGCCTAGGATGCAGGACACTTGATTTATCCCCAAACCACTGCCTGGCTTGCTCCAGGCCTCAGTTTTGCATCCTGTAAAATGGGAAAAGTGGGGAAGCTGTTTCACTGAGGCACTTTCACTGCAGATAGAAAATGCTTTGTAGGTGTCCATGCCTTGAACCCTGAAGCAGCCCTCTATAGCCATTGCAATGTTTCTGACCCTTCTGATGTGATTTTCCTTAAGCTTTTCTCCAGCAAATGAAAAACAGCCTAAATCTCTGACCTTTCTGCCTTCTCCACATTTGGGCAGAAGACACTTCCTATGAGATGTGTGATGGATGTGTCCTGTCCCACAGTTCACTGCAGTGGACAAGGATCCACTGAGCTGTCCCTGCACGAGCCTTACGGAGAACCTACAAATGTGAGGGTTCTCTCAATACTGGTAAAACACAAGCAGACCTCACAGGAGGCTGCTCTGTGTGCGTCACCCATGCAGAGAGCAGCATTAGGGAACAGCATTAGGTTAAAAATCAAGCTTACAGCAAAGAGGTCACTCAGCTGTTAGCATATCCTGGTGTGTCAATACTGTCTTTAATGGCCCAGTCTCAGGCTGATATAGCTAAACACAAAAATAAACAGAGAGGCTTCTGGGTACACCAGTTCCTTTCCTGCCTTTGCAGAGTCAAAATGCTAAAGATCCCACGTTTGCTTCCATTGCATGTCAGTTGATCTCATGAAAGCAATTGTATTTCCCCAGGCTTTATTTGGCTTTGTTTCTGGAGCCACTTGACTGAAGAAGCAGAATAGCACAGAGCATGCTCAGCACAGGGTTGTGAGCAACACAGACACCTTCTTGGAGTGCTGGTGGATGTTTTGACAAGCTTTAGATGCTATTGAACCTGCATTTAGCTGGTCCAAAAGGGAAAGCTGCAGTCTAGTCAATTGAAATTCATTTACTGCATGGGAAGTCAGACTTTCTTGAGACTATTTCAGCCCTTTCAGGGTTGAATTGGGTGCTCTGCCTAGACAAGATTAATTTATTTGCATTTTGATCTCATACCTTTTACATATCTTCTAACATAAGAGTCTTCAAATTCTTTCTTGACCTTTTTAATGGCCAAAGGACAGCAAATCTGTCCTTTGAGCACTTGGCATTGACACCAAGAAACTTTTGAGATATCTGTGAGCCAGACTTGGAATTATTACCGCCACTTCTTAACGTCTTTTTTTCATATCCATCAGTTGCATTGGTACCAGGGTGGAAGGCAGTAGGAGTGTTAGAGGACTTATTTTTCATTTTTTCTGTGATTTTTGTAATTATTTGTTCTTTTAGGATAGTTCAGATTTTCCTTGTACCCTGGAAATTAAACCTAGACATATTATATTAAGAATTTGGTGGGGTTTTTTTTGTTTGTTTTTGTTTTTCTTTAAAAACAAACTGGAAGAAATTACTGCAGATGGTGGCAGATTCTCTATCTGCTGTTGTCCTCAAGCCCTGCCTGGGATTCTGGGAAGTGAACAAATAGTCAAATACACATTACAGGATTCAGTGCAAAGGTCAGAAGAGATCTGTATTGGCCAGCAGGTCAAGGGGGGTAAGGTACCAGTCCTGGCCATAAAATGTATTTTACTGCTCTCTGCATCCATTTAGTAAATTTACAGAGCTTTTGTCAGTAACAATAACAACATTTGAGGAACATTATAAAACAATTTTGCATCCCATTTCTTTAGGTAGTGCTTCATAGAGCCTTTTAAACAGCCTTTGAGAACTGTAATTAAATACTTTGAAACATGTTTGGGTCAGTTTTGTTTCAGGCTTTGCCTCCAGCTCCTTTGGTTTGAAAAACATGCTTGTTTCCAGGAAAGCAAATATTGAGTTTAATTAGAATTAGATGTTGACAGAAGAGGCTGATGTTTCCAAAGATACTGGTACTTCTGTGAGCTTGGAGAAAGGCCTGGCTGCCTCTTGCAACAGTTAATAAAAATAATTAATTGTGCCTGTTTATTTTGGATCCACCTACTATTAATTTTTTCCTACTTTTTTGCAATCCTCTTACTTAATTTGTCTCGGAGTAACAAAAACAGCTCACCCCAGTTAATCCAGTGGTATCCTTCCTTTCCAGTTGATCAAGAAATGTCTGAGGTGTTGCATGATTTCAAAATGCTGTTGCTGCTGGACCTGAGAAATGTGAAAACTCCAGTTCAAGAGTCCCGAAACAGACAGTTGGAGACTTACAAGAAACAACTGAAAATTCTTCCCCTTCCTACCATCAGAACCAGATGCCAAGTGCAGGACGGTGGCATCTCCTGCATCCCACCAGCACTGTCCCAGTGGGACTGAGCCCCTTGGCAGACCCTCAGCTCCCCTGAGGCAGCATGAGCCTCTGCAGCTGCTCCTTACACTGAGTCCAGGACAGCCTGGGAGGGGGGCACAGCCACCTCCACTACTTGAATTAGACCACCAAAACCACTAAACTGTTCTAAACATCACAGCATTGAAGTTTTGGTTCAATCTAATAAATAATTAAAAACAGTAGTCTTAAAAAATAATTTAAGAATAAATAGAGGGCTCATTTCCCTCACCCTTCAGTTTCTGGGGCTTTATCTTATACTAGATAAACTTTCAAGCTTTTTCTCAGCATTCATAACACCTTAGTTTTTAAAATGCTCACAGCTCCAGGAGCTGGGGCTTTAATGAGGGCAAATGCCATCAGTCTTGCCATAATAGGACACACGTGGGGGCACAGCTGACCCTAGGATAAATTGCTGGCACCTGCATTTTCTCCTCCTCTAGCTGCCCACAAACTGCCCAGACACGCCTGGGGTGAGAGGCTACCGTGGCTGGATGGGCAGTGCTCTGGACAAAGATAGTGTTTTGCCAGCAGTGTGCTGTGCCTGGCCAGGGCTCCCTGGCTTGAGCATAGCTGGGCCCAGTGTGAGATGGCCAAAGTCCTTCAGAGAGCAAATCTGCTGGGCAGGTTCCCCTTCTGGACACTGTACAACCAAGGAGGGACTTTCATCCACCTGAAGTGTCCCCATCCAAAGCTCAGCCTCCAGCCAGCCCTGCCTGAGGGCTCAGCCACAGTCTCAGTCCTCTTCAAATCCTGCCTGGGTCTGGTCCTGCTGCTTGGCATCTGTGCCCTGGATGAAATGAGTTTCACTGATCTCAGCCCATGTTTTGGCCGATCATGTCCACAGCACAAAATTCAATTATGTAGTGTGGAGATCTTGCTATGGCTTTGGGATGTGGTGGTACAACTAGTCATGTTGATCTAGGGCCGTTTATGGTGTCTCTGGTGGGTGCTGGGAGGTAAAATGGGATGTCCCACATGGCCAGCCACCACAAGCTGGATGCATTTCTAAGTAGCTCCAGCAGTTGTTGGCCTGGGATAAGCCCTCAGTGAGAGACTGCTACCCTCCCAAGCCAAAGACCCCCTCCCATGGACTTTATAGAGAATGCCAAAAGCAAAAAAGTTAAGGGGGAATGGGAAGGTTTAGTCAGAGGCCTTTATCCTGGGGTGAGGATCGCCTGATGCAAACAGGAGGGGGGAAGAAAGAGCAGGTCACCATGATGAAGGAGAAGCAGATGGAGGTAGGAACTGGCCCTGATCCTCCTTAAACTCCTGGGGGAGACTGAGGCAGAGACCAGGATTGCATATCTGTGACCCAAGCAGCAGATGCAGACAGCCTGAGCCCAATCCCTCCATCCCAGAGTACCCAGGGCACCCCAGCTCAGTGGTGTCTCCAAGGCAGGAGGAGGAGAGGACACTCCAAAAGCAGCCCTTCCAGTTGCCTTTGTGGGAGATGGAGAGCCAGGGCTGTGCTGGTGGAGACTGAATCTAGTGATTGCTTTAAGGGATTTGCTGTCTCTTTCTTTATCCCTCTCTCTCTCTTTTTTTTTCCCTTTCTTTTCTTCCCCCCCTTTTCCCTCCCTCTTATCCCTTTCGTGGTGCATTTGTCTTCGAGGAACCTGGGGTGTTCTTTTCATCAGTTCAATCTCTCTCTGGCACTTGAGTCCTGATTGGCTGAAGGACTTAGGGGAAAAAAAAAATCTTTAATTAAGTAGATAATCTCTTCTTAGGAAGTTCTGCGGCTCCATTTCACCAGCCCCCTTTAGCTCTTACTTTAGGATTGGTTACCCTTTGCAGAAGGTGGGATTCAGGAGGCATCCACCTCTTCATCACACCAGCACTGCCGAGTGAAAAATAACTCCATCCCTTCCCTAATTTAGTTGTGCTTCTTTTTTTTTCCCCTTTTCTCTGGTGGTGGTGGCACCCAAGTTTCTTTTTATTTTTTATTTTTTTTTAAGAATCTCATTTCTCCTTCTTTATTTGGATTTTATATTTCACATGGACCCTTATCTGTGCATCTTCTTCCTCACTCCCTTCTTCCAGTCCTGCTATGCTTGGTGAGTATCAAGAGCACCTCAGTCTGTGTCACAGGCAGGTGCTCTTCCCAGATACCCTAAGGAAATTCCTCTTCACCTTCCTAAATGTCCCTTCTTTCTCATCTAGCTTGGTTTTTTCTTTAATGGAATCAGATATTTAACCAAGTCCCTACACACTTACTGGCAGAGAGGTTAGACATATGAAAATCCTCCTTTTTCCCTGTGACTCCCAAAAATATGGGCCAAATCTTGAGCTGGGGTAAAATAGAGGAGAGTGGATGCTGAGGACCTAGCCCCTCACTTTCAGGTGGGAAGATAACCCAATGGAAGAGCCAGGGACTTCTGTTTTTCCAAAGGCTCCCTGTCAGCTTGTCTCTTGTCTTAATTAAATCAAATGGGGCTTCTCTCACGGTCCCCAAAGACGACAGTCCCTGATTAAGAGCTCAGAGCCAGCAGGGGTGAGTTAGATCCACAGGAGTATCACTCTGGATGAGCAGCCTGAGACCCAGGCTCCTTGGCACACACAGGGTCAGAATTACATGTCTGAAATTCATGTGTTAGGATTTCCTGGGGAGAAGCTTTTGGTACAGAGATTGCTACGGATTTCCAACCACCTCAGTCACATCAGAGCAGTTCTGCTGTGCACAAATCTGTGGCCATCCCCTGTGAACCTCTTGCTCTGTCCTGAGAGTGGTGTTATATTTATTTCCTCAGAAGTTCTATAAGGGCGAACAGAAAGAGATTGTGCTTTCATCAGATCTCATATCATTCCTTGTGGGATGTATCAGTCCCATTCCCAAAGGGAGATGGGCTCTGCAGGTATTTTTTCCTATGTGATTTTTACGAACTTTATTCTCCATTGCAGTGATGCCCTGGGGAATCTGCTCAGCGGGTTACAGACTTACCTCTAACGGCAAGGAAAGTCTTTTTCCATTCAATAACTAAAATCCCCTGCCTTCCCCATAGCAGATCTCTGGGGTTCTTACTATGGATGGAGAATTCAAAATTACAAAAAGAAAAACTAAAGAGTAAATGGGAATTCATTCCTGTTAGTCTGGGAGTGAAATTTATGTTATTTCAGAGATTTTCTACTCCCTTCATTAAAAGAATGTGCAAAATTTGTATATGTGTAAATACTATAAAGTAGCAAACTCAAGATAAACCTCCTGTCTGGAACAAGGGGAATATGTATGTTCTACTGAGAGGCTAGGCAAGGGCTCATGATGATTTTATTGTTATTTTTCTGCTCTTCCTCTGTACGTGTCTTTCTTTCCTCAATAAAAATAGGTTTAGAATACATTAAAAGAAAAAAATCAACATTTTAAAGAAACAGTTCAAAGGAGAGAAATTTCAGTGCACAAAGTAGAGCTAAATATGGAAATCCAAGACATTTTCAGTCCAAAGTTGGGTGTGTAAATTCCCTGTGTCACAGCAGCTTTTATCTAAGAGAAAAGTTTATAGATCAAGACAATCTTTCTTCTCTCTGCATGTTGCTCATAGGTCATGAGTTCCAGAGAGAAAGGAAAACTGCAACCTTTATTTGAAATTATCATTTTGCAGACACTATCCCTTAACTCTTGAGGAGAAAAAAGACAAGTTTGTGGGAATCATAAAATAATTCTGCTTGAAATTTGTGCTGGTTTTCTTTTTCTGATCCAACAGCTTAAAACACAACAAGTTCTTTTTTCCTGTGATTTGATCACAAGAATTGGGAACGGGAGCATGGCGGGGGCAATATCAAACAACAAAAAATTTTTTATATATATATATATGTGGCCACTTCATTTCTTTGACTATGGATTAGATTTTACCATTTAACTAACCATTCAACCAGTGTATTTCTAGGCGACCAAAATGTCAGGGTTGCATTTAGGAACATAAAAACCCTCCAAAGAAATATAACAAAATATAAAAAAATGAAGAAAAAAGAAGCAAAGTTCCAAATGTTATTGAGTTGCCATCCAGTCTCCTCTCCTGTGGGAATAATATAAAGATCTCTAATGCAGCAGTTTGTTTCTAAATGTTTTGGTTTTTTACACTTCAGCTGTAGGACTGCCTTTGGTTTCCAGCCTCCCTGGTTTTCTAATAACCTCGGGTAGCTCATATTTGGGAACTCAACTCAGATCCAAAGTGAAATTCTGTCCATTTTCTCTATTTACAATAATGACAGTAAATATCCAAATACAGCTTTATCATTTTCAAAAGAGCAGAACCAGCAGCACAGTAGCCTGAGTGGGTGGTAAGGTATCACACAAATATTGTAATGAGAGATTAGATAAGGCTCTTAGGGTATATTAAACTGATGAGTGTGGTGCTGTTATTGGTTAAAGTTGTAACTGAGAATTATCAGAGACTTTATTAGTATTTGATCTGTGTAAAATATAATGGGACAGCTGCTTGGCAGGATTCTTTGCTTTCATATTCAACAAAACTATGATAGAAAACTCCTGCTCAAGATATTAATTCGCTTTGAGATAATCTCCTGATTCTGGATGCAATGAAAATCTCTTGCCCTAGATTTGCTTTTTACCTGGAGACACAGAGCTGTGGTGAGGGAAGCAGGGTACCCTGGCCAGGGCCATGCACAGCCTGGGGAGGGGGCAGAGGAACTCGGGGGTCTCTTCTCTTGATCTGCTGAGCTTTGAGTCTGCTCCACTTCAGTCTGTGTAGCATTGTACTGGAGTTTGACAGTGGAAGGAAAGGGGTTTATGCAGCTAAAACTCTGTGAGCTTTCTCAGAGAAGAGAAATTACATCAAGCATCTCCTTTCATTTGTGTGATACAAAAAAATCAACAAAGTCAAGGGAATTGGGCTGGTTAACACCAGCTGTGAATGCAGCTACTTAGTTTAGTATTACATACTGCTTTCCTTTACAATGGAATGAAAATCTAGTAGAAATACATAATTTCATTTTTAAAATCCCACCTCAGAAAAAGAATTAAGAGATTTTGGTAGTAATTCATATTTGCAGCACAGAGATAATTCTAGAGACACGGTCACTACTGCACTATGTCTGTGTAAGTAGTGGCTTCATTGCTCTCTGCCTTTTACTGGAGACTGTATACAGAATGGAGAGGCATTTTTTAGCTAAATCATAAGAGCTAAGACAGAGCACACAGATTCTGTCTTCATTATTTTACTTCCTTCCCCCTCAACACAAATAAGAAGAATTTCAGTCAGCCTCCAGCCATAGGACACTCCCATCTCCCCTTCTGAACCCACTTGCAGCTGCAAGAGTTAAATGTTGGGGTGTCAAGCATGCCAAACACTTGAATCTTTGTGAATTCTTTACTTGTCTAAGTCCTACAAATGAAGCCAGCAGCATGCCTGCCTGTTGATCTGAGAGTTCAAGGAAAATGCCTTCTGTCTCTCTGACTTCATAAAATGTTTAGAATATCCTGCTGGGAAATTGCTACTGTATCATTTGCTCAGCTGCAGATGGAGAATTGGCATATCCTGAACTTGGCCTTTTTGTGAACCTTGAAGTTTATCCTGGAAGGAACAGATCCTCTGCTTCAATGCAGTCATGTCACTTGTCTCCTGCCAACAAGCTGGTTTGCTGTAAACTCTGAACGTGTGGATTATTGTCCTCCTAAAGTCATCCTTACAATTGCTAGGATGTTCCTAATCCAAGGGTTTGAGACAAATCCCTCCTATAGCCTGTGAATTTGGGTTTTCCTACTCACGTGGGAAGCAATGCAGACAGGATATATCTCTTGTTTTGGTGACAAAACAAGATAAGAGAGGACGTGCAATTTTCTAGCTCTTGCCTACGCAGGAGCACTTTAGCAGAGTTTTCTCACAGCTGCTACCAGGGGCTCAGATTCACACTGACACCATCCTGAGTGTGGTCCCCATAGCAAAGCACTTAAGGTCAAGGCAAAGGACAGAAGGGAAACCAGATGGAAAAATGACTTGTTCATGCTGCTACCCAGTTGCATTGGGATGGGGACCCATGGAGCTTACACAGTCTGATTAGCCCCAGGTTCATGGCCCTGTGTGATTCAGGTCACCCGATGCTCTAATCACTTGGCTACAGATGCCGTCTCTCCAAGTCCCAGGAAATATTTAATTAGCTGTACAATGCAGAAGCAGCTTCCAAAGGAAAATTCCTCTGCAAAACAACTATCGACTTCGTGCTAAAGTACCCATGGGGGCTGGAGCACAGATGGGTTTGAATCCCAAGCCTGGAACAAAGGGAAAGAATCTCCTGTTCTCGCAGTGCCCTGGCACAGCCCACTCCTGTTTTGACCCAGAGGAATCTTTCCCAAAGCAAGCTCGATCAATATAAATACACTTTCACCAAAACAAAACACAAAACCCAAACCAAAACAAAAGAAAGCTAGACTTGCCAAAATGAAACTTGGCAAATTCATTCCCTCAACTTTCCTAAAGTGTAACAGCAAAGATCAAGTTTCTTGTGATTTTGACCAAGCTAAAGTAATGAGACCTCCTTTTGTGGTGTCCTTTGGAAAAGATCTCTGTGGGTGCAATTCTAGTGGAGGTGAAACAGGCTTGCTAACTGCACAAGTGGTTTTCCAAGGCAGGACAACATTCTCTCTCAATCTCTCACATATCTGATGTCTGGACACCAGTCCTGCCACCCTGTCTGTCCCTGTGTCTATGGCAGAGCTGCAGTTTGACCCTCAGACTGGGACAGCAGTGCCTGCTTCTGCCTGTGTGTGGGATGTCCCATGGTGTCTGTGCTGGATTTGTGGCACAAAAGGACAGGACGTTTCTCTCCCTTACCAGGGAACACCTGTGGCTCATTTGAAGCAGAACTTAATCTTGAGAAGAAGATGAAGAGCCAAGTTTCTATCAGTGCATGCTGTATAATTTTCCCAATCACTAACTCACTGCAAGGTCTCAATCCACTCATGCCACCTCTCTGGCCTCAGTGTCCTCTTTGGATGATAGCAGCACTCACCCATTTCTCTGAAGTGCTGGGGTGCCAGCAGGGAAAATGCTCCAGAGACTCACCAGAAATAGTGGTGAGTGCTATTTCACAAACCTGGAAAGACTGGAATTAGGTGTTTTTAGGAGATAGCTCTCTTTTCTCACTTCATTTCTGATTTGGGATGTTTGGAGTAGGCTCTTGGTCTTTTTCAAAGTGCCAGTCCTTTCCACTGTGATGCAGCTAAGCAGGATTCACCCAGCCATTCTCCAGATTCTGTAGGTGGTCACTGCACCATATGGAGTCCTAATGCTGACTGACCATTTGCACAGAAACAATCTTTCTTACTGGAGAAAGACTCAGACTGGACAGCATCAGTTCTGCAAGCCCCTGGGGACAGCATTGGAGACAAGCCACACTGCCTGGCCCTTGGAGATGATCCCTCCACACCTTCAGTGGGAACATGAGAAAACTTAATTTTAAGACCTCCCACCCACCCCAAACTCCCAGGGTCCCCTGCACAGTGTCCAGGAGGATGAGGAGGACATGTATATTTGTGCTCAGCCATCACCATAACTTGACCAAGAGGAAAGTGTGATCAGTAGAACTGGCACCACAAGAAAGAAAGGGACTGTGATAGCAGTTAGCATGGTCCCACAGGGAGAATGGTGCTAGCACAGAGTCCTGCTCCTGGGGCTAGGGGAAATGCTACCCTGAGTTCAGTCAAGTAAGGTAAAAAGCAAGGCTAGGGGAACAGGAAAGCACTGAAATAATGGGTGGATTGGTGCAAAGGTTAGGTGAGCAGAGGAAAACAAAAGGAGGGAGCAGTGAAGGAACTGTAGCCCAGTACAGCCTGATTGAGGGGAGCAGGGTGGCGGGAAGGAGACGGCACTGTCCTGTCCCTCAGGGAGCAGCAAGGGGACATGAGGCAGAGACCAGAGGTGCCTGCAGCCAGGAGACAGGCAGACTGTGGGGGGGTGAGAGGAGAGCCTTGGGATGCCTGGCATTCCCCAGACCCCTCCGCCATCACCCCCTCCCTGCTGACACTGTCTCTGTCTTCCAGGTCAGTGAATAATTTCCTGATGACGGGCCCCAAGGTAAGAGAAATCCCTTTGATCTCTGTCGCTGATTCCACTAAACCCGGGGAGGGAGGGAAGGAGAGAGAGGGGCTCCTCCTTCCCACTCTTCTCCACTCAGCCTTGGCCAGAGCTCCCCTCACCCCCAAGTTTCCAGCAATAAGGCAGAGAAAGGCCAGGAAAGATCTGCTATGAGCTGCAACTTGTGAGCTCCTTGGGCTGCATCAGCCCTGAGCAATGCTGACCTGGGGTTCTTTTAAGCTGGTGGGGGCCAGATTCTGGAGATTTGTCTATTGACACCAGCCAAGGCTCTCAGCCGACATCTATTGCTTCCTGAGGATCAGGCTGGCATCAGGGCCCACACTGATCCAGCTGCAAAGTACTTTCTGTAGGCCTTGTAAAACTAGAATTGCCAGGGCTTCGTTCCATTTTTTTGGTCCTTCACATCCTTGTGCTCCTCTTTCAGAGGCTCTTTTTCTTAGCCAGGACCAGTTGTAAAATTTACCCAGTTTTTGTTCTGGCTATTCCCCAGGAACACCTCCAGGCCCATCTAGCTCCCAATGCTCTTGTGGGTCAACCTTGCCCCACAACAATAGCTCTCACCCTGGGGCTGTGGCAAAGAAGAAGGCAGGATGAGGTATCTACTGACCGGCTCCCTGATCTCTGAGCAAAAGGCTCTGCTTCCTCTCATGGTGGAAAGATAAGGGGTTCCCCATGGCAGAGGCTGGCTGGCACATTTCCTAACATGGCTAACAGCCAAGAGCTCAGCCTTCTCCCCTGGGAGGCTCAGGTTCTGACCCAGCATAGCAGGAAATGGGTTTGCTGCTGCTGGTGGGGGACACCACCTCCCAAGGAAGCCAAGCCTGGGAGACGTCCTCAGCTCTGTGTCTTATCTTTGTAAGACAGCATGCAGGTTGCTTTCAGTCGAAAATACACACGGTCCCCGTGCTGACCCCTAGCTCTGCTCCTAGGCCTATCTCATCTACTCCAGCAGTGTGGCAGCTGGGGCACAGAGTGGCATCGAGGAGTGCAAGTTCCAGTTCGCCTGGGACCGCTGGAACTGCCCGGAGAGGGCACTGCAGCTCTCCAGCCACGGTGGGCTGCGCAGTGGTAAGGAAAGCATTGGATACCACTACTGGGACCCCCTCACTACAGGTTAGAGCCCATGGCCCCCTCCTCTCTTCCCAAATGCCTCCTTTTCTTCCCTATTCCCACCTGAGATGTGCATCTCCCAGGAATCCCCCAGAGGGATCTCTCCAGGAGACCCCTTCACCCATCAGCTCCCAGACACACTGGGATCTAGCTCCAAGACAAGGCAGTCGCGCAATGCCAGCCTCGCCTCTGAACCTGCAGAACCCCAGCTAACGCTGGACCAACGCTCGCACAACTGCCTCCCCACAAGGATGCACCCCCCTGACCTGCACATGGGCTGCTGGACACACCATGCCTAGATGGTGTCCCAGGGTATCCCAGGGAGGCTGAGAACCAGCGCAGGCTGGTTGGGTGACAAGCAGAGGGATAAGGCTAAAGGAAGCAGGAAAGAGTTCATCAGTGGCTGTGCTCTGGCCAAGAGGCAGGAGAAAACTCTTCCTACATCTTCCAGATGTCAGAATCACCCTAGGCAGAAATCCACCATCCCTGACCTGGGCCACTGTGGTCATTGTCACTGCATCCCATTCCTTACCGATTTACAGGTCCCAGGAAATATTTCAGTGCTTATCTGCCCTCTAGACCCATGTTTGATGCTGGGCTGGGCTCATACCTGCTCTGTAAAGGCAGGATCTGGGTGTGAAGGAGAGCCTCAGGCCCCTGGTGGGACTGGCAGGTGACAACGGATCAGAGCCCCAGGCAGAGGTGAA
This sequence comes from Pardalotus punctatus, assembly GCA_013400915.1. Taxonomy (NCBI): domain Eukaryota; kingdom Metazoa; phylum Chordata; class Aves; order Passeriformes; family Pardalotidae; genus Pardalotus; species Pardalotus punctatus. Next base: position 49,655 of record VZTX01022522.1, on the reverse strand, counting down.
CAAAGGTTTCAAAGCAGGGCCTTGAGGAGATAATTGCAGCACAAGGCCCACTCTGAGAACAGAAGCAGGTCCCTGAATCATTCCTGTCAAGGTTATCTGCTCAGATCCACATCTTGCTGGTATTAAATGAAAGCCAAAGGCTCAGTGAAGTCAGCTGATGGTTCCCAAAATGATTCTGGTGGGTAGGTATGGTCAGAGCCCTTCCAGCAGAAGGTAAGGCTTGAGGGGGCTGTGGGGAAGGAGCTCTTTGAGCCTTGGAAAGGACCACTTCCCATCAGGGGTGTGTTAGTGAGAAGTGGGGGACATTTGGCTGTCTGTGCTATATCGCCACTGTTGAGCTCCCACGAGGACAGCCAGGTGCTATCTCATCCACACCCTTTGAAACAGCACGAGTCAGTCTGGATCATATTGGGGAGCTTCTGCCTTCATGCAGTTCAAGCCCAAACTAAGCTAATCTGACATGTAGGACCTCTTCTCCACCCCACAAAACCTTCCCCACTGCAGATGTCCTGTGCAGACTCCAGCATGGTAGGAGCAATTTCTAACACTGCCTTTGCCATGAAATCTTTAGCACATCTGCTGTCTTTGTCCCCCTTGACAGCAAACCGAGAAACAGCCTTTGTCCATGCCATCAGCTCTGCGGGTGTCATGTACACGCTGACCCGGAACTGCAGCCTGGGGGATTTTGACAACTGTGGCTGTGACGACTCCCGCAATGGACAGCTGGGTAAGGAGAGATGAGCTGCTGCCGCTCACTCATCCCAGGTGGCAGGAAAAACTCTTCTCTCCTCCACTGAGGCCTGCACTTCTCCTTCCTTGTTCCCGCACCGAGGAATAATGCTCTGAGCAGAGCTTTTCCAGGTTCAAACCAAAGTAGCTCTGTGGAAGCTAGCGGAGCCACCTCCAGTTTACACCAGCCAAGCTTTTCATGTTTTCCATTACTTTCTAAATGAGCAGGAAAGTAGAAGGGTTGCAGTTTCCCTGCAGATCTTGTACTGCAGCACAGCTCAGAGACCTCAAGGTCCCCAGGGTCTGCAGGACCAGGGTGGCCCCACAGCAGAACAGCCATGAGGAAAAGCAGGGTGGCATTCATGAACCTCTCCAGCACTTGTCAGTATGGCAGGCGCACAAGAGCAGAAGAACCACTGTGGCAGCACACAGCCATCACACCATCCACATGACAGTGGTGCTCAGGCCCTTAGGCACCAAGCACCCCTGGTGGGGAACTACAGGCTGCACCACTCCAGCTCCCCACTCAGCTTTCACAGAAAACACTGACACTTAGGGGTTTTGTTTTGAATAGAAAGAGGTCAAGTTTCAAATTATCAAAATCTTTTTAAAAGCCATGTCCTGCCCAGCCACACTAAGCAGTCGGTATGTGTCACTTTATGGCAAACTCCTCTGGAGTGTCCACTATTTAGTAATTTACTTTACTGGCTGATGGTTTTGAAAACAGCCACTACTGCTTAAGTGTCCAAAGTTTGGGAATACCTATCTCTAGCAGAGCAAAACTTTTGGGCAACAACACATCAAATTTTATCTTCTCTGGAAAACCAAGTTAGTCATGCTACATTTCTTTTCCCCCAAATATATCTGTTTTTCATGAAAACTTTCCATTGTGAACTTAAAACCTTGTAAGGCATAGGAAACTTTTGGGCTTGACCAAAACAGCATGATTCAATTCAGCCATTGCACTGAATCCAAGTTGGTGAAAGGTTTTCACTCTTCCTTCAGTCCCAGCTCTTGACTTGGACTGCATCATCCACTGCAATTACCCACCTCCCACAAAACACTCCTGCCTTTCCCCAGGAGAGGGGATTACAATGCCCTGGGGAAGTCCAGGCAAGGGCCAGGCCTTTCCAGAGAGGCACAAGGCCATTAAACCACAGCTCCCAAGATGTACCAATGTTGCATGTCAGGGTCAGAATGTTCCAGATTTCAAATCTTCACAAATAATTTGGCATCTTTCTCTAGGAGGAAAAGAAGCAAACCACATGACATTTTTCCAGTCAGCTCCCACTCAGGAAAAGTACCCTCCACATATTTTTGTGCAGTTTCAGAGTTCTGTACTGACTCCCTTGTTTCTTTATGATAACTCGAAAATCAGACCCTTCTAAGATACCAAACATAATCTCAGAATTCTGGGCGTGCTAAAACCAGGGCCTCCTTGATACACATGTGCCAGTCTTGGGCTGTTTCAGGCAGAGGGGAATCTGTTCCCTCTGACCAGGATGCCTCCACCAGTTTGCTAATCCAAGTTAGCAACATCCTGTCCCTGCAAGCCACACTGAACCAGCTGAAGTCAGGATTTGAGAGGTGATTAAACACCTGAAGACTTACCTGTATGTCTGCTAATGCATGAGAATTGACAGCTTCTAAATCCTGCTCTATAGAAAGTCTGGAAAGTCCTGCATTTGTTGTAAAGAACATACCCCTTTGCTGCCTGTCTGAGCCACTTACTATCCTGGCCTCAGCAGAAATGTCATGAACTCAATGGGAGGGAATCTGGGAGTACTGTGAGGTGAAAGGCTGGATTTTCCCCACAGACTCCATTCTCCCCCATCACTTCTGACACCCATTCTGGTTCTTTGACAGCACACATCTCATCTCCTTTCTTAGGGGGACAAGGCTGGCTATGGGGAGGCTGCAGTGATAACGTGGGCTTTGGGGAAGCAATTTCCAAGCAGTTTGTGGATGCCCTGGAGACTGGACAAGATGCCAGAGCTGCTATGAACCTGCATAACAACGAGGCAGGTAGAAAGGTGAGCTCCTCTCTCCCTCCACAGCTGACAGTGCATCCCAAATTGGGTCTGAGCACTCACTGTGGAGAGTCACAGTTTGCTGGGGCTAAAAACACATGTCCAGAAGAAACAGCTTCTGGGGGGGATGGCAGCAGTACAATGGTGTCCACTCTAATGTAGCAAGGCTTCTGTGTTACAGTGTTAATGGCTTCCTGCAGTCCTCTTTCTCCCAGTTCAAGGAGGGGAGCACTGTGGAAAAGCAAGTCTGTCAGCTTCAGGACTACTGTGCAGGGAGAATTGATGCCAAACTCCTCCACAGGCCTGCAGCCAAGTTTCTGCATGCACTGCAGTACAGAAATGACCACTCCAGGCTCTTTTTTCTTGAACCCCTCTCTCTGCTCACCCTATAGGCAGTGAAAGGGACCATGAAGCGGACTTGCAAATGCCATGGTGTGTCGGGGAGCTGCACCACCCAGACCTGCTGGCTGCAGTTGCCCGAGTTTCGGGAGGTAGGCACTTACCTTAAGGAGAGGTACCACAAAGCCCTGAAGGTGGACTTGCTGCAGGGAGCAGGGAACAGTGCTGCCAGCCGGGGTGCCATCGCCGAGACCTTCAGTTCCATCTCCAAGAAGGAACTGGTCCATTTGGAAGATTCTCCTGACTACTGCCTGGAGAACAAGACACTGGGGCTGCTGGGCACAGAGGGCAGGGAGTGCCTGAAGAGGGGCAAGGCACTCAGCAAGTGGGAGAAGAGGAGCTGCCGCCGGCTGTGTGGGGACTGCGGGCTGGCGGTGGAGGAGAGGCGAGCTGAGATGGTGTCCAGCTGCAATTGCAAGTTCCACTGGTGCTGTGCCGTGCGCTGCGAGCAGTGCCGCAAGCGCGTCACCAAGTACTTCTGTGTCCGCAAGGAGAAGCGGGAGCGCAGCGGAGGTGGCGGAGCCAGCCGCAAGCTCAAGAGAAAGCTCTAGCTTGCTTCTGCTCCTCCACAGTTCTGTCTGCCCCTCTCCTCTCCTGCCCTTCCCATCAGCCCCTGGCACCATTTCCATTTGGCATAGTTTTGTCTCATTCCCACTGCTGCATCACTGGGGCTTGGGCAAGGCAAAAGAGCCTTGTATGAATCCTCAGGCCTTGCTCATACAGGGCATTAGAGCAGTGGGTACTGTCTTCTGGGGAGACTGTCAAGTGTTGACAAAACAAGATGAGATTTGGTCCCTTCACTCTATCCAGTGGCTATGGTTTTATCTCTGAAAACACAGGAGGTCTCGGTGGCTCCTGTGCTGCTGAGCTTGTCTGTTCCCCAAACAAGCACCTGCTCTGGGCTTTTGAGTAAGATAAAAAGTACAAGGAAACTGAGATGGCACCAACAGTTGGGCAACTCAGATCAGTAATCTGTAAATGAGAAGAGGCTTTTAAAAAATAGAGGTACTAAAATAGTTATTGCCTCAGGCCTACACTATGAGGAAATAGAAAAGGCATGCAATTCCTTTCTCAGCAAGCCAGCCTCCAGGAACCCCATAGCTTCATGTCCCATTCTTTGACAGCTTTGCTAAGCTCTCCAGTGCTTCACTTTGCATTTGAAATGGCAGCAGCAAGATCAAACCTGCTGCTTGACCTGCCCATTACACAGCTGTCCAAAAAAGAGGTCCCATCCTTCCATTTTTACATGCTTTCTTTGTGTCCTCCAAGCCTCCAGGTCTGGTCTCCCTTTTTAGGCAAACATTCCTGCCAAAGCCCCTGACTAATGCCATAAAGATGCCCTCACACTTCTCCAGTCCCTCTTTCCCCCCAAATCTCTTCCAGAGAGGAGCTGCCAGCTGAGCCTACTGCCCCTGTCCTGGTGTACTTGCCAAGCACTCTTACCCTGTCAGCTAACTAACTAAATACTTCTTCCTAGTCTGAGAAAATAATGTCAGTTACTATTTAATGGTGGTGTAAATAGGAAAGTGAAGCACTTTGAAGTTTAATTTATTGCACAGTTACTGTGATGTATACATAACAGTTTTTCCTCTACCACCTATTGTATATATTCTATAGGCTAAGCAAGCAGCAGGAAGATTTGGTTGATGCATCTCTGTTCCCTTGCTGTGGTTAGGGGAGGGAGGTAAAAAGCTGCCAGCTGCAGGACCTGGGGAAGCTCACTGTACCATCACAGCAATCTTCCCCAATGCTGTGATAATATCATTAACGTTGCTGTATGAAGTGTCCTTTAGCCAGATGAGAAGCCAGCAGAGCTGTTACTGGCCATTAGATCCATCTTGTAGCCAATATTTGTAAACCAATAGCCAATGCAATAAATCAGTAGCCAAGTGCTTGCAAAATGTTGTTGTGTCTAAGTAGCTGGGTGTTCTTTCATCCTGTTGTGTGTACGTATAAATTTAAGAGTCCTGGAGATTAAAACCCACTGCTTACCCATGTGTTGAGCCCAGAAAGACCTAACCAGCTCCAGCCAGCACAACCTCAGCCTATACCAGGAGGGGAAAGGGTGCGCTCTCTCCTGAGTTCGCTTGAGGATGCATCCAACTGCAATGCAGCTGCTACGAGGAAATGGGGTGGGAGGCGGACAGGCAGGAGCCAGTTGCCCACTTCATAGCTGATATATTAAACACACTCTGCAGCCTGTATGCGTCCCTTCGTTATCAATTAGCCTCTTGATCCTAGGACTACCTCACAGGAAGTAGGAATTTGTACCTAAGGTCTCACCAGAGCAAGAGCACTCAGGTCAGGCAGGAATCTGGCCTTTCAAAAATTGCAAGAAATATGGCCCGTTTTCAGGGAAAACTGAAACACTTCCACTTCACACACAAACCACCAGCTGTTTGCACAGGAGTTCTCATTAACACAATGACCCTGCCCTAGGTCTCTCTTGCACCCCCATCAGCAGTTCCTCTATGTCCCTGAGGTTGGCCAGGAAAGAAAAGAGGTGGCAAGAGCCTCTTGACCACCAGGGAAAGCTCCAGCATGGGCTGGCTTGAGGACCATGGCAAGGCAGAGAGGACACCTACTCCATTTTCCTTCTGGGCCCTCCCCATTCCACAGCCGTCTGGAAAAGCTGTAGAAGCCATTTCCCTCTTCCCCTCACTCCATCCCTCCCTGCTGACACAGTTTCCCCGCGAAGGCCGTGGCACAGCCCGGGCTGGCACAGTGACAGCTGCTGGCGAAGGGGACGTGTGGGGCACCTCAGTGCGAGCCCCACCGCCACACGCTGCTTCCGCTGGGGAACGGCGACACGGCAGCTGCAGAATGTGCTGACCTCAGCAGCGGGTCCCCCCTCCCGGCGCACGGAGCCCTCAGCGGTAAAGGCCCTGCTGCCATTGTGGGCAGGATTGGATGCTTCCATGTATTCATTTCGTTTTAATGAAGGCGCATTCCTCAGAGGAGAAATATTTACATTCAGCTTCCCAGGTGGTCACCTTCGCCCAGATGACACACAAACAGGCAGCCCCCCGCTCCCTTTTCCAATCCAAACCTCTTTAGAGGGCTCGGGAGGAGGGGAGACAGGGGAGGGGGGCTGCTGGGGGAGCAGAATAGAGAAGGGAACAAAATGCTAATAAATCAGCCAGCCAGCCCTTTTCCCCTCCCCTCAGTGGAGTCAATGGAAAGTGTCATTTCACATGCTAATCCCCCTCCGATCTCTTTACAACACCTTTTCCGAAAAGTGTTTGGGAAAAGTCCTTGTGGCCCGTTTACAGCTCCCCGCCGCTTCAGATTCCTTCTTGTCTAAGGCTGCAGCCCCGGTGTGGGTCTCTCCCTCCAGCAGGGCTCCTTACAAAAAACATCTCAACAAAGACTTTGGAGTTCATCAGCCTCCCACTGAAATTCACAGCTGCTGAACAAACTAATCCCCTCTCTTGGCCTTTCTTCCTTTCAATGGGTTCTTGGCTTCAAAGACACTTTGGGAAAGGACTTTGTGGGGACTCACACTGCTCTCTCAATAGAAGTTAGTGCAAGCATTATCTTCAGAGCAAGTGGCTTTACAAACAAATACTGCCTAACAATCTCTGCCCCTCCAGCTCCCCCAAACACACACAAGCCTAGCCTGCAGACATGATGTTATCTGCCACAGGATTAGAGCTCTGTTCTCTGTGCCCAGGGATCCTTTCCTACTGCCCCCTTCCCCCCCAAATTCTTTGTCAACCCAAAGGCCTTCTCACCCAACTGAAAATGCTTTCTCTAATGTGTGGGTACTGTGAAGCCATATGCCCACATGGGAGGGGGCAGTGCCTGCTGCCCGTAGACCAGGAGCTGTTGCCAGTCAGCAGAGATACGTGCTATAAATGGAGGAGCACTTTTCAATGGGGTTTAAAGGATAACATACCACACCCGGGCTGTAGAACTTCATCTACAAGCAAAGACTTCAAGTAAATCATATCATTTCCCTCCCCACCCCTGGCCTTGCTTGCTTTCACTACAAAGAGCTTCAGGGATGGTGCTTACAGAGGTAAACACAAAGCAAAATAAAGTAACAAAGGGGTAGGTGGGAAGGACTCGCATGAAAGGCAGGATAAACAGCCAGTCTCTGCACAAGTCATGGGTAACAGTAGCTATGTGTGCTGGAGGGAACTAATGTCGTATGTATCTGAGAAATACATGGAAAATCTGTGTGTATTTCTCAGCAGTAGAAGTGGCCTGAGTTAAAGAGAGCAAGGTGCTGGACTGCACAGGGTATTATAACTGGATCCTGAAGGGCAGAATCACAGAAATGCCAGGCTTGTTAAGTGATCTCAGAAAGCTGGGACTTCCCTTACAGACTCATTAAACAAAGGTACGCCACCTGCGCTACCTGTGTTATGACCCCTTTCTGATGCTGCACAAGTGTTACCTTTGAAAATCAGCTTTGTATGTCCCTGCTGGGGGACAGCTGTTGGGCCAGGCTGTTTGCTAACTGCTCCAGACCAAGCTGCAAAAGCTCTTCAAGACTTCTTCCCACTGCATGTTTGCCTCTGCCAGCAGCAGAACTACAAAAGGCTAGTTTCCCTTGAATGCATATGCTGTGTCCCTAACACCCAAAACTCTCATAAACACATGGCTCTTCCCAGCAACAGCATTTCAAATTTTCACCATCCAAACAATCTTTCCAAGCCTCTGCTTTCTCCCAAGTCCTCCAACCTCAGGTCATGTAATATAGTCCTGCATGTTTCAGAGTTTCATGAGTGCTGACTGGTAGGCTTGTACATCCATACTAGCTAGCTGGCAGGAAAAAAAAATTCAGAATTTCTTTCTTCTATAAGAAACAAGTTTGATTCCTTCTAAATTTATCTCAGTACTGTTTCAACTCAGCCTTCTTACCTCCTTAAAAGCTTAAATTAAATCAGCCAACAGATTCCTAAATTATTAACTAAGGGTAAGAACTGACAATTCAAAGGTATAAATTTCCACACAGGTCCAATCCTTATCCTAGTTCAAGCTGCATGGCTTCAGTGGTGTAACATTTATTTTGAACAGGAGAGAATGTCATCAAGGGCTCTGTTTACTTACTGACATACTTCCAACTCTCGATGTCAAGTGTAAAATTCCCAACACTGCTGAGATTCCCCAAGAGAACCTGAACCAGTTGTGGGGCCTTCTTGTGTCCAATGCAGATGAACAGTCACAACTGACGCAGGTGATCTGGAGAAGATCAGTGCTTTGACGCTGCAGCCTCAGGGAGCAGGTAAGACCTGAGGTCTCACCACACCAGGATGGATGCTGCCCATAACAGCAGAGCACAAAATCTGATTCGCCCCACACAGTTTTCAACTGCCCCCTCACCAAAGCTGAGAACTCAGCTCTCAGTGGGTGGCCATGCAGAATGAGGAAGTCCCCTGCAGCCAGACGTGACAAGCCTATGAAAAAAAGCATCACAAAACACAGCTTTTATTTCACTGTTCTGTAATTTCTCAGTGCATCAAACCGCAGCAATAGAAACAACACAGCAGCAACAAGGAGGCACTTTGACCTGGAAAGGAGAGGAGACATGTCCTCTTCCTTCTCTGTCCTAAGTCTCATGGTGCACTAGGCTGATTTGTGTACATCACTGAACCACAGGCCCACGACAGCATTATCACTCAAGCAGCAAGCAGAGAAAGCAGGGGCTGGCTGCATCCAAATCCTGTGAAGAAGCCTTGCTCCCAGCTATGGATCAATGATTATGCTGCCTGGTTAGTAAGAAAGATGTTGAGTGAGAAAGCAAGGAGGGAGGAAGAGAGGGAAATACACACACACAGATATGTACCCTAAAATCCCATCTGCCTTCCCAGACTTCTTCCCCAGAACAGATACGCTTCATTCATCTATTCCCAGAGGAATTGCCACAGTGATGACAAGTCTCAGCACAATCCATATCTTCAAGTCCTGATATCATCACCTCCTGCAGCATATTCCTACTACCATAATACCAAGGGTCTTTGTGAACCACTTTTTCATCTACCTATTACTGTAGGCAAGTATGAATGCACCATACCTGGAGCAATGAGCCCTCTCCCTGCTCAAGTCTGGACTGGTCAGGGTAGCTCAAGGGAAATCTTTATGGGACTTAAACAATCCCTGCTGCTCTTAAAGTCCCTAGGCCATCTGAAAAGCCTGAAGTAGGAAGCCTTTAGATAACACCAGTGGGTAAAAGTCCAGCTGTGCTACAATAAAAGAAGTAAAAAAGGCCAGGAGCCAGAGGGTGGCTTTTAGCCCCAAGACAGGATGTGACTGTCTCTGGGGAGAAGTGCACAAAGCAGACCAACCTGCCAACATTCCTGAATAGGAGAGTCCCAGGAACTGGAAAGGGAAATCATCCCTGGACCTCAAATATATTGTGCTTGAGTCCGCAGGTGATGGGGGAAAAGACAGAAAGGAAGGTGGATAGAGGGTAAACAGGAGACTTCACTTTTACAAACAAAAGAGCTGGGTGAAGAAGAAAGAACCAAAGCTGGCTGAGAGCAGACTAGTAGTTAGCCGTAGTTGTAGCAAGATATGGGTACAGAGGGGTGAAAGGATGAGTCAACAATGAGAATGAAGAGAAAGCAGGAGCCAGGAGAGATCCTTGCTGCAGCCCAACAGAGTGAGGACACACCAGCCTAGGTTCCCAAGGCAGCCCAGCTACCACTCAGGAAGCTTACTCTGCAGCAGGGAATAGAGCCTGAGGCTCTTCTGTGATGGTGCTGCAGGTACCAGCCCTGTTTGTTTCCTGAAAAATAAAAAGCAATGTCAGCCTAGGAGGGAAGGAGTTTCCCCTTTGTGCTGGGGATATAGGGAAGAAGAAGCACCTCTGTGCAACCTGGACAGCCTGAAATTGAGATCCCTGGGCTGGAAAGTGGCCTCAAACTAGTAAGAAAGAAGAAGGAAAGAACAGTCTCCAGAAGCAGCAGGCACCAGCAGGCTGTCTGGAGAATGGATGGGGCCAGGTGTGCTGGCCTAGCACAGTTCCAGGCCCTGGCACAGAACTATTTCTCCAGCATCAGGAGTGTCCACAACCTGCAGCATGTCAACAGATGAGGCAGTCCACCAGCTCTTGGTGTGCTCTGGTTCAGCTGCTCCACACTTTACACATTCAGCTTGCCTGCAATGGTCATGAGGACTTTCAGGATAGGCATGAAACCAGACACCTCACTGAAACTGCTGCTGCTCACCACTTGGGTATGAACCAGGAGACCTTGTGGGTAGTTCTTAGCCTCAATGCATCGGGCAATTTCATGGAGACCCATGAGGATGGTTGGAGAGAGCTGTGAAGAGGGAGCAGAAATGAATCAGCACACTGAACAACGTAACACAGGTCTCTCTCCCTCCATACCCTTCCTTACTGTTCTCCACTTCATCTTCACCAAACAGCATCTATAAAGTCAAACACTGGCAGGAAGGATAGTCTGCTTCTTCCCTTGCTTTCCCGGATTACAGCAATTGCCAGTTGGCATCAGCAATTGTCATCAGCAGCTTCAGGCTTTTATAAGCCAGTTACACTATGTTCACAGTTAACCACCCCCAACTGCCCCTTCCCATCTGGGATCTCTGTGTCAGTATAATTTTTGAAGGGTAAATGCACCCTGCAAATACTTCCTCAGCTTTTCCTTACACTGTGTCCGGGCCAAAGTTAAGAAAAAAGATACAAGGCTGGCTGAATTCACGGTCATTACAAAGTTTGGCACTCCGCTTGTCTTCCAAGAGAATATGTGCTGGTTACCCTGTACAGACACCAAGACCCAAAAACCCAGTGGAAAGGTGGGCTCAGGGACCCGGCTGGACCACACGGAATGGTGGCATGTACTTACCGCCTGCTCGCGGAGCTTCTCATACAAACACTCCAGCCGCTGCAATGCGTCCTCCAGCTTCCTTCGCGTTTTCTGAAGTGAAATAGGTATTGCTTGTCTGCCAGAGCCTCAAAGCCACCTCTCCAGAGCCAAAGTGCTCTCACTCAGCCCCTCCCTTCCTCTGTCTTTCCACAGCACCTTACAATTCAGCTGCATCTCAGCTTCTGGCAGCCAAGGACAGTGATACAAGCCAGACATGCCCTCAACTGTGTACATGCACGTACATGTACATACATACACGTTCTCTCCCCAGGACAGAAAGATAGATTGCCCTTCTTCCCATCTCCCAGCCCTAGGCATTCCTCCTTTCTGCCAGTGCTGGCAGACCACACCACAAAGTGACTACTTCCAAAGTGTGAGAAACATCCACCAGTTGACCCATAGGTCATTCAGATAGCCTCACCCTGACTGACCTGAGAAAGAGCTTCTTCCAGATCTCCTTGAAGAAATGAGGGAATACCCTTCCCACTCTAGGTAACCACCAAGGAAAGTGCCTGAGTACTGAAGCTCTGATGAGACTGACCTCATTAACCCCATCTTGAATAATCCATTCACAGGTAAGTTATTCCATGAACAGAAATTCCAGGCTCTGGGCACTGCTGGAACAGGCCTGGAAGCCACAGGAGCTCAGGTGCCTTGCACTGCTGTACAGAGCCAGCTATTCAACCACCACCTGAGTCAAGTGCTTAAGCCCAAACCAACAGGCCTTTCTGCCCATAGAGGGAACTTTTAGGTTATCCCCCAGAAATTGCTATGCTGCACTCTCAGAAAGCACAGAGCAAACACACTGATTATGATACTCTAATTGCCTGACTCCAGCATAGCAGTCTGGGCTCAGTGTTCATCCTAACACCTATCAAGCAGAGGTATTGTAGAAGGCTTCTTAGTGGCCCCAAGCCCTGGCAAGACTTAGCAACATAACACAATGTGCAAACACTGCTCTTCTGCTTCCAGACAGTCTGGCCTGATACATTCATGCAATGTGACATGTGCCAACAGCCTTCCAGGAACCAAGGTGGAGAAATTACAGTGACTTGGACACAAAGATTGTTCGGCTTTCTCTTCCAGCTGCGATATCTCAGCCTTTCCTCTAAGCTCTAAGGATAGCTGGTAATACCAGCTCTTCAGGAACTATCTGCAGATCAAGTCAGTGAAACTGAATTAGCTGAGTAAATTCTTCTACTTTCCTTAAAAGAAAGAGCCAGGAGGACAAAATCATTGCTCCAAGAAGGCAATGAGAAGCAGTGGATAAATGTTAGAGAATGCACCTCAGTTCCCAAAGATGAACAAGCCTGCAGCCTAAAGGAAGGAGGCAGATGAAGATTAATTTGGTTATAGGGACAAGACTCTTCCTCTCTCTACCCAGCCAAAAGAATGAAGCACCAGTCAAACACCTATAGTCAAAAGATCAGTCTAAAGGATCAGCATCTAAAGGCAGAAGTCAAAGATCAGAGAAGGGAGCACTTACTGGATCAGCGGCAACAGCTGAGCAGCGTTGCACCAACCCTTCAAATGTGGCCCTCAAAGCCTGGTGCTCAGGGGGCAGCTCCTTCCTCTCAATGTTCTCCACAGGTAGCTGGTGATACTGACAGAAAAAAAAAGGCAGCTGAATGAATGCAACAGGAGCATGAAAGGCTGGAGCAGGTAGATTCCCCTCCTGAAACTAGAGAACAGAAGGAATTTCACCCCTTCACAAACCCAGAGAATACCTGGAAGGCACAGAGTTAGATTATCATCTTCAAACTGTGATACAACTCCAGGCCTCTGTGGATTCCCAATTCCCAGCAGGCCGACAGCCTGCCTGGTCTCCCTTGCTCTCTCCCACCCATACCCAGGTGTCATTTTTCCAGCCTAGCAACTCCTCTAATGCTCAGTCAGAGATGCCTTGTAAGGGCTAGGGAGCAACATAAGCCCTCTGCAGCTGCCAAGTTATAAGAACCTCAAAAGTTGAGTTGTTTTTCTACTTGACAAGATGCTGGTGGCTAGGGAATGCCCTACTTTCCCTGGTACCTGCAGGCTGCCTTCCTTGGGTGCTCCTGGGGGTGACTGGCCAGATTCTTGCAACCTGGATAGCTGAGGATGGATCCCATGTGGTTCAGCAGGCAGGCCCATTACTGGAGCTGTGATGGGGGCCAGAGGAGTAAATTTCTCAGGCAACTGTCAGCAAAGAAAGGAAAGGGAAAAAAAAAAAATATCAAGAAAACTAAGTCCAAGGAAGAAGGGTTGGTTACCTCTCCACAGAAAAATTCAACTTCCTTTCTAACTTGAAGAGTCTCCAGTTCTCAAGATGATGTGTAATACATCCCTGTTCTTTCAGCTCCCTGACTCAGAGAATGGGGCCCTTCCTCTTGCATCCTAGATGAACAGCCAAAGCAACAGCAAGAAAACCCCTTTGGAATTGTTCAATCAAACAGATCCGTTACCCCTGAAAGCACTGGTCCTCAGAAAGCCGCCTGGTCTCTGCAACGGCACGAGTCTTGAATGTAGAGATTAGCAGCAGTAAAGTGTCCAACTGAGCATGTATTGGGGAAAATCCCACAACATGGGGGGAGATTCCTCTTGCAAACACTTCACCGTGCCCCTGCTAAGCCAGAGAGTCATGACAGATTCTCTCCAACAGGGCTAGATGAAAAGGAGATGGCTTTAACAAGAGGCTAATCCTGTTGTAGTGAGCACAGCCTGAAGCAGGTTCCCAGCTATGCTGCCAGAAAAAAGGGCGAGAAGTCTGTTCCAAGCTAAAAAAGAGGAGTGGGGGGTGGGAAGGATGCCAAAGAAGCTTCTTGTCACACCTGCCAGCAGGCAGCAGTGATAAAAATGGGGTACTGAGAGGATTTGTTGCAGAAGAGCTCAGCTCACAGGCCCTCCAGTGTAATCATGACAAGGCAGAGAGCTGCAAGACCAACATAGCAGGCAGCTCACAGTTATACCTGTCCCAACTTCTCTCAGTACAAGTGCCTTATCATTTGGTATCAGCATCTGAGGAAAATCACTGTTGGTCCCACTGTACTGAGGGAAAATGCTGCCCCCAGCTGTCAGATGTGAAGGGAACGTGACCTCCTCAGCCACTATCAAAAAGATTGTGTAGGCAAGGGCATAAGATTAAAACCATATTTCTAACAACAAATGACGGTAGCCAGCCTGGGAAGTACTGACAGAGGATGCAACATTAGAGTTGGTAACCATGTTACAAAACAGCCACCTTGCAGAAGGCATGTGACTTTGGATGGCAAAGAGTTAAGATTACTTAAGACTGCAGTCCTAGCTATGCATGCAGTTCAGACATAGACAGAGCAACAGGGATAGAGACCTGCTGAGTTTGACAGTGAGCATTTATAGGAATGTATCTGTTACCTGGAAATCCCTGGCTAAAAGACAACCAACACATATTGTAGCTGAAAACTTACCTTTTTCTTTTGAAGGCCTCCTCTTCCAATAGAAGGATCACTCCAAGATTCCTGAGCTGCCAGGACAGAGGACAAGACACAAACCTCAGACTGTGAGAAGGTGGCTGCACCAACAATTCATGGTTACTTACATGGTTTAGAACTTCCTTCAAGAAAAGGCCCTTTGGCTCAAATTCCCTTGTCATTACACCTTAGACTGTTTCAACTGAGGAATTTCAGACACAGCTCAGAGGCCCATGAAATGCTCTTGCTTCCCTTTCCCTTTCTTAATTTCATTCTTAGTATCTAAGTATGTGCACAGTATTCATGAGGTGACGTCTGATCTGACTGAACTGGCACACACCCACTTCCAAACAGAAAACGTTTTTTGGAACTACCTGAAGCTTTCTGGATCCTGTATGAGCTGCAGAAGCCAGCCTCAGAGTCAGGCCTGAACCTTGGTGGGGACCTGCATAAGTGTGCATGCACCTCACAGTTCAGGAAGTTCTTGGGGCTCCCCAGAGAATCTGGCACCATGGTAGTACAGCAAGAGCTATCCTACAGGTGAGAGGGCTTCTCACCAGCACTCACAGGAGCGCTCATGGTGACAGTCCAAAGCAATACAGGCTGTTCTGATAAAGGGGGAAAGATTTAGGGATGGGTTCCCTTCCAAAATCATGTTCAGAACCAAAACTTAGCAAAATTTGCTGACTGCCAAGAAGGGAATAGATGTAACCAGTAAATGCCTTGGGAGCAGAGGGTTGTCTCAGCAGATGCTTCTGTGGTACTCTAACCTCATTCCAGGTAATTAAAAATCCATCAGACAACATAACATCAAAAGACTTGCCTCCACTCTTCATTCTGCAAAAGTCAAATTGCAACTACCTTGACTGTTGCTGTCCTGTAAAGGTACCTGCATCTTAAGACAAACCCCCAGTATTAATAACCTCAAGCCCATGAGACAGGAATAATCTGTGAGAAAGTAGAGTAATTCTAAGGACCAATATCAGAATAGCTGGAGCTCAGAGCCACACTTAATGAACCACTGATCCTGAACTGAGCTTTAAAAATCACAGGGGAAAGATGCAAAAGGTGCTTCATTACTTTAATTACCTTTATTATTAAAATTCTGGCAGCCTCTTTTTGCCCTCCCTTTTCCCATGATTTCAAGACTTGCTCTCTGATGAGTTTGGATCAGTAGTTTAATTAAGTTGGCACCTATTTCTAGCTTGGGGATTCTGTGCCCTAGAACTCTGCTGGCCCCCACTGAGCCTGTGGCCGAGCATTCCTTGGCACTATTCCAACCCAGTGGCACTCTGTATCCTCACTGGAAACAGCTATTTAAATCATACTCTTTAAGCCAGACTCTTAATCATCAGACATGAGACAACAGACCCTGTTGAATTTAACTAGGGTGAAATGCTATCTTCCCTACGCTACTTGTGAAATACAATTTCTCACCATCCCTGAAAGGAGTGCCCCATGGCTGCAGTCTCCAGCAATGCTTGTCCCAGAAAAAACAAGACCATCAGAGGCTGGAATCACGGATTATCCTGGCCAGAAAGGAGACAAGCCAACATGTTCCTGTCCTTCACCGTGCCCTTGACACTCTCAGGAACATGAGATTTTTACAAGTGGAGGTGTCTCTTCATTGTGTTAGTAATAATGTTCATGAGCTATAGATACCATGTCCAGGAACTTCCAAAGCAAGCCGTTTTGGCCAGTCAGATTGAGTGATTTTGCAGTTCCTTTTCAGATTAAGAAAAATACAAATCAAAACCAGAACAATAATAGCAGGCAAGAAAGCACTCTCAAGGAAGCCAGTTTGCATTGCTGAACAGGGTATGCCATACATTGCCATTAAAACTGGGGGCAAATTCTGCCAAGAAAAAGGGAATTTCTCAGCAGTGAATTCCTGAAGGGCAACTTACTAGGTAACTCCTAAGGAAGTATTTGAAATCCTTTCCATGGATTTTCCATCTTCCCTTTAACAGGGAGAAACTGAGGTATTTTGCACTTATGCAGGTCCCCACCAAGGTTCAGGCCTGACTCTGAAGGGACAACTTCCTCTCTGGAGTCCCACTCCACACAGCCAGACCTTGGTGGTGCAAGTTCCTATAAGTACTTGGATTTCCTAAATAAAGCTCTGAGGTTTGTGCCTGGCAGATGGTCCCTTCAAAGAGCAGCAATCACTGCAGTGACAGACCAGTAAAACACTGAGCCTTACCCAACTGACAATGTAGACTAGAAAATTACTACCCTCCGACATCAATGAATCTCAAGGAGAGAAATCAGTACAAAACATCAGTCAGAAAACCCCTTGGGTCCAAATTTTCTCCAATAGTCGAACTAAGAATCAAAGCCAAACCTCACCCTTTAAACTGAAGCCAAAAGGGGTTTCCAGTTCCCATTGGAATACAGCCCCCAAATTCTCCTTGGGAAGCTCTACTCCACCACTGCTTCTGCTGGGACTCACCTCTTCCAAACCACAGGGGGAAAGCACAAGCAAAACCATGCACAAGGCTGGAGTGTAACGGAGAAAATGAGAGATGAGTTACAACCACTGGCCTGTTTCTTGCCTAGAGGACCAAGACAGGAAAACTTTCTGCTTCCCTGTCCTGCTGGCCAAGCAACTGCCTGAAAAGATGGAGACTGAAAATGGTCTAATAGCTCCAGAACTGGAGGAAAGTAGAGAAGGAAGAAGCAGGAGACCCTGTTTTCTGTACCCAAACTCATGTCTAATAGCACAGTATTTTTATTTCACTTCAGTATCCCCAGCTGTCACTTACTAGCCCTCAGGACAGGTATGTTCCCTACCCCAGCTGTACAGCTCCCCAGGCATGCAAGGAAACAAACAGCAGTGAGCATGCATGCATGCACACACATCAAAGCATGCACACTTCCACACATTTCACTGGAAGCAGCAACACTGGCTGCCCCACAGGTTTGGAGGTTTCTTTGGGTACTACCTGCATGATCCACGTGGGGATCTAGCCAAGGGAAGAAACCTGAAAATCAAGGCAGGGTGGAAAAGGCATGATCACCAATAGCTTTCACTCTGTGAGTAATTTCACTGGACTACTATGCCAAAACGCTTTTCAGGAAGGAATTTGTCCAGCTGTAGCTTTGAGCCTTTGTGTGTAGTCCCCACAGACTTCACACAGTGGTATTTGCTATACCCAGTAAAATACAGGTCAGCAAAGGATATCAGGTGAAGGCAGACATCACAGTCTCAGTTCCTTCACTCTCAGAATACTTGGAGAATCATCTGTTCAAAATCTACGGATTGTCAGCCTTGTTGTTAGGGATCTCCACAGCCTGGCTAAACTTGTCCTTTGAGACAGCAAAGAATTAACAAACACCAGAGATGGTGATATTCTAGCAAATAGAAGGAATGCCCATCAATGGGGAACTCAGTCCAACAACAGTCTTTCTCTTCATTGTGCTAGCAAGGACTTCACATGCTGGACTGGAGCCAAACTATAGACCCAGAGAGGTCTAAAACACTGCAGAGAGGAATCCAGAAATGATTCCCAGACAAGCCCTTTATGACAACAGGAAAAAAAATGGGAGCACTAGAGCACAGCAGAGAGAGGAATTTAATCCTGAAGCTAAGTAAGGGGTATCTCATGGACAGGGAAGCAGCACCCTGCTCTCCCACCATTTCAAATGCACTTCTCATGTAAGTTGCATAAGCAAGGGTGAGATGAGCAAATCTTTCACCAGACATTCCATGGGAACCACCACCCTTTCTGTCAGAGCAGATGCCTTTGGAGTAGATGACTACTCAGGGTGCACTGAGGACCTAAGAGACAACATCTTGCAACCACAACCTGGGAGACAGAACAACGGAACAGGGTGAATGAAACTGTCACCATGGTTGTGTTTCACCACCACAGCAAGACTACACACTCTGTGCCTGTAAGGTTTGCCTCAGCACCACATCCAGCCTTTATGGGGATAGACCAGACCTCAGAAGATCTATGTCCATTACGTACTGCAAACCCCATCTGGGCTTGTCATGGACACACAGTCACACAAGCAGTACTTACCTGTCGGAGGAGGAGGAATGGCTGCTGGCAGGGGTTTAGTAGATGGAGCTCCAGGACCTCCCTGAGGATAACCCATGTTTGTGGGGCAGTTGAAAGGTGCTGAAGAGAAGTCTAGAGGAGACTGGCTTGCCACAGGGAGAGGACAAGCTGCAGGAAGCTGAGATGATGGGACTGAGGCTGGAGTGAAGAGGGCAGGTCTGGGTGGTGGAACACCTGGAGATGTCATGGGCATGGACTGTCCTGGCAGAGAAGGCTGGCTGGAGAAGGGAGCAGGACCAACAGATCTGACTCCCACTGGTGCAAATGGCTGAGACTGTGACACAGCTACAGACAAGAAAGACAGTGTATCACCATCACTTGTTTCATGTGCCAACTACTCCTGACGCCTTCCTTCTTGATATTAAGTCTTCCCTTCTTCAAGCCATACCCCTTAATATTCATGTTCTCCCAGCCCAGGCTACATCAGTCAAACTGCCACCAAGCCAGCTGTAGCTTCACCACCCCTGTAGATGCTTAATATCAGTGCACATGCAGCAACAGTTACTACAACTAGATGTGTCCGAGGCACTGAGAAGCCTCTCAGACAGCTGACTTGTTATTTGTCAGTACAATAGGCCTGTGAGGAAGAAAGTAGAGCAGCCACCGACATGGAGGCTTTAATCTCAGAATACCTAGAAAATGGACACAACTATCAGACAATGCTTACCTGGTCCTGAGACAGTTGCTGGATTCAAGCCCAAGTTGTACTGTGGGTATGGATGCCCTCTGGAATAGACACTTGTTTGTGGACCTGTGCTGGCCTGGGGAGGGGCAACGTGGTGAGGTGTCACAGACATCACTGGCACTGGCTGAGGTGTGAAGACGGAAGGCACTGAAGGCTGAGGTGGTGCTGAAGGGGCAAATGATGACTGATAGTTGGGCTGCAATTAAAAAACAAAGAACTTGCAAATGGCTAACAGAGTCATATACATACACATACAAGCAGATGCAATTTCTATCCCTGTTACTTCTCATGGGAGAGAAATTGCTGCTGTTGTTGGTGCCCTGGATGCACTCGATCAAAGGCCTTTCCCACCAAGTAACTTGCTCAACAAGATGAGCACCACACTCTTCAGAGTGTTCCCCAGCTCCCAAAATGATTAGCCCTCGGGAGCAAGTTCCCATACAGTGACTTCCTGGATGCACAACCAGAGGAAATAACTAAGGAATGAAAAAGGAGTAATAGGGGTTGGAAGCAAAACTTTGCAAACAGTCTTCTTGTGCAAGAACTGAGATGAAGCCATACTACACTAATTACAATAAGATATAAAGGTAAGATGAGCATAGGAAAATGACCACAGCCCCTTTCACCTTAAGATTTGAGATGTCAGTGGATCACTAAACTTGTAACATTCTCCTCCAGGGATTGCATGTAGGACAGGGCTTTGTGAAAAGACGCCAGACAGCTAACTTCTGGATTATCAGAGAGCTTGTGTTTGCTCCAGTGAAGGACATCACAAAGGATCTCCTCAGTATCTGCAATTTATGTCATCTCACATGACTTCATATGTCTTCCACAACCCAGTAGCCTTCCTCCCTCTTCCCAAGCCGTGAACACCTGAGGAGATCATCCTACCTTCTCTGGATGTCTGAGACTTGTTTTGTGGGCTGGTCCTTCAAGGGTGGAACCACCCTTGGCTGCTGGGGGTTTAATGACCCCTACATTGACACGAGTGTAGGGAAAAGGGGGTGGCTGCTGATGACCCATATTCTCTCCTTGAGCATGAAAGAGACGATCTCGGAGCTGTTCAATCAGGAGCTGAAACAAACTATGCTTTAGAAGAAGCACCTTGAGACCCCAGATGGAAAATGCTGAGAAGGCATTTAAAGCAGACCCTGATCTAAAGCACTATAAATCAAATTGTAAAACTAACCATGTACCCAAGAGCCACCAGGAAAAAAACCTCAACATATGGTGAATGACAATCTGGGACATCACCTGCTATACTCCCAGGCAGATGAAGTCTCACTGATCCTTTCCCCAGTCTTTAAAGTACTCCCTCCCCAACCCCTACCCAGATTTAGGCACTAGATGGATTTGTTTCAAACTGCCAGGAGAACCTCCTCATTCTCTTACTCTACCAGCTAGCTTCAGGAAGAGAGGCAGCTTCCCTGAAGAGCTGCTTCCCAATGTTGTTCGCCATCAACACTTTACAGTTCTATAGCTCCTTTTCCTTTTCCCTGAATCAAAGGCACTACAAAGAAAATGCAAATGAAGACAAAAACCATATCCTGAAACACCTTCCCCCCCTCCCTTCCCCCACTTTTCTCAAGTTAGCATAACTAATGTGAAACCTTAAGTCCTGATGCATGTCAAAACCCCAGCTCACTCTCATACAAAGTACCATTTTCCCCCCTACTCCTTCCCACAACGACTTTCCGCTCACTCACCTCTTTAGAGCTGCTGGGTAGGTAATTCATTGCAGCTGCCAAGCATCCTTGTGATGCCAGAAGACTGGCATACTGGGTGATCCTTTCTGCCAAGACAGGGCCTGGTGCTGGTCCTGCTGTGCCTCGGAGCATCTCAATGGACCTGCTCAGCACCATCACCTTCTCTATAAGATCCTGAATAAGCCAGGGGGAAGGAACAAATAAGACTACTCAGAATCTGACTAGCTTTACTGGTCCATCTCACGGTGAGACAATACCAGCTGTCTCTCCCCAGTTTCAGCTGACATCAGATCCAATGTGGACAGAAGTTACTCCACTCTGCACCAAATACTGTCACTGATGACCATTTCTCCAGGCGCACTTGGAGAAAAACAGGAACCAGGAAGCAAACCCTGACATTGCTATTTTAATAGTACAGGAAAAAAAGAAAATCAAAAGCTACAAGAACATTCCAACCAACTCTGATCTTTTTACTAGAAAGCTACTACTGTTACAAGCTATCAGCTTGGAAGAGGAAGGCTTAAACCATACCAAAATAAATCTACTAGAAAAAATTACTACTGCTGACAAAAGGACCAGAAGGTTTTTAGCTACTCAAAACTCCAACTCCTAGAAATCAAAGTAGTGTTTACAGCTGTAGAATGATACACACTGATCTGACAACTAGGAGGAGGCCAGTTTCAAAAACAACCAGGAGTGCTGAAGATGCCTTTTTGTTGCTTTTACTCACTAGTGGGATTACAAAACCAGGCAACTCTGTAGCAGAGGGCATTATCTGCAGTTATCCAAGTGGAAGACTTGTCTAGCTCATTCTAGTGAGTGACAGACAACAGGGGTTAGTGACTTAGCCAGGACTGGTTTAAGAGTAACAGGTTACTGAGATCAACTCAGTTGGTCAAAGCATGGTGCTGGTAACAGCAAGGTTTTGAGTTCAAACTCCATATGGACCATTCACTTAAGAGTTGGATTCAATGATCCTTGTGGGTTCCTTTCAATTCTGTGGTTCTGTGAAACAATCAGTAAGAGTGAAGAGAGGTAAGTAACAACATTGACTTAGAAGCACTGATTGATCTGCAAGATGTGACTTCCCATATGTGATCATTCTACTTGCAGTGGGAATAACATGGTCCAGAATTAATTTTATTTTGCTAAGGCTATTCTGAAGGTACAGCCAGATAACTGAAACATTAAATTATACACTATAAGCACAGCAACAAATGTACTCCCAGGCTACTACCAGTAAGAAAACAAGTACAGCTCAAATTTCCCTGACTAAAAGGAATCTCAGAGATTGCATCAGTATATAAGAGAGGCAGGTACGTTGTAACTCACATCCATAGCTGGATTTATATGCAATGTAAACACACAAACCCTGAATGATTAAGAATGCAAGCCTTCTTTCAAAGTAGGTCTGTAATCCAGGCTAGAAGGAGATACCTTGGTGAATACAAACAGGTCTCCACCATCTGCTGGAAGCCACATACTCTGTTTGGTGGGATAATGCGAACAGTTACAGGCTAGCAGATTGGCCTAAAGAGGAGTCAAACCAATATCAGAGCACATGTACCTGTAGGGAAAGTGGTGATGAAGTCTCATGGTTTTTTACCCAGCATTCCACCAACCTCTCCACATTGCCTGATGAGATATAGCAGAGGCAGGCATCATTGGACAGGGCTGCATCTCCCTCCGACTCCAGGCGGGCACCCAGCATGTCTAGCGAGGAAGAAATGCAGCCAACATTTAACACAACCCCCTTCTGAAGAGCTCATTAACCTCAATGCTTTGCATCTGCACCTAAATAGAATCATAGAATCATTTAGATTGGGAAAGACCTGTAAGATTGAGTCTAACTATAAACCTAACACCACCAAGTCCCATCAAAGTCCCACAAGTCTTTAAGTGCCACATATACATGTTTTTAAAATAACTCCAGGGATGGTGACTCTACCACTTCCCTGGACAGCCTGTTCCAATGCTTGACAACCCTTTGAGTGTAGGTGGTTTTCCTAATGCCCAATTTAAACTTCCTCTAGTGCAACTTGAGGCTGTTTCTTCTTGTCCTACCACTTGCTATCTTGGAGAAGTACAACCTCCTTTTGAGTAGTTGTAGAGAGCAGTAAGGTCACTCCAAACCTCCTTTTCTCCAGGTTGAACAAGCCCAGCTCCCTCAGCTGCTCCTCATATGATTTGGGATCTAAACCCTTCACCAGCTCCATTGCATAACTGCTGGATAACCAAGAAATGGGCATCAGGAAGGAATCCCAAAGCCAACTTGGTAAAAAAAAAAAGTACTTTTTATACATCCACCAATTTTTGTATGCCTGCCTAAACATGTCAAAGAAAGGACAGATGAATTCAGTGAAAAAATCCAACACCTTTTTTTTCTTTTTTTAAATTTCCAAAAGAGGTGTGGGAATCTCCAGGCAATAGTGGGGTGCTCAAACCTGTTTTTAGATGGACTGAAGCCCACTGGACCTATTACTGTAAAGGAAATACCTTTCTCTACAGAATAAAAATCACCCTCCTCACATCTCAGCCTAGTGATAGCACCTATCCTGTTTTTTTCCATGCTGCTCCTAAAGGTCACAGGAAATATCCACATATGTAACTTTACACCATGATTTTCCGCTACAGCGTGCATCTATCATTCTCCTAACTCAAGAGCCCACAGTTAATTAAGTTCCAGGTAGCTGTAATGAGTAAGAAGTGCTTTCCTTTCTTAACTCTATCTGCTTCTTTCTGTAAGCAGTCCAGAGGTACCCCCTGCAAGGGAAATTGTATCAAAACATAGTGTACTGCATACCACAGAGCTGAGTATAGTCTTCGTGCTTTGAGTATGTTAACAAGATGGCCAGTGCCTCCTTCCAGCTCTGTAGATCACACATGCAAACAATATCTTGCCAGTTCTGCTGCACAATGGAGGAAAGCAGCTGTAAAAGAAGGAGAAGGCCAGTCAATCACTGAAGACAAAGATAAGCTGACAGCCTAAGCAACAGCTCACTTTCAAGCACACTTCCCACTATGCAGTGACTACCTCACTGTACATTAAGGTCCAAAAATCTCAGCATCCCTATGTTAACAGTAATTGGAACCTGATGACTCTAAGGAAAGCAGAAAAACCCCAACAAAGCACTTGACAGAATATGGAAACAGCCACAATAGACAAGACTAAAGATCTAGCACATATCTTGTTTCAGAGCAGTTGGTATCAGTGACTGGGATCACAGTTTTAAGATATCCCAACCTCTGTTACATTTCCCCATTTGCAAATGAATAAGCTAGGAACTTCCTAGTTGAGCTGCAAAGGGGCAGTATGCATTACATGTTACAAGCATGAGGAGCTGAGACAGAAACCATCTAAAAAAAAAAAAAGGAACAGAGAACACAGACACTCTATGTAGACAACAAAGTTACAATAAAACTACCAAGATATTAGAGTAAATGTCACATCAATAGGACATGCTACGACATGCACAGATTCTGCTGACATTCTATTTCTTGTATTATGGAAAAAGCATTTCCATGTATATTGAGAGGAACATTTGCCAAGACAGTGCACACCTTCCTCTGCTCAGTGTGTACACAAAAGAATCACTTACCAGGGAGAGATTTGTTTTCCGCTTGGCAAAGTAGCGCTTCTGGGTTTCCTTTAGGAGGTTCTCCCCACCAGCTATAGCTAAGATGATGGCATCAGCAAAGCGCTCTGCTCGCATGCACAGCTCCACTGCACCCTCAAAATTCCCCAACAAAAGGGCTTGGCTGATGAGTCCATCTGTATCTACAGAGGTGACAAGCAGAGTCAACCCAAAGGGACATCACTCAGATGCACTGTTTTAAAGAGCAGGCAGTAAAATGCAGTAACATATGGAAGCCCAGATAAAAGAAAATTTGGAAACAAAAAAGCCCACTGACTTAAGTCTTCCATGATCTAGAAGAGTCTTCTATACTTTTCAGGGGTCTCTTATCTGGGAAAAGTATGTCTCTGCTCAATGAGCTGTGCTGCATGACACTTGAAGGGGTCATATGTTTTGAAAGTATCTGTCTGCTGGAGTGTACTAGATTCTTCCTGGTCTCCCTTAATTTTCTGGTCTTCCCTCTCCCCTTTTCCTAAGACGGCAGAAACACTCTTCATTGTAACATACCTTCTGTGACAGGAATCTCCAATGTGCTCATATTCTGTGGGATGAGGTTATCAAAAAAGGCTGAAGAGGAAGAAACAGCAGCTACATCATCGCTGGAATTCATCAAAAGCTGTGCAAAGGGTGCAAGAGGTAATTTAATTCACTGCACACACAGATCCTACCCGAAACAGTTTAGTCTATTACAGAGTGGTATGGGGCTGCTCTCCATTTGGTTGTGCATGCTCATGTAAATCTGATTTCAACTTGGAAACTCCTGTCACTGTGCTATCAATCCGCACATGAGGGCAGCAACAAGAACAGTGCTGCAACTGACAAAGCTTAGGAAATTGATGGTGCAAGACATGCAATGCCAACAGCACTGTTCATCAACTCAACTGTCAGCCCTTGAGCACCCTGAACTATTTTGGATGGAACAGGGACAAGACCAACAAGTAAATCTGTAAATAACAGGTTGGATCACAGCCATGTCTGGTGCTCTACTGAAACGCAGGACACAATTGCTACTCCTAGAATATCTTAGCCCGTGTTTGAGGCTTATAAAGAAGATTACTTAGTAGAGGATGTAAGTGTTAGATACCTCAGAGAAGAAAAATTTACAGTGAACCAGGCCTTGGAAGGCATCTGAAGATGGACATCCCAAAATTATGTGAAAATACATTTCAGAGGATAGAGGTGAAAAGGAAATAAATACCACAGCAGAAGCTTCACAGAGGAAATCCAGAACTGTAGCATAAAGTTAAGCTGTGGTGATGCTAATTCTACCACTGAAGAAATCAACACAGGTGAAGCAAGCCTTTTTGCAGGAATAACAGCCAGGAGTCCTTCATTACTGCCCCTTCTGGCTTCAAAACTAATCAGTGAACAGTTATGCTCATTTAGTTTGACCCTGTGAGGGTCTGACAGGTCTGTGAACTGCCCTCTGCAATGCCAGCATTGAGCCCAACCAGCCGTGGTTGGAATCAGACCTTCCAGTTCATTCTGCCGTCCCCTGCTCTCCCAGGCTGACAAGACGTACAGCACGTACCTGATCTGGTGCAGCATTTGTACCATCTGCCTCAGGAAGGGGCTGTTTATCTGGGATCCTGTTACTCAAACATGAGGTAATCTAGAAATGTAACAGACACATACACAGCAAGTCCTTACAAAAGTAAGCACCTGGACAGCAAAACTACCAAGAGACTGGCAAGTCTCAGACAATTCCCCCAGCTCCTTCACCTGTTTGAGAACTTCCACCTCACCCTATTCCTGGCTGGCTGCCTATCAGCAGATATTTATCCTTTGCAGACCATTATCCATCAGTCTGGACTGTCTCCACCTGTCACCTTCTTCCTGGCTGAGGAATCCTCTGAGATGCAGAGAGCTGAATGCTAAAAGAAGCTCTCACAACTGCACTGTTGTTAAACACTTCCCAGTGCACCATCAATGAAAGCAAGATAATTTGGTACAAAATCCCTTCAGTTTGATTCAGGACAGCTACAGTTCCACCCTTACAAGTGCTTGCATTTGCTTTTTAATGGGGTATATTTCAGGTGACTCCCAGATGAAATTTCATACAGTTTGGTCTTTTGTGTGCTATGAGATCACTGTCTCAGTTCCAGGAAGGACCCTACCACTCTCCTGCAACAGCTTTTGTCCTGTAAAGGTTTCTCTCTATTGGAAATACTCCTTACCTTTTTTTGCAGATCCTCTTTACTGTAGCCCAGCAGCTTGAGGAGTTTAGTCCTGGAGTCCTGCTCCAAATTCACCTGAGTCCCAAAGGATATTAAAAAGACAAAAAATAAAAATCATAGACATCTACATACTGCCAATGGTTAGCTGCTTCTGGCAGAAGAAAAGTTTATAACTCAGTTTATGGATGAGGAACTCAACTATGAGAAGTCCACCTAATAACTACTGTGGGAAGATTCATGGAATTTAAGTTATAATCATGATAAAAGGGCAAAACTCAAGTTTGCCACAGTTACAAATGAGGTACAACTGTGTATCAAATCTATGACTGCATACACACCTGATGTATTCGGTCATTAATTCCCTGGATAGTCTAGGAATTGCTAAAATAATCTCTTCCTAGAGAGAATTGACCGATTTGAATTTGGATGAAACTGAGACAAGGTGGCTCCCTGAATTGCTAGCTGGCTTCACAAGAATTAGTTAACTGTTACAAAAGGTCCCTGGATAAAGATTTCAGACACTCCCAAAGATTGCCACAGGCTGCACATAGCCTAACTGATAGGCACTATTTATATGCTTTAATGTGTGATTAACATTCTGCAAGGAGAATCTGTCTGTCTCAGTTAACTCCCATGCAGCTCCTACTACAGAAGTGATCAGACTGCACACAGATAAGATAATTGTAAACAGTCCATTTCAGAAACTGCTCCTGTAGAAGCAGAAATGGTGCTGCACGTCACCTCTGTACAGAAGCCTGGTTTGTAGTTTAAGACAATTGGTTGCAATAGATTCTTTATGTGCTGGAGTGATCTCTCAGGACCACAGACTAGATGGATTATAAAAATTGTGTAAAAATGACAGTCTGATGTGTCTCATTCGAGGCAATTGAAGACACTGGACAATGGACACCACAGTCACCACCTAGATGAATAGCGGGCCATCCTACTCAAGATTCCCCATGGAAATATAATACCATGGAAAAGATCCCAATATTTTGACCTCCACACAACCTGCCCATGAGTGTATGTAAGCCACTGCCAAGACTAAGCCCTGCCTCCTCAGAAGGGCAACCACTCCTTACTACCAAACTCTCATGTTAAAAAACTGTCCATGAAGGCTAGTCAGTCCTCATGCCACCACAGCTCTCTGCCTTGTTCTGGGATATCTCATTGTCCATTTGGACTCCACCTTGAAAAATAGTAACGTACAGCTCCACAGGTAGCAGGCAGATATAGCTTGGCAGTGCGTTGAGATGAAAAAATCCTTTTTCAGGAAGCTCAAATGAGTCCACTAAAAAGACCATTCCTAATGAAAACAAGACAACCTCCAAAAACTCAACTTTCTTTAGACAAGTAACGAGTCTATTCATTCAATTCTATTTTATATCTTAAAGAACAGGAGTATAAAGGACTAGAGAAGACCATATTCCATCCCAGGACCATAAACGAACTGACGTCTGTATTCCAGCACAGCCATCCTACCTTCAAGAAGTTCCAAAGATTCTCATCAAATGGCAGTTTGGCTGTCTGGATCTTGCCCTGGCAGTAATCAAGAAGGTTCCCTGACTGCAAGGCCATCTGCAGTTCTTTGGATCGGAGTAGGAATTCAGTTTCAGTAGTGACTTGACTGATGAATACCTGGTGTGAGTAAGTCTGCTGCATTTGCTGTCCAGGAGCTTTGGTAAGACCAAAGGTAATCAGTTTTCCTCCAAACTGAGAACGACAGAGGGAGACACAGTAAGTATTCTTATAAACAAAGGCAAAAGAAACTCATTTATCTCTTCATTTATTAAGGCAGACCCAAGCTCCAGCAGTGATCACAAGGAACCCAGGAGTTTAGTGTGTATGGATGGTATGAACATGGAGGGAGTTAACATTACGAGCCCTTCAGATGAGCACTGATAAACTTGACACTTGTGCATAACCAATCAGGCCTAGCCAATTGCAAGTACCAGAGAGGCAGAGGGGAAAAAGTACCATTTGGAACTCTTCCTTCTTCTGTAACATAAAGAGGCAGGCTGCAATGATAAGAACTATTAGGTGAAGAGCAGATACTAGACAGACAGAGAACAAGTCAGTCAACAGGCTAAAAGAACAATTCAGCCTTCCAATTAAGGAGCAAAGATGTGAAGAAAATAGGAGAGGAAGGAGACATAGGAGAATGGGAATGCATGTCAGCCTACAAGGACAGCTTTTATTAATTTTTCTTAGATTTGTTAACTCCTACTTATAATCTCCAATTCTCTGCTACAGGACTCTTTCTTTTTTGGAAATATATGTGAATGTAAACAAACTTTACTTCATGGGACACAGCAATGCACCTTAAACAGGCATTAAAACAACCACCAACAGGAAGATACAGGTTTCTCTAGTGGAAGAAAAGGATTGTGTCACAAGACAAGACATCTACTGCATTTTCAGCTAAGGATGCTGATTCACTTACTGCAAATGAAACCCCCACAGGCCTGCGAATCCACTTGGGTGGCTTTTTTAATGGTGGAATCAAGGTGGTCTGAGTTACTTGCTCTGGCACCTGCAGAGGAGGAAGACTCTGTCCTGTGCCAAAGGGATCCAGGTTGTTGAAAGAGGAAGAGATCTAGAATCAGATGGAAATAGGAAGAAGATACAATTCAATTCCTCTCTGTATGGAGCAAGCACAAAAAGCTATTGCTTAGGAGCTAGTTACTTTCCATGCTGATGAAGAATGAGGCTAGTACAGCACCTCTTTCTGGAAGACCACCAAGCCCCTGTGCAAGAGAAATGGTATTTCAAAACAGTTCCAGAAATCATTTCTCAAGAAAGTTTCACCCTAAGAGATTTTCAAGCAGTTTTTCCTTAGCAAGATGCAAATTTCCTAATAAACACTGCTAGGCCTAGCACCCAGCTCAAACACAGGAGTTGTGAAATTACTTGTTTTATGCAAGAGAATGATAACATATGGACAAAAGTTGTCCAATTTATTTATTGTTTTTCTCACAAAGGAATTTTGACTTCCTTTTTGTTGCTGGAGTTTTTCAAATGGGTTAGTTTCAAGGACTGTCTCAAACTTTTATAACTCAGATGAGACTGATGAAATAAAACTTTCTTGTCTAGACAAGAGAGAGTCAAAAGTGGCCCCTGAGCCAGATTTCTAACATTTAGGGAGTCAGTGAACATACATACAATGCTGTTCACAAGCACTTTTCATTTTTAACATTGTTCACATAGATTTGTTGTTTGCTAAAGATAACCTTGTTCAAATTTAACTGGACCAGAGGGAACAGCTTTAAAATTCAGCTAACCAGCATACCCAAAATGAAACAACATCAGGCTGATCAAGCTAAGCTTGCCAAACCTTAGAATCACAGCCAATGATTTATCTTTCTTCAGGGGAAACCAATTCCAAAGAAAGAATATTTTTTGAGGAACAGCCTATATTCAACAGATCAAACACCCTAAATCTTAAATAAATATACATAATGAGGTCTGCAAGAGAGTTGCTGTCCTGAGACTGCTGAATTCGTAAGAGAGAGACCTCTTGGTTACAAACTCCCTGCCACCATAACTGTCATTATCTCCTTCTGCTTGTGTTCTTACTTGTTATTCAATTTATCCAGGAATTATTAGACACTACTGTTCCTCAATTTTGAACAGTAGAAGTGTGGCGCATGCACATGAAGAATGCAGAGAAAGAAAATTCTCCATGGGTTAAATAAATCCTTAATCTCCTGCAGCTGTTGCTTGATAAAGTATTTTCTGTCTCTTGCAAATCCTATGAAACTGAACTCAGTCAGCTGTAAATGACTATATAAATAACACTTAAGCCAGCTCATACGTATTCTCTTAAAACCTGTATTGTAAGGCAGTTGTTGGCAGGGACAGAGGGAGGGAATTAAAAGACTAGACACCAGATTAAAACTAAAATTTTAGACAGTAGTGACATTTAATCTGTTCAGAGTTTGCTCATATATTTATTGGCTAAGTAATGGGTTTCAGTATCAAAAATATTAACGTGCTCCAAGTTGTAGTCAACAGACTTGAGGAAAATTGCTAGTAGTGTTTTATAAGCCACTTTATAAAATTATCTTCTAATGAAGAAAAACTTATCCTATAAATTAGTATCAATGTATTTAATTTTGACCTAATGACAAGAAAAGCTTGTTGATCTAACACGTGTGCAGCTTTGTTTTTAGTCTAATAGAAATAACAATAAAATATATCTTAACATCACAACCGCACCTGACCTTGGTTCTCTTTACATACTTTGTGAGAGGCAATGTTGTCCCCCTTTGGGATTTGGTGGGATTAATAAGATCCCACACAGGGAGCTTTTCATTCCCACACCATACAGCCATAGGTCCTGGTGCATGGGACAGACTGCATTACTTAAAAATCCCACTGTTACACGTTTGCTTCTACCACTCGGAGCAGCCAGGGGAGAAACTGCCAGTCTGTCAAGGTGTAACATGGTCACAGGACTTTACCTTGTCAGCCTGCGTCTTCTGCTGAGCTTCTAAGTTCCCACCCATAACAGAATAAATGTTGATCCAGCCATCAAAAGTGGCAGCAGAGAAGACTGAAGGATTCCTAGGACACCACTGGACATCAAAGCACCATTGACTCCGAATGGGCAACTCATAAACCACCTATCATAGAAAGAGAGAAGATAGAAGCACTACACAAATAGCCTCCTGTTTTCCCCAAATTGCTTGCCCACAGCAAGCATGTCACTTCATTTACATGCCACCATTGCATACAAATCTCTCATTTTTGCTTCTTGAAGGGTGCATTTGCAATCAAATTATAGCACATTGAGTCCAAACAGCTGAAAGCCACAGAAAGGTCCTATAAAATTGGATTCTGACTGTAGAACAAAATCCAAAAGAAAGAAGTCACTTTTGCTCTGCTTCCTAAGTACTGCTGTATCAGAGTACTACAGCATTGTCACATTTGTTGTTAACTAAGAGAGACACCAGAAAACAACACAATAAAACCAGAAGTCAAGAGGTGAGAAAGTGTCAAACACATAAACAGAAAGGATAGTATGGAGTAACAAATGTGAGAAGGAAAAAGAACCTAAAGAAAAAAAAAATAGAACAAGAAGAGAGGACTGTAATATCTGCATGTGAACATTGCAGCCAACAAGTTTATGGTTCAGCACTCAAAAACCCAAAGTTCAATTCATGACCCAGACACAGACTTCCTGCCTGATGTTGGGCAACTCACTAACACAGCCTTGACTTTAAACCTCCAGTTTGTAAAATGAAGATATTTCCTTTATGGTTTACAGGAGCAAGGCACAGATAATCACAACTTCATTTTCTGTGGGAACATGATCTGTGTTTTCTCTTCCAGGTATAAGCAAATTAATATAATTTGCTTATATTAAAACCTAGATTGCCAAAATAAACAAACAAATCCCAAAAAACCAAACATCCCCTAAACCCAAAGAAACCAATACTTCCCTCAAACTTACGAGAGCAGTCATTCTGTATAACTGTATTACTCCTTAATATTGCAAACCATCCCAACTTTCTTTTTCACCTGAAAATTTTCTGTTCATTGGTACCAAGTCAAGAAGAGCCCCGTAACAAGTTTATACATGAAAGTCTAATCTGAATTTGAATTCTGCAAATCTACATCAGCATGCAAAAAGACAAGTCAGCTACACTAATTTTTAACTTTTTCACTACGACAGTGAAAATACTTCCGTAAAAATTAGACATCAGGAACGTTTCAGAGTCTCATTGTCTTCTAACCACTAGAGATCTGGACAAAGTGAACATCAAGTCCCATGAAACTACAACCAGCAGCATATCATGCATTTTAGGAAAAGTGATTAATTTCTTTCCTTGCCTCCAGGCCAAAAGTGGTCAGCTACGTGATATTGTCCCATGAAATTAATCTAGACTGGTGCTCCCAGCTGGACTTTGTTTAGTATTGTTAGAGCACTTTCCCCATGCTATCATCAAGATCAACTGCATTGTCCAAAGTTCAGTTTTATCCAGGAACGCAGCATTGAATGAATGGGTGTGCATAAAAAAAAAATTTAAACAGCCCCATTTTAATTCAGGTGATACCTAAATATTTCAAGTATGTTAATTGAGATACATAACTAGATAAACACATACATGTGAAACCATTTTACTATGAATAAAGTTTACACACATTATTTAACTACATTGTTCCCTTCTCAGTGACCCTAACAAATGCTCTTTGTTGTCCTGTAAATTTCCTCCCAAAAAAACTTACTACTCTAAGAAAAGCAAAAAGAAGAAACATGTGGAAACAGAGAACACTAATGTGTGAGCATAGCAAGAAAATCATAAATAGATGAAACTAAATTTTAGTTAAAAGTTTTCTTCCCTCTATGATCTCTGGAGAAAGATATATCAGCAAAAATCTCTGCCTGTCTCTTTATTTCAGTCTGGATATGGACAACACCCATTGACTCCAGACAGAATGAGTGCAGAAGACATGCCTGAAGGTCTTACACTGGCACTCCACAAGGATACAGGAAAGGACACATACAGAGCAAAGCACACAACTCTATCAAGTAGACCATGTGTACTGATAGCTGTGGTCACGTACCTCCCCCATACTTGGGTTCCAGCACAAGATCCGGTTGTCTTTGGCACTACTCAACAGCAGTTCAGGGTCAGCCTGGCACCAAGAAACTGAAAGAATTCCCCTAAAATTGATCAGAAATAAATCAGTCCTATTTCCTATACAGTCCACTCTGCCATCCAGTCACTAAGAAAGCACCATGCACCAGCACTTAGGCTCAGAAATGCTAGTTCTCATCTCTTCCTTCAACCAGATTCATCTGGGAAAGAAAGCAGGCCCAGGAGAAAACTAGTTCCCCAGCGTCCAGTCTCCCAGATGTCTGCCTTGAAAAGATGCAACACAACATGCAAGTCCTCACCTCGTGTGCCCTTCCAGCTGGCTCAGAGGAGAGGTAGCAAAGCGTAAGTCCCATATTTGGATCACTGGCAAACGGTCATCCTCAGAGGAAAGGACTAGCTGGGTTGCAACTTCTGGATGCCAAGCCATTCCTGAGCAATGCATCTAGGGATAAAAATAGCACAGGCTGGAAATTCAGCAAAGCAAGCTGGCAATAGCACGAATGGCCCAGAGCCATGTCACTCTGTAATGAGCTCGCCTACAATGCTTGACATAAAATAAGTCTACCAATGTCTTGCTCCAGGCAGCAAGTATTTCTACCTTCTCTACACAGCTAAAAAAACCCCACCTCATCATACAGAAATCAAAACTGACCTAGGAACAAAGCTGGGAGGCTTCTCATAAATGAGTTGTGAACACACAAACTGAATGGAAGAGTGCCTGAATTTTAAGAACAGTAAGGGGTCTTGTTTCCCCATTTCATTATGGAAAAAACAAAAAGAGGTGCTTTGATACTACAGCTCCAAGAGAACTAGTTGCAACAGCTCCTAGAATAAAACCACTCTTGTCCCAAGAGTCCATGCCACTGCTTTGTAGTCACATGTGACAGCCTCTTCTCCACTCACTCTGTTGCTGTGGTCACTGACTTTGATGATGGGCTCATTCTTCCTGAGGTCCCAAACCACAGCCTTGCCACTGGGGTGAGCAGAGGACAGAATGTGCTGCACCTGCCGATTCCAGGACACCACACTGATGTCTTCATGAGGCTGCCAAGACAGGAAAGGCCACACATCCATTATTACCAAATTGAGGGAACACCAATCACAGGAGTCTGTCACTAGTTTAACTAAGGTATTAGGGATCTGGGAGTTGATGATACACAGATTCCTCTCTTCAGTTGCTGATCAACTAACTGGAAATACCAGCAGCACTGACCAGAAAGACTAGGGCAAATCTTCTACTCAGAGTACAGTGGACAGTAAAATTCTATGGGGGACGTCACTTGAAAAAGTACCTTTGCAGTTTAGGAGCAGGTACTGTATTCTACATTGGCCAAATGTGTTATAAATCACTTTAGAGAGAACTGCAGCTGAGCACACATATATGCTTCTACCTTAATTTCTCATATGAACTTAAATGGAAAGATGACCTTCTGCAACATTAGAGGAATAGAGTGAGATGGAAAACAATGAAGTATTCACAGCTAATTGTTGTTACTGTATTTACTGCAATGCAGGAGATAGGTAAGGAAACAAACAGGAGACTTACTGGAGGAAAATCCTGGCCTGCTTTTAGTCAAGTTTACTATGATTTTTCTACTTTCAGGAGTTGACTGCCCTGAATAATATAATAAGCATCAGAAGATCAGAAACTTCTTTCTCTTCAAACTCGGGAAACATTATCTGGGAGCAATAGCCAAGATGCATTTAATGGCTCACTGGCTCTGCTAGGGATATGACTTTCATGAGATACGAAAAGCCTCAGCTGAAGCCTGAAATAAATTCATTCCTCAGAGAAGGTCCAATAAACCTTCTTAATCCATCACACATGCCCCAGCTGGATCACAAGATAAACTGGTC
The DNA here is from genome assembly GCA_013400915.1 of Pardalotus punctatus. Classification (NCBI taxonomy): domain Eukaryota; kingdom Metazoa; phylum Chordata; class Aves; order Passeriformes; family Pardalotidae; genus Pardalotus; species Pardalotus punctatus. Next base: position 14,505 of record VZTX01022522.1, on the reverse strand, counting down.
AGTTACTTGATTCAAATCCACAAAGAGCTTACCCATCCATGCGAAGTGCATCCTTCCAGAGCTTGTCAGCCTGCCTCCCCTCTCTTTACAACACTTCTTCCACCCCCAAGAATGAAACCAATCAGTCACTTCTGATTCATCTTTCTCCTGACAGACATCAAAGTCATTCCCCTTTCACAGACTTACTAGGCTAGGATGTCTCTATACACACATTTTTCTCTTGCCTACTGAGATACAAAACTGCAGGAGTATTGCCCAGAGGAAAACTCTTTTACCTGTGATTTAGTCCCTGGAGTCATAGGCACACTGAAATTATTCAAGTCCCAGATGAAAATTTCAGAATCACTGGCTCCGGAAGCCAAGAGATTACTCTGTAGAAAAAAAAAGGAAAAGCTCCACTGAGATTCCTGCTCACAGGGAAAGAGGACAGATTTCTTAAAAATAAATGGAAGCAAAAACCCCAAAATCTTCCAAAGTGAGATAAGAGCTACATTTCACAGTCACTGGCAAGCATAAAGATACCAACTGGATTATAAACCAAGCACATCTCTGGCCTCCGTGCCTTCCACTGTGGCATAGTACAGACCCATTTAAAATTTGTCTGTTTTGTGCAGGTGGCTGCTGCTAATCATGACGAAATTCTGCTACAGGCCTGGAAGCCACTGTCTCTGGCCAGCTGAGCCTTTGCCCTGCATCCTGACACCAAGGACATTTCTACTGAGAAGATGCAGGTTTCTCACAACTGACTGCAGACAACTTTCAATTTGCCTTTGTGCTACCACAAGAACCATGCTCCGTTCACTCCTCATTTATGTTGCAGTCCCTTCAAGTATGATCAGAGCCCCACTGAATTAAACACCAACTGAACAAATGAAAAAAATAGAAGTTATTATTTCAAAGAGACAACAGTTTAACATTTAACAATATTACAAGACATATTTTTATAGAGAGGCAAGAGATTTGATCAAGGTGACAGGGGAATTCAGTGGCTAAGCTGTGAACAGAACCCAAATCTGAATCTCAAACCAGTCTTGTTTCACAACTATCATGCCTCTTAAGTTAAAAACTGTTCCTTCACTTTATAAATCTCTCTACACAAAGGCATGTATTTTCTAACACAGAGGCTAACTTTCCTTTGGTATCTTAATGTTACACACCTGAAAAGGGTTGAAGTCAAGGGCTCGAACAGGACCTGAATGCTTCTCTGTCTGCCCAATGACAGGGTCACTCTTAGAAGTCAAGATGCGAGGGACGCTGTACATTGTCAGGACTCCATTATCCCCTCCACCAAGGATCACTCCAGAGGACTCTGAAGACCCATTTCCAAAGTTCCCCCAGATCAACTTATGAAACCTAAAAAAAGAAGAAAATAAAGCTGGCATAGGCCACAATGTTTGGTGGCAATCAAGACACCCTCTTCATTACCAAAACTCATATCCATGTTTCAACCTATCACACATATCCATAAGTCTACACTTTAAATAATCATCTCCCTTTTAAGAGGACTGTGGCTCTTGCATGCAAAAAAAGAAATAAGCTTCCTTCCAAAGACTTTTAAAGGGAACTTAAAAGGAAGAGCTCGTCTCTATTTTTTGGCTGTTCTGTTGTTTGTTTAAAGCTTTTAGGACCTCACATGGGATTTGGTGGGTGAAATCTCTTGCCTACACTTTATTGAAAATTAGATGAGAGGTCTATGTGCCTCCATTTCCAGAGCTGTTATCTGAAAAATATGTTTACACCCTTTAAAATCTGCTAGTTAGAAATCAAAGCTGTGTTTTACACTGGGTGCAAATTTCACCCACACTGATGAGCCTAAGAAATCATCTTGTCTTAAAAAGCTGGAAGGTAAATTTCACTGTCTATAGTCTCTTCAGTGCAAATTGCTACCCCTAGCAAATTCACATTATAAATAATGTCTCTACTGACTGACTACCATACAAGTAATTTCAGATTTCTTTAATGGTCCAACTGCTCTACTTTTATATCCCATATGACCTGTTTCAACAAAAATGTTCAATTTTTGAAGACAGAGGTCAACAGATTCAAAAGATCACTTTATACACTGTAAACATTATCTCCTCTTTCTTGCACCAGAAAACCCTTTTCAGTTTCATTGATTCATACATCAGTATGAGCCTCTAATACCTGTTTGAGGCAGGAAGTGCTCCTTTCTGCTTCATGTCCAGGGAGGGATCCCTGAAGTCAACTTCAAATATTTCCAAGGTGGCATTTGTACTGAAGGATGCATCCAGTTGCTGGGCAGATGTTCCTAGCAGAAGTACAAGGGCAACACAAGTGGGCGTCTTTATCAAAAGCCAAGACACAAAAAGAGCAAGGCACTGAAAGCCTATTCTTCACAGACAACACAACCTTGGTATTGTGACTGTTCAAAAGAGACATGTCTCAATACCTCAGAAAAAGGAATCAACAATTACGACAAAGACTTTGAAAGAAATTAGAAGTTCTTCAAGACATTCTGGGCACCAAGGCTATTGCTGCCCAGATAACTTTCTCTCTAGGGACAGATATAATTCATGTACCCTCCTCCAAGCAACCATGGCTTCTGATACTAAGTTCTTCTCTAAATTACAAATACCGTCACATTATGAAATCCAGCTACAATGATGGTCCCAAGTACTTCTGCATCCTGCTCCACAACCATGACCAGGTCTTAATCCGATCTTCAAAACCTACTCCATAGCTTAAGTTCTTCAACCTTAACCAACTAAACATGTCTCAACAACCCACAGACAGCTAACAGTCACAAACTGATGGGTTCCTTCCTTCTCCTTATTCTTACAGAAAAAAAGCTAAAGTTGATTTAACATTGCCTAGTGGGACCCTGCCAGGCAAACAGTCCTGCAGTCACCACGGGGGACTGTTTACAGCATGGAAAATGCCCACAGGACTACTAAAAAGCAGTACAAATTATGAAACTACACAGCTTCTGATCTAAAGCAAACTGAAGCCAAGACCTTTGGTTCAACCAAAACTCTAGCCTTGTTCTCTAGAAACTTTCCCAGTGCAAATCCTTCCCAGAGGCTGCAATTCTTCACAAACTGCTCCAATGTGGGTCCCCTCCATGGGGTGGTCTTTCAGAACAGATTGCTCCAGCCTCAATCCCCCACAGGTTTGCCCAGCCAGCAAACCTGTTCCAGTGTGGGCTCCTCTCTCCATGGGGCCATAGGTCCTACCAGGAGCCTGTTCCAGTGTGGGCCTTCCACAGGGTCACAGCATCCTTTGGCATCCACCTGCTCCAGCATGGTGGATTGCAGCTGAGTATCTATTCCACCATGGACCTCCATGGGCTGTGGGGGTGACAGCCTGCCTCACAAAGGTCTTCACCAGGGGCTGCAGGGGAATCTCTGCTCTAGCACCTGAAGCACCTCCAGCCCATCCTTCTGCATGGACCTTGGTGACTGCAGAATTGTTTCTCTCTTGTATCCTCACTCCTCTCTTGTGCTTCAGTTACACAGGGCATTTTTTTCTCCCTCTTATTGACTAGCTTATCCCAGAGGCGCTACCACTGCCGCTGATGGGCTCGGCCTCAGACAGTGGAGGGTCCATCTGGAAGCTGCTTGGCATTTGCTCCAGTGGACACATCAGGAGCCTCTACAGCTTCTTACAGAAGCCACCCCAGCTACCAAAGCCTTATCATGCAAACCCAACAAAACCACTGGAGTTCACAGCTCCACGCATACATTAAACTTGCCTGCTGCCAATTCAGTGAACAGGCTGACTTTCTGCTTCAGAAAATAAAATTACTGTAAGAATAGTGATTAATTAATAAAATCAACAAAACGAAATATAAGGTTTTGCAAAAGTGTTGAAAGTGGAGTGTTAACCAAAACAGGCAACTTTAGGGAGGTTTATAGTATTTGATTGTCAAGAAACGTGATAATGACTGAAGACAGACAAGTAAAAGCGAACTGAACTTCACTTGAATTAACCCTCCCCCTAAGGCATAGCAAGTATTTAATGCAGAACAGCAAGCAGGTGCTGGAGTCCATACAGTCTTAATTAGAAATCAAAAAATCATGTATTCAAACTTTGAAAAATCACTCACCTTTAAAATGTTAAAGTTGGGCATAGAAGTAATCCTCTACCACTTACTTTAAAAAAAACATAAAAGCTGTAATGTTTTTGGTATATTGCTTGTAAGTTTGCCATAGACTGTTAAGGTGGAAACTGTTGAAAGCTAAAAACCATACAACTCTACATAAAATTTCTCTGTGATTCATACTCTAATATTTACAAATTGTGAAGAACTTTACCTGTGGCTAGATAAATGGGGTGGCTGTTTGCTGGACTCCATGCCTGCACAGCTGTTCGCTCAATTTCTTTTAGCTTCATTTTCTAGACTCTGAAAGATATTTTACACAGAGTTCAGAACACAGAGATAAAGTTGACGTGAAAATATTCACATCAGAAACAAAATATTCCCCTTACCAAGATGAGAACACACTGCTCTCAATAGAGTGAAGTTAATTGCTACTTCCTCAGGTATCAAATACAATTTTACTGGAATGAAGCAGGATATTTAAGAATTCATTAAAAAACATCCCCCACAACCCCACTGTCTGACCCCAGATTTTCTTTCATATATAGCTCTCTTCCAGCTACCACCCAATTACAGGAGAGTTACAGGAAAAGGAAGGGGATCTAAATTAAACTACATACTCAAGTCTTCAGTCCAGGCCGGTTTAAATCAGCTGCAGTAATTACTTTAAACAAATGTATTTTGCTCTAGCACTAGTTGCTCTCTCCAAACAAGCTAATGTCAGTATATACATAAGCAACAAGGGAGCAGAAGGAATCTCACAGCAGGCTAAGTTCCAAGCCAAAAAGTGACGTGGCAACAGAAAACAAAGTGCAATGCTATCATGTGCCAATTCAGTTAATGTACTTTGTTCTTGCTCCTCGGAAAAGGAAAAGGAAAAAATCACTTGACTTTCTCTTTGAGCCTGCAAATGGTACAAGGTGAGAAGAAGTAATCCACAAGTAACTACTGGGCTTCAATCTCAGCACTAACAGCAATTCTTTTTATTTACTCATGATAGATCAACTGACACCTGTAAAACGGGAACAAAATTTCCCCATGTCTCTGGAGAGAGATTAGTTGGGCAATAATGTTGCAGGTTAACTGAAAGCCAAATATCAACAGCAGGCAGCTGGGAGGCTGCAAAACTGAATATAAATACAATTAAATACTATACAAATAAATACAATAATTATACAGATTATTGTTCTGTGTAGGATTCCATTCTTGCTGAGGAGAAAGCACCCAGCACCTCTCCATTGCTGACCACAAACAGGCTTTCTAAGCATCATAAATGATGCATCAACATAGCATTCACAGGCCAGTGGGGTCACTCTCATGAGCAGCTCCTAAACCTTTTGAGCTTGGCTGCACTGCAGTCTTTTAACTCTAGCTAAACAGAACTGTTAACTATGCACTCAGATGGTATCATGCTGAATAAAGTAAAACTGTCAGCAAGTAGCACAGCAAAACCCTCTGTGTCTTGTCAGCTTGCTGTGATTAACTTCTGGTTACCTGACACTGTTTGTGTAAACCACAATCTGCATCACATGGCCTTCTGTTCAGATGCAGGGCTACAAGTCCCAGGGCTTCAGAGTTTTGCTTTACTCAGGCCAGAGCACAGGTGCTCCTTCATAAGTGTACTTTTCTCTGGTCACCCACTGACAGGCCAAACCATCAAAAAGAAACCCCCAAAACAAACACCCCTAAAAATCAACCCAGTTCTGAAAAAGCCTTCCATCATCTTGTGGCTTATAAGAAACTATGGCCCCGAGGTCCACGCAAGGGGGAGGTTTGGTCAGCATTACTTCTTGGGCTTGGACCTCCCAGCTAATTATGTACCTTTTTTAGGGTTTCTTCTCCCTCACCAATGAGAAGTTAAGGACATCCTCTCTCTCTCCCATGCACTATTAGGATATGCTGATTGATTAGAACCTATGTAATGCTTTTTAGCATTAGTCTGCAGCAATATGTCCTAAAGCTCAAACTGCCAACTGCTGTTCTCACATTAAGCTTATCACAACTTAGTTAAGGCCCAACAGAATCTGAACAGAACTCTTGTACAATTAAAAAAGTGCAACTATTTCTTTATGCCCCCTAGGAACAGAGGTGGAAAGGTCATCACCTCATCACCATAACAAATCTCTAAAGCTTACTTTCCAATCTTCCAGTGCACATTTTGTGGGGTACTTGTTAGGGGGTCCACCGCATTCTCTCTGTGGTGCATCTGTCAAGATGTTCCAGCACCTACTCATGTCTCCCATACTACTGCAGAAACCCTGTCCAGGTCTCCTCCCTTCATTAGCAGAGGGGAATGAAAATATCCACAGAAGTCAGGTGAATCTGCTAGCAACATTCTACTGCACAAGGCTCTACCTGACTCCACCAATGTGGTGGGGCAGGACAGCTGGTATGTTCCTTACCAGTCCCTTTCTTGCCTCTTCCTCCTCCAATTACAATCCATCAGCTGTAGCAGCTGGCTGTACACCGAGGCCTCCCTGGTTTTTGAGAGGGCAACTTCCCTGTGAACATTAACAGACAATGGCCAAGAGACCCCTTCCCTACAGGAAATTAACTGGTAAGGAATCAGCGAGAAGTGCAACTATCACAAAGTTAGTCCAGTGAATGGCACAAGCTCCCCCTCCTTACCTCTGTACTGGACTGACTGCATGGCTGAAATAATTTGCATTTAATGCACAAACAAAGATAAGTTGCAAAAATTGTGCAGAACAGTATTGATCAGTTGTTTGGCTTTTCTTGTCAATAGAGCATTTTACATAAGAAAGTCAATTACTGCATCACTACTGTTCTTTTTTCACAAATTTAAGTCAGAACAGAATGTGAAGGTAAAGTGTCTTGGTCATGGTAACCTGTCCAGATGGAGGAAAGCAAACAACACTCCATTTAGAGTGGCTCAATGTCAACAGAACTACTGCAGAAGCACTGGATCATAGGTATTGAACAGGTTCACTGCATCACTGGCCTTAAAAGGCAAACCAGCTGTGGTTCCAACAGACTTGAGAAAGCCCACAGAAGATGTGCAAGAAGTCAAAGGATCACAGTATCACATCATCTCTTAAGAACTTCTAAGCAGCTCAGCTCCACTGAAGCTGACGTTCTACAGAGATGCAGCAGCACTTCCCCCTCAAGTCAGTGAGCTCTGAGTTTGGAAGAGGAGAAAAAAAGCCTGATTTGACTCTTACTCTTAGAGAAGTGATCCTTCTATACACTGTGCATGTATGTATCCAGGAGAGGGCTCACAATCCTTAAAACAGGAAAAAGCCCTTCTTTAGCAAACCCTTGTGGCTGCCTGAGAAAAATTCCCAAGTAGTGAACTCTTCCACATTAGAATTTTTAGGCACAGGATGCCACCTGCTGTCATCTCACCAAATAGCATCTAATACTAGCAAGAAAGCTCATTCTTTTCTCAGGGTCTCTAATTAATTCATCATGACAATTCTTCACCCTTTTTCTACAGGCATCCATCTGATTACAGATCTAATATATTAATGAATCTCTGCCCCAAATGGAGTGGAAGGACAGAAAACAGCATTTCTCCACAGCTTTCCTCAGCCATGGCTACCTGCACAGACCTTCAAGGGTAACAGAGCCTACAAAGCAAAACCTGACAAGTCAGAGCACTCCTCACCACTGAGAAATGGAGAGCATGCAGCTAAAGAGTGAAAATTCCCAAATCACAACAGACCATGTAAACAATGCTGTCACAGGCAAAAACTCCTCACCTTTGCTAACCTGAAATACTTATGGCTTTGCAGTAGATTGCAAAAGACCGTAGTTATTGTATGAGCTAATTGAACCTCAAAGCTGTCATGATAAATATCCCTGATAGCATTCTAGTGAGGCCTTCTCTCTCTTGCACCACCCAAATACTGTCAATCAGAAATCCCCACCCACTGACTTTCCCAGTCCTCCTGCCACTGGACATCTAAACATTCCTCTTTGAACAGTTCCTGCTGATATTGGACTTCCAGCACTGCACACAAAAGACCTGATAGGCTGACCTCCCCTCACTTAGCTGAAAGTGAAGCTTGGGCAGAAGAAAAAGGATTTGTCCAAGGTCACCTGGGTGACAAGCAGCCACCCTAGGACCTGAAAAATGCCCCTCAGCCATGACACAATGGTTAAGACACAGACCCTCCCTACAGTTTCCACAACCCAGCGTCGATTTAAAATCCCTGTAATGCCCCTTCCGTTTGCACTGTTCTGACACCCTCCTTCCGCAGCTCCCCAACACCCTATAGCCAGGCTGTTCTCGTATGTGCTTATTATAAACCCCGATTACAGAAGGCACAGAGACGCTCGGCTAATCTCAGCTAATCACTGGTGTGTGCAAGGTGGGGTTGTTGCAGGGCAGGGCTCAGCACATTCCTCCATGACAGCTCCCATGGTATATAAAGAAACTTCTTGCGGTCTGGGCAGTTTCAGAAGCTGTTGCTCATTGCACAGCACTGCTCAGATGGCAGTGCACACCGTTTCAAGTGCGCTTGTCTGCACAACAGCAGAACCCCACAGGATGGTGAAAAAGAGCCAGGGTCTAGGAGGAAAGTATTGACCTCGGACACTGGGTGTCAGACACAGGCTCTGGGCTACGCCAGAGGCCTCTCCGCGGCCCAGGTCACACAGCTGAGCTCCCCCGCCCGCTCTCCGCCGGCCGGCGGAGAGGAGACGGGGCTCCCGGGGCAAGGACTGGGCCACGGGACCCGGGAGCGGAGTCGTCACACCGACAGCGAGGCGGGCAAGGCAGCACAGCAGCCCTGCGCTGGGGGGACAGGGTCGGGGCAGGGCAAGGGCGGCCCCTGGCACTGGCTCGGTGTCCGAGGGGCGCGGGGCCGCGCCGGANCCGGAACCAGGCCCCGCTCCGCCGCCCGGCCCGGCCCGCTGCCCTTCAGCAGCCGCCGCGCCTGGGCCCGGCGCTCCCGGGCGGCTTCTCCCGCTTTAAGATACCTGAATCGGCTCCGTCCACCGGTCCCGGATGGTTCATGCTGGAGGCCAAGGACTCCACAGCTGGAGCCGTGCTCTGCTACGGCTGCCATCACGGCCCCAGAAAAATTTTGCCTTAGCTACAAATTTAATCCATCCTGAGGGCGTGCAGAAGGGAAAGGAATGTATTTTTCTAGAAGTATTTTAACTGCCAGAAGAAATACGCAGAAGGACCCAGGCCTTCATCTCTTATATCTCTCCTGCTTTAAGAAAAAATTGCCTACATTACAAACCCCATTTTTAAGGATTTCTGAGCCGTATTACCTGCCCAAGTCATCATGCCTTCCCCATGAAGAAAACCATAATTAAGTTACCGTTTAGAACAAACTGGAAGTCCCCAAAGGGGGCAGCAGCAGACAGCCCTGGAACGCTTGCACAATGAGCTGGATGGGCCTTGGAGCTGCCTCAGTGCAAGTGCTGCGCTATCACACACACCAAGGCAAAGTTCCTATTACTGCTCTCATCATCTTCATTTTGCTTGAACACTGTTACAAGTCTCATGGCATTGTATATAGTGCTGTCACGTAACTGCTGTGGAATGGTAATTCTTGACTCAAGTATCCCTAAGGAGTGTTTTACTGTGCAAAACAAAATTCAGTTTTAAGGTCCCCATAGTTAAAAAAACCACTTAGAAACCCTTCAGGGATAAAACAACATTGACCATAATTTAAAAGGAAGCATTTCTATAACTAGAAGAGAAGGTGACAGCTCACAAGAGCTTTGAGGAATGTTGGTTGTTCAGCACCTTCAAAGGAGTTACAAATATTTAGGTGCAAATAAAACTATGTCCCCTCAAACATACATCCTTACAGAAACCCCTACACAAAAATCAAGCTAACAGTCCCTTTAGAATTTGGGGTTTAAAATCTTTACAGATGGAAAATCCATTAATCACTGTCTATATACCTGCTTCTCTTAAAGCACAAAACTATGAGCCATGACAGGGTGCTAAGAGCAGAGCACAGCGTCCAGTTTATAGGAAGCACCCAGAGTAGACCAAGCCATCAGCCTTCTGTGATCACCCACTCCTGCAACTCAACAGTGGGGTCTAAGGCACGGCACAGCACAGCTGAGAGAACATTCACTGTAAAGCAGTACTAAAGGTATTGTCTCCTCTAGTAAGAAGGGGGAAAATCCCTTTATTAAAGGAAGAGTGGAGCTGGACAAATCTAGGAGATTAATATATCTGTATGAATAACTTTCCCAAGCAAACTGTTGCTGGAGCCATATGAGGTCTGAGACCAGTGGTTTGCAGGAGAACAGGCAGACTTCATGGGTCAGATGTAACTCCAGGCCAGGTGGATGAATTCAGGCCATAAAGCAATCAATTATGGGAACCTGTGCACTTGGACCAAAGCAGGTCTGGCCAGAGCTGAACTTGCTGATTAGCCTCTTCATACCACTGCTGTCCACACAGCTCTGCTGTCAGCTTCAAGCTACCACACTGCAAGGCTCTGTGCCTCACGACTGCTTCCTACTGGTTGTGCAAAGTTAATTTGAGAGGGCATCTAGACCAGGAAGAGATCAACTCCCAGCAAGGGCAGACAGTTATCCACACAGTACAAGATGCCCAAGGAGTGGCACTTGCCAATCTGTTTCTGCCTGTTATTTCACACTACACAGTGATGCTCCAGTTCAACTCCCAGCAGCACCCACATTAACGTTTTGGTAACAAGCAGTATTGCCTACATAAACAGGCACAGCTGTGGAATGTTTGTACACAAGGTACATAAACAAGCAGCTGTCCTAGGACTGCACTCATAACTTTGCCCCACAGATACTATGCCATTTAGAAAAATGGCAAAGGTCACTCCATTTCACTAGCTGTAATTCAGCCTTCTCAAACCAACAGAAGACAACTACGACAACAGGTGTCATTGATATATTTCACTGTAGTTATCAGCTGAACATTGAAGAACAAGTGTTAACATATGCCAGTGAACACTAGAGAAGATCCCTTCCCCAGCAGAACTAATGGAAATGTAGCACTTGAACAGCTTTCATATTTCATAGTGTATCACGGCTGGTGGCGCTTTATTGGGATCTCCTCCTTTCTCCAGATACAGGTCATTGAAGGGATATTGCTTCGGTCCCTACAAGGAGAGACAAAGAATGGCAAATTCACCACATTCACCAAGCAAATTAAGGGATAAGAGGAAAATGTCTCATCCTATCCTACCCCCACCCAAATGAAGGCTTGTCATTTATGACCTAACTTTCTGTTTAAGTGCTTCAGCTAGAGTATTAGAGTATGAGGAAAGTAAATTCAGAAATAGGGGGCTCCTTGCATAAATTTTCTCTAACAGAAACATTAAAGCAGTCTTGCTTTTAATCTTAATCAACAGTTTATCTCACAGCATGAGGATACCATATTGCAAAAGCTCTTTGTGCATTCAGACACATTTTTTAAGTGTACATTCCCCAAATGATACAGCTCATGAGATACAACTAAAAATACAGGCCAAGAGAAGAGTTAAAGCATCTCACTTGAGCAGATGCACACACAGTGAAAGAGAGTACATAGACCAATGATGGGATACTGTAAGAAGCATAGTTAAAATTAGTTCCCTGTGAACAGCGACTGCCCACTATGAAGCAGAATCTGTGAGCTGAGCCAGGCCATACAAGAGAACAACTCAGGCTATATAAGGCCACAGGACATTCCTTGGCCAATCCACTGCCAGCAGCAGAGTTTTGTGTTCACACCCATCACTCATCTTCAGCAAAACTATTCTTCTGGGCATTGGCAATGACATGAACCACAGCTATTTTTCCTCCCTTTACCCTTAGGTTTCACTCACCACAGGCCTGTAAGATGGGTAGATCGCTCCAAGACCAAACATGATCAGCATTGTGCCCAAAAAGACAAAGAAGTGTTGACTCATCGTGCGCCAGGGAACAGCAGTGGGGGATGTATCAACCCGATTCCGAATGTACATGTCAAAGTCCCAGTGCATCTAAAGAACAAAGGAAAACCATTGCACATTAACCAACAGTGGTCAAGCTGCTTTTCTCAAGGGATGCAGCATATTACAGCATTCACAAAACTGCCAGAAGTTGTTTCATCTCCACCTCAAAAGTGGAGATAAAGCCACAGAGGAGGTACACAATTTACCTACAGTCACAACAAACTGTTGCTTACAGTAAAACTCAAAAGACTCTATATTTCATCCTATGCTTATACCAGGCAACATGCTTAAGTATAGGATAGCAGCAGTTTTTGTTTCTATGCATAATCATTTCACCTCAGCTTTGCTTCCCAGGACCATTGGAAAGGCACGGTATAAACTGGAACCCTCATTAATGGAAGCTCAGTCACATATCCAAAGAGAAGCAGTGTTATTTCCAACAAAGAAGCAACTACCTGACACTTGGAAGCTGGTCCCTCAAAACAGGCTGAGGACCTGCTGCTGTTACTCCAGGACAAGAGCAGGGCTGGTAGCAAGCTAATACCCTTCCTGATGGAAGCAGAAGGGCATTTAAGCTTTTGCCTTGAAGTATAAATAGGAAAGCCCCAAGCATGTTCTGCCTGTAGATCTCCTTTCACATTAATAAATGCAGAGAACTTTTAATTCACAGCTCAAATACTGCCTCCAGATTCTCAGCTCTACCTCACCCAGAGCCATTTGCTATTAAACCCAAAGCCAGACTGAGCAGAAATCAAAGCTGCCTAAACGGAGGCATCTGCTCACACCTGGAATACACCAGTATATTCGCCTTGGTTCCTGACTGCCAACATCATGTGCAAGGACTTGTACACAAGCCTTTCTGCAGCAAGCACTACAACAACACAGGATCAACCTGGGTTTTTTTCATGTGTTTTTATAGTCATTACAACATGCACTTTGCTGCGGTACACATGTTGAAATGCTCAGGCATGGTTTTACTATGATATATTAAGCACACATACTTACATGAACTCTTGCTTTTAGTAAAGACCTCACAAGTCAATTACCAAGCTCAGTAACTGCAGTCAGATTGCAGTCATTCACAAAATGATCATGCATTAAGAGAACAGCTACTCCTGGGAGGAATTTGAGGAACTTAGATTTTCAAAGTCAGCATAGGTGCTCTATTCACATTTGTCCTAAGGAAAGGTTGAAAACTTCCTTTAGAGAGAACATCCTTATTTATAGTCTACCACAAAAAAGCCCTGGAGTAATAAAGCAACAGTAGCTACTTCCATTGCACTAAAAGGACTTGATTTAAACAGTGGCTTCTTTGCTAAACAATTCTGAACCAAGCTCTAGTACTGAGTCAAATCAGGCACATAAAATTACATGGAAAGTTAAGTTTGTAAAGTCTCCCTTCTCATATGTAATAAATTAACTACCCTCAACACTTTGACAGTATTTACCCAGATGGCCATAGCCTACCTTTGCCTCGAACTCACTGTCTCTGCTTGCACAGGCAACACACACCTGCACTGGTGATGAAATTACACAAATAATTCAACAGAAAGCACTATCAAGATGCGCATGTTAGAATTTAGTAACAGCAACACTGGTGAGCAACTTGAGAAGTGGTACTAGCATTCCTACCGGCTCTCCCCAGTTATGCCTCATGTCTGGCTGGTCCCACTGGTACCAGGGGTCTCTCTCGTATTGAGACTTATTAGGGAGCATGGGATAGTCACCATACCTATGAGAAACAAACAAAACACCAAACATAATGAAATCTGTGCAAATTTAGATACAATTTGTAAGAAACACTGTAAGACAGGCCTATGGAAATAGAAGAATTAAACATTACTTTGTTTTTATAGCTTTTATGAATATACATTTTTGAAATGCATTAAAACAATTAGCACAACAATAATTACCTTGCTACCAGTCACCATAACAAATGGCATTCCCCAAACTGGCCTTTTTGGCCTAGACTAGATGAAAGAAAATGCAAGCTTAACTAAAATATGGAACCCTAGTTATCTTAACATATGTTGAAGTATACCCCAACATTTAGACATCCTCTGAAACCTTTATTCTAGAGATGGCTTTCAGTTCATCGCACCTAGCCTTGCACTACAACAGCATATGAAGTCCCTCATATTTATCTCATTAAGTCTCTCGTGTTTTATTCACACAGGCCTATAACTTATTCCATTCGTTCCTATTTTAAAACACTGAAATGTCTTCAAAGCTCTATGCTCACAGTCCAGCAAAGCCAGGCATTCACCAGGGACCACCAGCCTGCAGCATTTCCCCTCAAAGCCAGGAGCTGCTGGCCCCGGCCCGCTCCCGGCTGCGGAACAACGGCACCACCCAGCTCACCCGAAGCCGTCGTCGGGGTAGGGCTGATAGTCCTCCACTCGCATGTTGTACTTCTTCGCAGCGGCTGCCCGCTCCTCCGGAGTCCGCGGATACGGCCCGGGCATCATGTCCTTGGACACCTCCGAGGCTGCGGGAGAGCAACGCTGCTGGGCGGGCGCGGGCCCCGCCGGCAGCCGCAGCCAGGACGGGGAGGTC